>OY829101.1:19606052-20206052 GCA_963691645.1 Pelosia muscerda
AATAGGTTTCCACGACACCCAAGTAACTTTAAGGTAAGCATACCTGCCCCTAATTAACTTTATGGATATTTCATGAGAATATATTTTGGCGCGATTGACTTTTCGGCCAGGTTGCACTAGCCGTGGTCATAAGCTGACAAGTAGTGTAATGCTCAGGATTTGAACCCGGGATCTCTCCATCATAAAACTCCTTTACCACTATAGGTACCTACTACCGACGCTTAACCATACCAAATGTTAATGTTAATCAATAATTAATCGGTTTAAATTATTCTAATTGCATTTTCTTTTGCCTTTCATCATTTTATTTATTTCATTTTATAGTACACTTTGCGATCACATTTTTACACATGTACATTTTTTATTTTTTTTAGATATTATTCGCATTCAATTGTTTGTAATTACATCGTACTTCGTACTTAAAGCAATGAAAATGTACAATTTTATTAATTTACCTCCGAAGTCTATCAAAAGAACCGCATAAAACTCCTTTGAACCAGTTTTCATTCAGGAAGCTAAAAGAAAAAAAATCCATTACAAAGTGTAGTTAAATGCCTAATTAGTTTCAAAAAGTAAAAAGGTTAAGTTGACTCAAAGGGATTAAACACAATTACAGTTACAACAAAAACTCGGAACTGGAAGAAGGATTCCTTTACGTACGATCAAAGGAATTAAACACTTTTATTTTGCAACTTAACTCGTGGCGATTAACTAAAGCTAAGGAAGTTTTACTCGTTCATAACTGTAGTTAATTTTTTAAAGTTAAATGGTTAATGGGTATTTCAAAAGTTTTGATTAGTTCTATTATAAAATGATTACAATGAACAGCGGCTGTTTAATATAGATATAGTTTAATATAGAGTTTAATATAGAGATAGTATATAATATAGATATAATAGATATTTAATCAATAGGTATGTATTAAGTAACTCCGCTCTGCAGAATACCGTGGCTAATAATAACCTTGTGTTGTGTTTCCGGTGGTGAGTAGGGTAGCCAGACACTGGATAGGTTTTGTGTTGTCAATGGGAAGACCGAGAAACCATTGATTCTCTTCTACACTGACAATACAGAGACTCTCTTAACCTTCTCCACTCCTCCCTTTCCCTTCCCGCTCTTCTCTATATGGTCGGCAGCACGAATGTGACGCCCCTGGTGTTGCAAACGTCCATAAGCCACGGTAACCGATTTCCATCAGGTGGGCCGCGTGCTTGTCTGCTACCTAAGTGGTATAAATCCCTTCTGAAGTACCTCGAGGTGAATATACTCGTACACCTTTTCATTTCATCAACCATTGTATTCGGCCCCACTTTTTTACTTCTGTAATCGGTTGTTACATTTATCCCACCATATGTTTCATTATACACCTGAACTCGTTCACGACACAGCACTAGTAATCAAAATAACACATGGTATATTTACCGATAGCTCTAATGCGACTCATCAAGTGATTGGCTGGCGCTACAATAGTGACAAACAAGCACAATCTCAACTGGATCAAAATCATTTGTTAGAATCTCTAATTTGAATCTGAACTGATTCAAATCAGAACTCATAATACCACACCTCATTGCCCGGTGAATGTACGTACCTTCCTAACCAGGAAACGTTTGAAAACCAACTATCTGTGCTAATTAAACTCATTATACACTTTTCTTACAGAAGTTAATCTTAATCCCACAGTATAAATAAACTTCAATGTAGGAAAGAAAATTTATATAGTACTTAATCCAGCAAGATGGGTGCACGCAAATATTCACCGCTTCAACTTAAACATGAATATGCATCTCCGGCGGACCGGCTTATCATGCTGAAGTATGCATTATGAGAGTATGGTGTAGTGGACGTTTTATTGTGGAGAATAATGGAGAATAATAGGCAGCTTATTTCTTTGTGGGGAAAACTAGACATTTTTTGATAGAAAATAATTCTGCTTAGTTGCGGTTCGCTCGTAGTTCGTTGTTGCAATGTATATAGATTAAGAAAATTGTTGATTGGAATTGGGCAACATTGAGAGGCGTGGTAGCAAATCTGTGGCGGCAATTAAATAACTATTTTTCATCTATTGTATGGAAATCAATTTGAATTTGATTAAGATAAAAATATTCATGTCTATGTGTCAAACAGACCTATGTGTGTTGAAAATATCCGAGATCTATATAGAACTAGCTGTTGCCCGCTCTCCGCTCTCGTGGACTTCTGATCCCGTTCCCGCTGCTTCATAAAAACCCACCTTAGAGTTCAAGAAATATATTTTTAAAAAATTCGAATTAGTTCAGCCTTCTTCAAGCTATGCGCTTCGGAACATATTTCGCGATTAATTTTTACTTGTATACGAGTATCTAGAAATCTAGATTATCATTTTTACGGTCTTGAAATTTCGTTATTTTAATGTTGTTTCAAAATTATTGTTTAATTGTATATTACTTATTAATAGTCTCCGCTGTAGCTTATGATTCAAGCCGTGTTATAATAAAGTTCTCGCGATAGAGTTACTTACAATCTTTAACGATGCTTCGTAGTGCTAGTAGTCAACACAGCTTTATTATTTATCTCCTAGAAACTACGTAATAGTTATGACGTAATGACTTTGTGCACAGTTTCAGATTTCATTTGGGTTATCACTTATAGTGAAATTATTCCAACTACAATAGGTTAAGGTTATAAAATGATATAGGTAGATCAACTGTAGTTCGAAAAAAAATTATAAATCGATTTGGAAAAGTCGTCGCCTCTTAAGATAATACGGAAAATTCGGAATGGTTCAAACGGATCGTGTAGCTAAGATAGAGTGTTCTCTCTGTAAAAGATAGATCACGGCTAAGTCCCTTATAGACATAGTCTAATTATAATTTTTTTAAATTATCCATACCATTAGGCTACCGCGATTGTATCATTTTGAAAAAGTTTGCGTATAATGTCTTAAAGTTTCATGAAATTATTGAGGTAGTGGAATCAAAAAACAATATTTTAAAAGGATTGCAATGTCATACATTGTTTCCGATAGTTCGTAGGATTGTCAAATTCCCTGTAAGAAACTGGTTGCGTGTCTAGTCCCGTCTGGACGTTTTCCAATTTTAAAGCTTAGTTCTACGAAATCTATGATGAAATTTCAAGGTGAAATATTAAATAATCCAGCGACAATATAACAGTATCTATTATGATAATTTTCCTTGACATAATTTTATTATTGTTGACGTGTATCTACTCACTTTTCTTTGAATATTAATAATTGTTCCTTTCATTTGGTAAGATCATTGTTGACTTTTGTAATTGACATATTTGTATTGTATTGAATTGCTTTATTGGCCTTGGATAATTTAATTAATCATATTTTCTTTGACCATGTAATAAATAAAGATAAATTAGACTTCAAAATAAACCAATAAATAAAGCACAATGTATTCTTGCATGCCAACAAAGTAGGCCAGAGAAATGGAGAAAATGTTGGAAAAAAGAACTTTTAATGTACTAAATATCAATTGTAAGCAACAAATGATTTTGATTTTGATAAAAAAAAACCTTTTTAGTAGTAGTATTACACTTTAGTCATAATAATATTAACAGTATACAAAAAACCATTTAATCCAGCTTCATGCCCACCCGATCCTATAATTGTGAGCGCACAACGTTTGGTCCCGACGTGTCAATTAAGTGTGACTAATCATGTACTGCTAGTAATTGACAGTGTTCTCTTTATGTGTGTGTGTGTGTGTGTGGGTGTGTGTGTGCGTGTGTGTGAGCAGACGATATAATGTGGTTGACGGTGTGTATAATAAATGAAATGAGAGTAGTTCAGTCCCTATTTCTTTCTATTGAGTTAACAGATACAGTTGGTATAATTCTTTTAATGTTATCCCAAAACATGTTTTTTTATTGAGAGTTTACTGTCTTGGTTAACATATCAATTAGCTTGTCGCAGCTTATTACTGGATTTCGGCATCCGTCCCCCAGTGATCGTAGACTTTGGTGTACTGTTTCCACGCTTGCCAGATAGGAAGGTACAGATTTTTATCACGCGTTTTCTTTCTTTCGCAGTTATGTCGTCTCCATATTTTTCTTTTAAGATGAGGTGATGACATTTTTCATTTCCAATATTTATAGTTTTTCTTGTGGTTAGATTAATAAATAAATAAATATTCTAGGACAATCTACACAACGTCACCTAGACCCATGGTAAGCATAACTTGACTAGCTTGTGTTACGGGTTCTAGAATGCGGAAAAACATACATAGATACATATTTTTTTTGTAAATGCACACATATTATACATAGAAACACTTAGACCAATGCAGCTATTCACATTCACTAACACAAATATTTGCACTGAGCGGGAATCGAACCCGCGCCTCCTGCGTAGCAGTCGCGTTCACTACCGCCACGCCATGGAGATCGTGATTAATTACCGCGTCTAACACTTATACGTTATGACATCAGAGGCCACTTAACCTACTATAATATGTACATTTTTAAATTGTATAGCCAGCTGTCTGTTATAGATTACAAATTAAAAAATATTCTATTCAGTTAATTTCGCCTTAGTTTAAATGCTACATTGTATGTAAGGTACGCAATTCGTAATGTACGAACCATTTTAACGTAAATTAATATTGTAAAGATTTTAATATATACCTATTTTGTCATTCAATTTTATGAATATATGTGTATATATACACATATATTCATAAAATTGTAGGTATTTATAAAAGGACATAATATAATCTCCTAGTCTTTTTCACTTCTGTTTCCTAAATATGAAAATAGATATAATATTAAATTATTACTACAGCAGTAAGGTCCATAACACTGGTTGTCTGGAAGAGATCGCAGACCACGATAAGACTGCCCATTGTACAACAATCTAACTATGTATCCACTGAATGTATCCTATGTTTGGTGTGCAATAAAGAGGATTTATCTGATCTGATCTGATCTGATCTGATCTTATCTTATCTTATCTTATATTTTAGTCCTACTACTTACATACGAGTACATACATACATAGTTGGTGAAATGTGGGTGGTAAAGTAAGTACTTTACCACCCACATTTCACCAACTATTATATTCAGTCCCACCTAATAGGGAGTGAGCCTTTTGGGCACTTATTATTGACTTGAGTCATTGCATCTCAGACTGAGCCTGGTCTGTAAAATATATATGGCTGATATAAAACACCCTTATCCCTTAGTTGCCTTGTACAACACCGTATGGAAAGAACGGGCTTGAAGTAGACTCTTCCGGGATCCACGTGGCAACTTAATACAGTTGTAAATAATTCAGAAATCCTAATCAATAAAATGTAAAACCGTATTGCGTTCGTGATGTAGCTACAACCTTCTTTAGTAATATAATTAATTAGGCAAAGTAAATTAACAAGTCTAATACACGCTGTTTGCAGATGGAGCCAATTAGACCGAGAACGATAGTACAAACTGTAGAATTAGACGGCAGTTAATTTCTGAAACTATCAAATACTATCTCATGTTTACATAATATCAAGATTGGAGAGATAATTAGCTATATCTGAGAATTAACACATATATGAGAAATTTTACATGAGAGCAATTTAATCAATTAGCCTATTAATTTTCCACTGCTGGATATATATGTATTTTAACGGAGGTAGGACACGACGATATCTCCCGTCCGAAATGAGCTGTCCAACTGGGGAAGTACCTCCGCCCTACAGAAGACCGCGGTCATAATAATCATCATGTTGTGTTCCCGCCGGTAAGTAGGGTAGCCAGAGCTCACTATACCCCCTCCTTCCCCTCCCCTTCCTAGCCTCCCCACCCCTTCCCAGCTCTCCCCCTTTCTCTCCAGGGTGGGCAGCGCAACACCCTTAGTGTTGCACACGTTCATAGGCCATAGTGGCCGCTTTCCATCAGGTGGGCCGTGTGCTTGTCTGCCACCTACGTAGTATAAAAAAAAAATTTAAAAAAATCCCAATTTTGAGAGGTTTTTTATACCACTTAGGCAACAGACAAGCACACGGCTCACCTAATGGAAACTGGTTACCGTGGCCTATGGACGTTTGCAATACCAGGGAGTCACAGTGGTGCTACAGACCCTTTAGAGGGCAGAGGGAGTAGAGGGAAGGGTTGAAGGTTAAGAGAGTTTCTATGCTGTCAGTACGGAAGATAAAGCAGGGTTTCATACCATCTGGGTCAGGCTTGGTTATGCCATTGACGACACCATATCTCTTTAGTGAGCTCTAGTCGTGGGTTTTGACCTATTGTTTCTACGCTCGCCAGATAGGTTGGTACTGAGTATATAATATAATGGTCCAAAATTATTTTCTGAAAGGGCCACTGCTTAAAATAATATCCACTGAATAGAGCTTTAAAAATACTGAAATAATAATAACTTCTATTAGCTTATTCATCATTTTCTGAACCTTTTCCCATCTCAGTTGGAGTTGATTTTCCGTCTAACTGTGATGCACCTGAACTTTGATATTTGCGACGAAACGACTGCCACTGACCTGCACAATCAATCACCGAAATTCAGGTTATACTATGAGTTTTTTAAACTTCAATTATACACAATAACTACACCTTAACTACTCCTATACTACCTTATGTTTATATGTTAACTGGAACTAAAGGCATAACGTGCACTCCGAAGCACGGAAACCCCAGATCAATGCAAATAGAGTTAATCATGCATATTTGCATAGAGCGGAATTGAAGCCCGTACTCCGTGCGTGTCGCTCGAACGCACTCCTATCACGCTGATGATATGATCGGCTTCTGATAGTGAACTTAATTCGATCCCTGCTGATGCTTGAATATGGTTATTTGCACTGCTCTGTACGTGCCTCGAAGTTGCCAAACGAACATCTATGGCATTCGTTACGGGTAGTTGGAGCCCTCAAAAGTCCGACTAGCCTAACTACAGAACTTCGATATCGCCAATGTGGTTGTGGAGCTCCGATGGCAGTTGCTTCACGGAAAATATCGTAGTTCAGCCGCATCTCAGTTAGACTAGAAAGCCGACCCCAACTGAGTTGGCAGGCTCAGATAATGATGAATGATGATATTATATACCTAGACATGAAGTAATAAAGGGATTTGTTTTATCAAACGACCCATTTTCCGCTATTGTGCTAACCACTATTTGTAAGTATAATTGCGTAATATGCACAAACTTTAACCTTCATTAGGATATTAGCCTACCAACAGTCATTACGCGATCTAACATTAACATTACAAACTTTACTTACAACGAACAAGTAACAACGAGTGGATTCAAATTCAAGATGGCGGCTACATACCGCAATAATAGCACTAAGTGGATACAGCTGTTATCTGTAGTGTTTACAAAGTGCGTTTGTTTGTGTGTTTCATATTATAAACTTTACTTACTTACCTTACTTGTCCTAATGCTTATTAGATGCTAATACAAGTGTTAATAATATAATATAAGATATTAGTTTTAAAATTAGTCCCGGTCGCATCTGAACCTTGCACCTCGGCGACCGGTGTTAGCTTTCCGACTTCTCCTTTTCTATTTCGCATGGTTTTGCGCATCCATGATAGTAAGCCTCTTGAGACGACGTCAAGCCAGCACTTCTTGGGTCTACCTCTCCTATTGGGGCCCTGGTGAAGGTGACATGACCAGACATTTGTTGTCAACGTAGTCAAGTGGTCGCCGCAGAACATGGTCGTGTTCTTGCACTTGGCTACGTGGACAACGCGTCTGTATAATGTCTACAATGTCATCACTCCAAATGCGAGGCTTTCTCATGCGGACCTTGCGCGTGACTCCACACATCCATTATAGCATATTCATCTCTGTGACATGCGATTGATGACTGATGATGACTGATCCGTGATGGACTCACCACCACGGAGCGAAGTGGAAGAGAAAAAGCCGGAAAGTGGACTCCGGACTCCGAGGCGAAGGCTTCGGATGCGAAAGGGACTAACGCTAGGATGATGATGATGATCTCTGTGACTCGACTCCTGTTTGTGTCGCTCTAGCAAAGTCCATGCCTCGCAACCGTGTGAAAAATAGGTCTACTGATGGTTTTATAGAACTGTCACAAGAGCTTCTGAGAGATTAACTACCTACATAAGAACTTATTATTGATTGTAATAATTTGCTCTAAAAGTCAAAAATCTTCAATATTTTTTACATACTAATTAAATAAGGTCTATTGAATTACGATAATCTAAAATATAAATACACGCTCCAGAGAACAAACAAACGCTTGAAGTATATGAATTTATTTAATATAATTACTGTAAGCAAAATTACTCTGAGGAAATCGTTGCTTATGTGCCGGAGGCCGCTATTTAGAAGGCTTGATCTACATACGAGTATTATTATATAATCTTAATTAGAGTTTTACTCTTGACATTTTCTGGATACCAAATCTTTCAGATTATAATTAAAAGATTAATGTGTAATTTCCTTTTAATAATTGTGTTTTGCTCTTCATGCATTTGAACGTATTTGAAGGATACAAGAAATGTAATATATTTATAAAACCATATATGAGGGTAGTCATATTTTAAATTAGGTTTGGTAACGCGGTAATGAAGGAGTTTGTCGGTATGTTTACGATGATAATAGAAGTCTGTCGGTCTATTTATGATAGTAATAGAAGTCTGTCGGTCTATTTACGATAGTTCTACAATAATAATACCTATTAATGTCAATCTCACTGAATTTTCTCCTTGTACAGTGTGGTCTGAAAGTTTTCAGGACTCCTTAAGATCTGTAATTTTTGACAGCCTAAGCATAATTTAACCTAAAGAAAGATAAACGTTTATAAAATAAACCAAATCAATGTCTAGTTTTTTATAAGAAAATAAGTAAACTTATGCAAGTCCTAAACTTAATTACATTATTAAATAGATTTCTTATCCAGAAGATTTTAAGACTAATAATTGTGTTGGGGCCTCACTTCATACAATTTTAATTTCAAACGGTCCAGGAAGTGTTGAAGCATTCATTGAAAAGTTAATTAGTACTTACCTACTATTTTTGTAGTCCAGATTATACCTAGTAATTTTATCCTACTTTGATCACTCCATTTTCTAAAATTTTTCATCTTTTGTTTATTTTATATAAGGTTTTTTTTCTTTTGAACAACTATACTGTTGAATTTTATAATTTATTCTCACATTCGTGAGAAAAACAAAAATAAGTGTATTGAAGTGATCTTTTCCTTAAAATACTATCTAAAAGAAATAATACGTTGTAATTGGTTGAAGCTTTTTCACTTTTCCTGGCTGTTAATGAAGAACTGTTATTAAGCAAGACAGTACTGAGACCCAGTCTTGATTTCCCTGGAGACCCTCAACAGACGTCAGAAAAATTGAAACTGAACGCAACTTCATAACGATAATATTTTTCATTTCATACTTCGCAGAATATTTTTTTATCGTATTTTTTTTTATTTTAACACTTAAAGTTTATGAGATCAGTTTAAGTAGTATATTCCCTTGATATTCGCTAAAAGTGTTTTATTTTATAAGATAAAATTACTTAGGGGAAATAAATTGATTCAATGAAATTAATGTTATTCAAGACCGAGGCAATTACTAGTTATATTATTAGAAAAAACAATGAGGTGTAACTTTTATGACTATTATGGAAATAGTAAAATAGATAAATTATGTCGTCCCTCGAAGAACACGTTGAGTCATCGATACCGGTTATCATACTAACATCTATAGCAGTCGTTATGGGTAGTTGGAGCCCTAAAAAGTTCAACTACTAGTCTAACTTCAGTACTTCGATATCACCTATACCTACAGGTTGTGGAGGACAGATGTCAGTCGCTTTACAGAACTTATTGAAGTTTAACCGTATTGCAGTTACACTGGAAAAAATTTTTAGCTTTTAAGTTTCTTAAAGAAAAGAGCTTAATCGACTAACATAATTAAAGTACAGAACTGAATATGTACATACTTTTTATATTTGTCAATATTGGTAAAAGTAGTATTATATACAATACCTCAATTCAATACATTAATAATATGTTTTCCTAACATAAAATTTCAATGATGTTTATTCATTTTATTATGTCGGGTACATGCACACATTCAATATTATAATGTTTACAAGTTCTTTTACTTTGCATTTTATTTGGCTGTTTTCTTGCTATAAAATAATACATTACCGCTATTCAATTTCTAAAATGCGAATAATTGTTAATTCTGTACAATAGTAAAATACCAAATGTCGTTCAAAGACACTAGTATAAACGTAATCAAAAACATTTTATATAGAAAGTTCTGGGGTAAATAGTGGATGTATATAATATCTAACGAAATATAGCGTAGACCGTTTAAATTATTTTGATATACTGATAGGCTTACTGATAGGATTTTTAAATTATAGTCCAGGTTTTTATTTACACAAATGCATTGACAGCCTCTGTGGCGCGGGTTCAATCCCCGCTCAGTGCAAATATTTGTATGCATAAATATGGCTATTTATATTCGTACGGTTACTGGTAGTTGGAGCCCTGAAAATCGCCTATATATAAATGATGATGATGTTAATTATGATGATGATGAAGATAATTATAAAAATGCATGAACAGTCAACAGGATGTAAATCAGCTAAGTAAGCAACATTGTACAATGTGCAGTACAACAAACAATGTAACAGTGGGTAACTGTTACATTGTTTTATTATACAACATTATTACAAAATTTCCAGAAAAGGCTCTACAACATGGGATCCTTAGTGTTCACTCAATCATCTTACAAAGTTTGACGCGCTTAGTAATACAAAAGTCAAATGTTATAAATCTTATTTAGCGAAGAAAAACATGTTTACGCAGCCATGTTGTGACGTCATCGTGTTTTGATCTGAGGCGTTAGGAGGCTTGTTCCAGCATTTATAAACAGAAGCTATTAATAATTTATAGGGAGTTAACTGTGAGATGACTCTGTGGTTTCTTTGACAAATACTGTACTTTTGCTGTGTTTGTTTTAAGGTATTTTCAAAAAATATAAGGGGTGGCAAGAACTTTTTATTATTCCATTATAATGTATAAACTAAAATTAATTTTAGTCATAAGTTTTACTATGTCGGCTTTACTATCATATTAATTTATGCTTTAACACAGATTATACAGGTTATCTACTCAGGGATTGGACAGACAGCGCGACAGTCGCTCTCAGCAAAGTCGATATCAGTACAATGATTAGCTTATCGCTGTCCACTGCTGAATTTAGGCCTCTCTCACTGTTGGAAGTTACACTGTTGCTGTTGGTACGGAGTTTTGATTTTAGTTTTTGTTTCCGCAGTGATATTATCATCTACGTATTTTTTCCAGTAGTTGCCTCACGGCACCCATGGGACGTGATGTGCTCGTGATATTCTTTCCTCAAAACGTTTCTCGTACTCCAAAATGCACCATATTAATAATATTATAAAAATTGCTCGGATCGAACGTGTAGTGTGTTGTCTGACAAGAAACTTGGGGACTTGGCTCATCACGTAAGACTGCTCGTACGATGTTCGATCTTCATTAGAGCATATTAATCGCAGTTGTCTGATAAGGAACTGGTGTAACATTTCAGAGGTCACAATAAACGTATTTATAGGCGTTCCCGCTTCCCCTATTTTCTACTTAATTGACACTTAGTTAGATTAATGTGAGTTGCTAGCGCCATTGAATCGTTAAGGCGGTGACGTCGTGGCTCTAGAAGATTGCTGAAACAGATACCTTCTAACTTCCAATTACTGAGGGACTTACTGAACACCATATTTATACTACTCGTACTTGCGCAGAATTGGCCGCGTTATGAGAAGCGAGAGTATAATGAAGAAAGAGAAAACTTTCAAAGGTTTTCATTTTTTATATAACTTTAGTGAGACGGCCTAGGTATCTGAGAGAAAGTGGGTACCGTGGTATATGGACGTTTGCAACACTAACGGCGTCGCACTCGTGATGCCGACCATATAACCAACCTTTTAATGCTATTATTGAAGAGGTGGTCATATTTATTTCCACATTGTAGTTAGGGTTGTATACAATTTCACGTTGCATTGAGTTTGTGAAAGATTGGTGGTTGGAATCACTCCCCTGGGAGCATTTTAGTTTGACCACTTCTCTATAAAGGAATGTTAAATAAGCTGGTTGTATTTACTTCCTCTCAAGAATGTAACTCGCGGTTATTCTCTAAAAACCCTTATTTAGAAAATCTTATTAAGTGATTGATTACTTTATTCATATTTACGAGTAGGTTGAGGTACAGTTTAAAAATCATAATATACCTATATAAAAAAAATATTTTATTGTATAGATACTAAAAAAATATTTAACCATAAAAATAAAACTTCGAGAGATTATACAAAATTTATCAGAAATAAATCAAAGAATCCAGCAGTGAACTGTAATAATGGGGTAATTGATTGATTGATTAATATTTAATGAGGATTTTTAAACAAAAACGCAAAGCATGTATTTTATACACATACAGAGGAAAAAAGGTCAAAGATACACAATTTATTCAATACACGAACAGAAAATAGCTTAATATATAGACCGTGAAACAGACACATTTTAGGTTTCGTGCTCGTTTAGAATAGTAATCAGCTTCGCTATTATATCAGCAATACTATTAGGAACTGAAAAGGATATTTCTCTACGATACGGTGTGCATAGTGAGCATTCCTGATAGATGACTCTCTATTGTACACAATAAAACAAAAATACATTAATGAATCAGAAAATTAAGTAGCAGAATGCACAATGGGGACATTATTCGATGACCTCCGTGGCGTGGCGGTAGTGAATGCGACTGCTACGCAGGAGGCGTGGGTTCGATTTCCGCTCAGTGCAAATATTTGTGTGCATGAATATGAATATATTTGCATTGGTTTGGGTGCTGCTATGTATAATATGTATTTATTTACGAAAAAGGGAATCTAATCATGTTTATCCGCATTCTAGAACCCATAACACGCAAGCAAGTTAAACTATGCTTACCATGGGTCTAGGTGGCGTTGTGTAGATTGTCTTAGAATAGAACAAATTTATTGCCAACGGCGATACCTTCCTTGCAACCTTTAGATCTACAGGAAAGTATAGAAAAGATAAGTTACGTACACATTTAAAACAATGTTATTACATACATAATAGTCATTTCCGCGTTTAGGATAATATTTAACTCAAAATGTCTCATTCATCAGATTACAGAGCAACGCTTTAAGGCAGGCAGGAACGTGATTTCTAAAAGGAAGTTATAAAGTACACAATATTAATGTTATAAATGAGTACCTAAATCACGTCCTTT
This sequence comes from Pelosia muscerda, assembly GCA_963691645.1. Taxonomy (NCBI): domain Eukaryota; kingdom Metazoa; phylum Arthropoda; class Insecta; order Lepidoptera; family Erebidae; genus Pelosia; species Pelosia muscerda. The sequence goes on from OY829101.1 coordinate 19,619,322, forward strand.
GGCAAAGTAAGAATAATGCAAGTCAGCACGATTCATATGACGTAACAAACAGAGCTCCACAACACAACTAGGGGAAAACCTTTGTATTAAATAATTGTTATTTGGTATAAACTCATCATTCCCTGAACTTTTTTATAATGAATTTTTTTTTTGAATTTTGGTATAAGCTCATCATTCCCTGAACTTTTTTTATAATGAATTTTTTTTTTGAATTTTGGTATAAGCTCGAAGTACACTAGATGTAAAAAGAACGCTTTTCAAAGCGTTCTGTCAGTCGATGTACACATGCAGCCTGTGGGTTGGATACACGCAGAAGGCCTATAACGCTCTTCGCATACAATATAACAATGCTTTTAGGGTGCTGTTGGGGTACCCTCGTTTCTGCAGCGCGTCAGGTATGTTTACCGAAGAAAACATAGACAGTTTCCAAACTATTTTAAGAAAGCGCGTCACATCGCTGTTGCAGAGATTGAGGGCGAGCTGTTGGAGCTCGCCCTCAATCTCTGCATCATAAAAGTTATCGTTGACCGACCTGACTGTCCCATTGCTCGATACTGGGAGCGTTTGCATACGCATCGACCAGACAAACCAGGCTACCTGAACTAGTGCAATAACAATAAATATGAACCTAAAAATTCAATTCATTTAATTCAATTAAAATTCATAATATATATACAGATATTATTATTCCTAAAATTCAATTTCATACATTTAATACAATTTTATATGTAAACCTACCTACTAACATAGTCTGTAAGTACCTACATGTAAATTAACTTGTATATGGAATATTGTTCCGAAATAAACTATTATTATTATTTTCTGTAGTTTCTTACTCTCAGCTCATTGAGCTGGTATTAACCACATTTACGGGTCGGAACCAAGTAAATGCGGTGTTTGGGAGTGTGATTGAGGGTGTGTGATTTCTGTGTCGTCTATTTGTAGGAACTTTCTTACAATTCTGCATGTATTTAGTATGGCGGCTTTTTGAATAACTATGTAAGTGTTTTCTTGCAGGTCTATCAGTTTAATACTATGGTGCAGATGTTTAGGGATGACTCCGGTGGTGGACACTACTATTGGTACTACATATACCTTGTCTTGCTTCCAGATTCTCATGACTTCGTCTTTCAGGTCAGAATATTTATTTATTTTTTCAGAAATAGTCTTTTGTAAGTTGTGGGTGTTCGGGACTGCAATGTCTATCAGGTAAGTGGTTTTATTTATTTTATCTTGTAATGTAATGTCTGGTCTGTTATAATGAATGGTCCTGTCAGTGAGTATAGCGCGGTCGTAATATAATTTATGAGTGGTGTTTTCTAGAATAGTTTGAGGTTTGTAGTTGTAATATGGGGTGTTATTATTTTGTATGAGATTGTGTTTGTTTGCTAATTTTTGGTGTATGATACTGGCTATTTGATTATGTCTGTGTGTATAGTCTGTTTGTGTGAGTGTTGTACATGCTCCAGTTATATGCTGTATTGTTTCTGACTGAGTATGACATCTGCGGCATTTGTCGTTCGCTAAGGTTGGTTCTTTAATAATATATTTTCGGTAGTTTTTAGTGTTGATAATTTGATCTTGTATGGCTATTATGAATCCTTCAGTTTCTGGGAACAAATTACCTACTTTGAGAAACATGTTAGATGCGAGTGCGTTGATATGAGGCTGCTCTAAATCATGGGGGTGTCGTCCGTGAAGTACTTTTGATTTCCAATCTACTATTTTTTGTTTTTGTGGGTCCGTGTTATCAGTGTTTAATGTGTTCTCTGAGTCGTACAAACTAAGTGGTGTGTAGTTAAGGTCATTTAGTACAATAGCCTTATGAATGTTACTTGTATTCGATTTGTAGTAGAAAAATTTTCTCAGCCTAGTAATTTGTTTTTGCCAAAGGTTTTGGATATCAATTAGGCCTCTCCCGCCGTTCTGTCTTTTGATTGTGAGTCTTTCAGTTGCCGATTTTGGGTGAAGATTATTGTGTTTTGTGAGTGTTGTACGTATTGTTCTCTCTAAGTTTGCGATGTCAGTTTTGGACCATTTTATTACTCCAAATGAGTATGTTAATATTGGTATTGCAAATGTGTTCAAAGCCTTAATTAGATGTTTTCCTGATAATTGTGATTTACATACTACAGAAATTCTCCTTTGATATTCAGTTTTCAGTGTATTTTTAATCATGGTGTGGTCGAGTCCTTTAAGTTGTTGGTATCCTAGATATTTATATAAGTCTGTCGGTTCCATAGCTGCTATTGTATCAGTATCGTTGACTACGTAATTACCTGGTTTTACTTTGCCTTTTATAATATGTACTGTTTTACACTTATCTAGTCCAAATTTCATATTTATGTCATTACTAAATTCTGTCGTAGTATCTAAAAGCTTTTTCATTTGTTTTTCTGTTTTTGCATATAGCTTAATGTCGTCCATGTATATGAGGTGTGAGATAAGAGTTTCTTCTATGTTGAGTTTAAGATTATAACCAGCTTGACATCGATGTAATAAGTGGGACAAAGGGTTTAGGGCGAGACAGAACCACAAAGGACTTAAGGAATCACCTTGATATATACCTTTTCTAATTTGTATCTGTCGAGTTACAAGAGTGTTATATCCATTGTTTAGTTGTAGTGTAGTTTTCCAGTGTGACATTATACTGCGTAAGAAATCTATTACTATTGGGTTTATTTTGTATATTTCTAAAACTTGTATTAACCAAGAGTGTGGGATGCTATCGAATGCTTTTTGATAATCTATATATGTGCAATGTAAATTTCTATTTTTTGTGGTGGCATGTTTATGAATTGTAGAGTCTATAATTAGTTGTTCCTTGCATCCCATGTGGCCCCGCCTACACCCCTTCTGCTCCTCGGCTATTATACTATGAGAATCAATGTGTTTATTAATTTTATATGTGATTGCTGATGTTAAAATTTTATATATCGTAGGGAGGCACGTAATTGGTCTATATTGGGACGGTTGTGATGTATATTTGGTTTTAGGTAGCATATATGTTATTCCTGTTGCTATGAATTTGGGAATATTCTGTTTACCTAGTACGATATCAGTCAAATTTTTTGCTAGGGATTTATGTACTGAAGTTAATTTCTTATACCAAAAATTGTGAATTTTGTCTACCCCAGGTGACTTCCAATTGTGTAATCTAGCTGTTATATTTGTGATGTCCTGTTCTGTGAATTCATTGAATTCCATTTCTTCTATTGATCTCCATCTTGTACTTTCTTCTTGTATCCATGTTGCTTTATCATTGTGATCAACCTGTACTTCCCATATGTTAGACCAAAATGTTTCCAAATTTTCTTTTGTAGGTATATCTACACGGTTTTCTACTAATGTATCTATTTGCGGTTTTTGTAAATTTCTATAGAACATTTTTTCATTTGTAGCAAATATTGTATTATCGGTTTTACGTTGCTGCGCTTTTTTATATCTCCTAAGCCTATGAACTTTAAGTGCTAGTTTTTGTTTGAGTGTATCTAAAAACTCTTCGGGTTTTTTATTGCAGTTTTCGTGTCTTGTGTGAGTATTGTGTGTTTTAAGTATCGCTTCTACTCTCTTTACCACTTTGTTAGATCTGTTGTTGTTGATATATTGTGTAAGTCGACCGCAATCGGCTCTTAGTTTGTCAATATCATGTTCTAGCCTTTGTTGCCACGGTGGTTTGATGGTGTGTCTTGGAGTGGTGTTTCTTGTGTATTCAGTTATTTTAAAATTGAGTTCTTCAGATATCACTACCGCTGTGCAATATATGAGTGTGTGTATATCTGTCAGTTGTGTGTCGTTAGATATAAATTGTTCTAGTATATGTTCATTGAAAAGATTAATTAGACGGAATAGGTTAGGACTATATCTTAGTTTAGGTAGTTTTGGTCGCGATGCTGGATCCATCCCTGAATAGAGAAGCAACGTTGATTTAAGTTTATCCTGTATTTTCTGTACTTGCTCTTGTATTAAGGGATTCTGATTTGCTACATTTAAGGTCTGTATGTCATTTTCTATCATCAAAGTCAGTGATTCAGTTTGTGTGGATGTATGTGATGTTTGTGTACGTGTTTGCGTCGAGTATGAGGTGCTGTATGATTGTGTTAGTGTGTGTAGTTGTAATGGTGTGTCTAACGATGGTGGTTCCTGTAAATTCCTTTCAGCTGTATTTTGTAATTGTGTGCTAGTGTCAATTGAATTTTCTTGTAGTAGTACACGTACTTCTTCCTTTAACTGGTCTAAAGTGTCTTGGGACAGAAGTTTGTTTCGCATTATTGCACGCCTTTGGTCAGAAACACGTTGTTCACTAACTGCTATTGTGGGGTATCTGTCTGAGAATCGTTCATGTAGCTGTTGTCTGTATGTAGTCATGTCTGTTTCTAATTTCGTGATGAGGTAATATGTACGCATGATGAATGTGTTTACGTCTTTGCTCCATCTCATGCGTTGTCTTGGTTTTCCAGCTTTGGTGGACGCAGGTAAAAAGGCATTCACCTCCTGCGCAACACTCAAGGCTAGGTTGGGTGGTTCTGTGTAAAAAATGTTATTGGGGGGTGATGACGGTACTGACGATGGTATGGATGGTGATGGTAATCTAGATAGTGTGTACGAAATTGTGCTGGGGCTATATGGTTCTACTGGGGTATTTGTCCTATCGGTCAGACTGGCACCATCGTCAGTTGTTTCGGCTGTAGTATCCTTATCGGTGGGAGCCCGCCTGTTCAACTCCTCACCGCTGACGGTTCGCATGCTGTGACACCCAGCGTCAGCTCCAGGTGTGCCCCGACGATAGCCCTCGGGAAGCGGTCCTAAGCGTTTCCTTTTCAACCTTGTCTCCATTTTAAATGGGTTTCCAGAGCCATGTTTGCCGCGCCAGTACTTGAATTATCGCGTGTCCGCCCCCCACGTGAGTCTGATGTTCGACTCGGACGTATGGTTGTGTTAGGGGGCATCATGAAAGAAACAAAATGTTTGAGGACGAAATTATTATCATGAACATAGTAAGATAAGTAATGCCGCGGTACCGCGGTAGCCTAGTGGTATGGGTAATGGACTGCTGAGACGAGGTCTCGAGTTCGATCCCAGGTTTACCATGGCACACACCGATGACTTTTCGATGCTTTTCGAAGTTATGTGTGTATTTATCGCAGGTTTATAAGTGCCTCGGAGAGCACGTTAAGCCGTCGGTCCCGGTTGCCATACAAACACCTATGGCAGTCGTTACGGGTAGTTGGAGCCCTCAAAAGTCCAACCAGCCTAACTTGGAACTTCGATATCGCCATTGGTCATTAGACCATTGGTTGTGGAGGTCAGATGGCAGTCGCTTCACGGAAAATATCGAAGTTCAGCCGCATCACAGTTAGACTGGAAAGCCGACCCCAACTGAGTTGGGAAAAAGGTTCAGGGAATGATGAGTAAGAAAAGTAATAAACGAATTCCGTTGTTTTAATGAATGAATTATATATTTCACATCAGTGATTTTGGCTTTAGCTAAATAGCTGAAGCCAATGTTAAACGTATCCCCTTTTTATCGTGCGAAAATCTTGAGGGGTTACAGGGAATATCAGTAACTTCAGTTGCCAAAATTCCTTAAAAAAATACTGGAGTTAATTTACTTTTGAACTTTTCATAATCTATTAATCAACAGTATAACCTTTTAAATTATATCAAAGTGAAATAAAAAACAACTCTCCAAGGATTCCGTTGAACCCAACGATAAGATTTCCATAAAAGAAAATAACAATAAGAGAGGCATATTTTTTCATAATACAGTTAACCACATTTAGACATGAGCCTTGGGTCCAAAGTTTTCTCATTTCCTTTAAAAAGATTAACACGTTGTTGCCAAAACGTGATTCGAACACAAATTGCTTTAACATTTATATTCATCCCAGCACAGTTTGATTTTTGTATTTATAATTGTATTTTTTCTAACTTTATGAAGCTGAGAGACAGCCTCTGGGGCGTGCCGTTAATGAACGCGACTGCTAAACAGGAGGCGCGGCATCGACCCTCGCTCAATGCAAATATTTGTATGCATGAATTTGGCTATTTGCACTGGTGTGGGCGTGTCTCGGAGAGCACGTTAAGCCATCGGGGTTGCTATACGATCATCTATGGCAGTCGTTACGGGTAGTTGGAGCAATCAAAAAGTTCGACTTACATAACAGAACTTCGATACCGCCAATTTGGTTGTGGAAAATATCGAAGTTCAGCCGCATCTCACTTAGACTAGAAAGCCGACCCCAACTGAGTTGGGAATAGGTTCATAGAATAATGGATTATTAAGCTTAATAAATTATTGAGTAAAGTAACGAAGCAAAAATATTATGAATACTGATTCATTGGTCTGATGGGTTATTGAGGTGAACTCCGTTTGAATTACCTTGCCTACCTTATTAGGTTTTACGTTATTGACTACTTGACGAAGCAAATTGTAAAGATACTCCCGATTCACTATATTAAAAATGTTTTATTAATACACGGATTTTCCTTTCAACGTTTTCTTTGATATTTTGTGTAGGTACATTATACTCGAAGTTCAGACGTAATTGGAAGTTTTAATTTGTTTCATTCATTTACTCCAATACTGAAATACATTTTTATTATGAAAAAATATATCGGTAAGTAGTACAATATAATTTAATATACAGGATGGAAAATTTTAACAAGTAGGTACTCTAAGTACGAAAAGAAATATACTTTTTTTTAATAACTACATTCAACAATTTTTGACTAATCGCTTGTCAGTTGTCACACCCGATAGCGAAAATAAATTCAAAAAATAACATCATGTATTTATGTGGTATTATTTGACAGAGTCAATCTTATGTATGGTAGTATCATGGAGCTCCCTTTTATACAAAATTGATAACACACTTGTACTTCTCCTCTGTATTTATTAATGTACCTAACCGGTTTCGTCTGGCGTACGTGTAAAGGTAAACCTTTGAGAATGCCGCAGGGCGAAATCGGTTAGTTAAATAATAAATGCAGTGGAGAAGTACAAGTGTGTTATCAATTATGTAGAACATGGATAACATAAACTTAGTCATTTCTTTTTTAATATAAATGTTAGTCACAAATAGTACCTGCAGTCCAATGTTTCTTAAGTAAAATGAAAACTTGCAATCAAGATATTATTAGAACTGTATTTTTCCAAGTACGAGGAGAAGAAAACCTTCAGTGCTCTGATATTTACAAAGTGCTGAAGTTTGCTAATAGTAGGGAAGGCGGGTATGCTAGAGTAGCAGTTACTCGAGTGTTAAATTTATTAAAATTGATAGATTAGATGATAGATAGAATAATGGCACTATAATTTTTAGACTTTAAATTATAGAAAAAGCGGTTACCTATAATTATAATAAATATATACATATATCATTACAAGTTAATATTTTGACTGCCTTAGTAACTAAACTAAACTAAAATAAAATAACTTGTGGGTAGTCTAACTGTGCACAGCAAAAATTTTTGCTCTGTGAATAATTTATTTAAAAAATACTTACAGTCAATTTTAAATGTTAAATAATAGCTAATAGTTATCAATATCCTTAAGTGCACTTAATTAACTAACGGTTTCTCCTATCACATTTACTGCCGCACTGAAATAACGCAACAACAGAATGGACATCTACACGAAACTGTCAAACAGCATGGAGGAGCTCACTTCAATGTTTACTTCGCGCATGGGCCAATACGACGAGGATTTGAGGAATGCAGCTGCCACTGATACTGCCCATAAAACAATTGCCGGCCTATCACGGGACTTCACTGAGTTCAAAGCTCTGATATGGCAAACCATGGGCATGTTGAAGACGCAAATGGAGCTGTTATTAAGTGGACTGGACCGGCACGAGATGGCCTCCCGTAGGAAGGTGTTGTTGCTGCATGGGTTAGCCGAATCAGCAGAGGTCACTTGTATTACACAGGCCATTTCTACTATACAAGAAAAACTGCAGTTGCCTGGTATCACAGCTATTCATGTGGAGAATTGTCACCGCCTGGGAAACAATGCTTCAAAGCCCCGTCCTCTTCTCATCAGATTTCAGAGCTGCCTGATGCGGAACGAGGTCTGGAATGCCAAGACTAGGCTTAAGGGTACAGGTTTAACACTGTCGGAGTTCTTAACCAAGCCCCGCCATGACGTCTTTATGGATGCCCGCAAGCATTTTGGTGTAAGACAGTGTTGGACCTCTGATGGGAAAATAGTCGTACAACTTCCTAACAATGTACGTCGTAGGATTGAGTCGCCCTCGGAGCTACGTAAGTTGTGCACAGAATTCCCATCCCCGCAGCTGCCGCCTCCCGGAATACCAAAGACTTCACAGCCAGTCATCCATGCATCATCCAGTGGAACCGCCGTCGGTGATAGAAGAACCCGGAAACAAGTGAAGTAGCAGCAATATTTTTTATTTTCACATTACCTTCCATCGACCAGATAAATTTTGAGTGCATTATCGTTAATTTGTTTTAAAACCGCCAATCGAGATTAGTTGTAATTATGCACTGTCTCTCTCTAACTTTCAAAGTCAAAATGTAATGTAATATCTTTTTGTTGGTTGTTAATTAATGTTTTGTTTTCATTTTACTCGCATTACTGAATTTCTTTTCTTGTTCCTTGACGTTAATGACAGGTCGATGTCATATCGGATTGTGTTGTGACAGCTGTGACTTAAAACTTTGTTTATCTATCTATACTATTATATAATTGTAAAGCGGTCGTGTCTGTACATTGGAGATATTTAAAAAAAAATACTTGGGATATGTTAAGTGAACGATACTGAACACGAAAATATTTTTTTTTCATTTCCTGTCTGTTTGTCTGTTTGTCTGTTTGTCTGTTTGTCTGTTTGTCTGTTTGTCCGCTATGGACGCAAAAACTACTGAACGGATTTTGATGCGGTTTTTTTTGTTAGAAGGGGCTTGGTCAGACTTAAAATCTTACGTTTGTTTCATCGCAATCGGTTCAATAGAACCGGAGTTGTGAGCATTAATGATGTTAAACGAAATATGAGTAAAGATATAGGGGGCGCTGTTTTATTCTTATAGATGATATTTATGTCTTATTACGTCCAGTCAAGTATGTGAATAAAAAAACTTCATTTTTACGTACATATTTGTAAAGAAAAATACGTAATTAATTATGAAATTAAAATTTGTTATTCAATTATTTAGTACATGGCGCAACAATAGATGGCGTAGATCGATTTAAATTCAAGGTATGGTTTCGTTACATACGGGACTATATAAGACCTGTCAATTTTTTTTTTAAATAACTTTTAATTTGTTAAATGTGAAATAGATGTCGATACTGTCTTTGACATCATTGTTCAACTGAACTGCCTACATTGTCTACACGATTTGCAAGGAACGTTCAGGCGTAAAAAAGGCGCACGTAATTATCATACCAATACTTTAAGTACTCTAAACATGACCCACTTGATTTCGTGTTACTTTTTATACCATTCAGGTGGAATAAAGCACATGGCCCATCTGATAGAAAGTGGTTACGGCGGCCTATTCTATGGATGTTTTTATTTATTTATAGCACGTCAATTTGACTTCACCTCGCCTGATGGTAAGTTGAAGGCGAAGTGTCCGGCAAGAGGGTTACCATTACAGACACGTAGAGTATTACAATAGTGGCGCTCACCTTGACGGCCTCATCAGATGCTTTTTTAAGCCCCGCTAAAAGGACCCGGGACTATAGAAAGAAGGAAACACGTGCGCTGACTTAATGGTGCGGCAGAGGGGAGACTCACCGAACCGCTTGGTTCTTGGTTCACCGCACCGTATACGGGTGACATCTAAGCTCTGCACGTGTTGTTCTGTGTAAGAAAGATGAAGGTAGGATCAACTGGGCGATCTCATTAGAACATTCACCGTGGTAGAGACGGTAAAACGTTTGAAACACCAGAGGTATCACACACGTGCTGCCGACCATGTGGAAAGGAAAGGAGGGTGAAGGTTAAGGGAGTTTCTGTGCTGTCAGTGCAATGCATTATCATTGTATTCCTTATAATGGCAACTCAAAAATACTACTATGCGCCGTCTCCTTCTACGAGCAAATAATGCTTGAGAAGGAGACAGCGGCTCGGCTTCGGAGACACGCAGTCTGCGAATAACCTCCGTCCCCTATGAGCCTGGAGGGACGGGTAGAGCCACCTGTCACTCTAGCAGAAGCAAGCTGCGGTGGTGGCAAATCGTAAGCTGTCATAACACAGACAACATGTTTATTTTTGGTGGCGGTCACCTACATCCACACTGGTGGAGCCTCGGGCAACACCTATACTAAAATAGTGTATACTGTTGATGAAAGGACCTCCGTGGTGTGGTGGTAGTGCACGCGACTGGTACGCACGGGGCACGAGTTCGATCTCCGCTCAGTGCAAAAAGTTGTTTGCATGAATATGGCTGTTTGCACTGGTCTGGTCGTACCTCGGAGAGCACGTTAAGCCGTCGGTCCCGGCTGCCATACAAACGTTTTTTCACGCAGGAGCAGCGGTGTCTTCTCTAGAAGACACAAATTCACTCCTGCGTGGAATACTGCTCGCATCTCTGGGATGGCTTCGCGCGATCCGCATTATTGGGAGTCCAGTCCGAAACTTTGTTGATGCGTAGAGATGTTGGTCCCTGGCAGTATTTTACCGTCTCTACCATGGTTAATGTTCTGAAGAGCTCTTTCAATTAATCCCGCCCTCTCCTTTCCTACACAGGGCAACACGTGCAGGGCTTAGATGTCACCCGCATATGGTGCAGAATACTCCATCAAGAACCAAGCGGTTCAGTGAGTCTCTCCTCTGCCGCACCATTAAGTCTTGGAATTCCTTACCGGCACACGTGTTTCCTTCATCCTACAGTCCCGGGTCTTTTAAGCGGGGCGCAAAAAAGCATCTGATGAGGCTGTCAAGCTGAGCGCCACCATTGTAGCACTGTATGCCTTCAGCTTAACATCAGTCGAGGTGAAGTCAAATAGACGTGCCATAAATAAAAAAATAATAAACATCTATGGCAGTCGTTACTGGTAGTAGGAGCCCTCAAAAGTCCAACCACTTTAACACTTTAACTTGGAACTTCGATATCGCCATTGGTCATTGGACCATTGGTTGTGGAAGTCTTATGGCAGTCACTTCACGGAAAATATAGTAGTTCAGCCGCATCACGGTTAGACTGGAAAACCGACCTCAACAGAGTTGGGAAAAGGTTCAGAGAATGATGACTGTTGATGAAAGGGTAGACTAGACCCTGGGAAAGGACATAAATATGGTATGTTTGGTCGCGATAACCAACATCCACGCGGGCGAAGCCGCGGGCAACAGCTAGTTTGTTAAATAAGATTCGTTCAGAATCATTCATTATGTATGTCTGTGTTCAGTGCGTTTAGTTATTCAAAATATTGTTATCTGACCCTATAGTGCATTGAGGATATCTAAATGAGAACTTATATTAGTTTATTAATTTTATATATACTTAATATTATAATATATTTTTATTTTTATATATACTTTAATATTATAATATATTTATATTTTTATATATAGGTACTTTAATATTATTATTCTTTTCTTATCATTTAGTCTGTTTACATAGTTTTATAGACGCTTTATATATTTAAATTTATTCATGTCTGATCATGTTGAGAGTTATATTTCTTGCTCTTCGTCCGAAGTCTCTGATGACGATTACGCCAGTGCGTGTAGCGATAGCAATGAGGATGCAGTTCGCCTACGCAAAGACTTGCACATTATCTTTGGGTCTGTAAACAAATTCCTAAATGTTGTGCATATCAATGCTCAAAGCGTTCACGCCCACTACCCTGATCTACTTTGTGCTTTCGATTCTGATATTATACATGCTGTGCTCATATCTGAAACCTTCCTCAAACCTTCACTCTCTTCTACTCAGTATTCATTACCAGGGTATAGGCTGATACGAGGAGACAGGGTGGGCAAAGGGTATGGCGGGGTCGGGATTTACCTGCGCACGGATATAAAATTTAAAGTAATAGACCAGTCTCCTCATGTTTATAGTGGTCTCACTGAATATATCTTTGTTGAGATTGACTTTTGCCATACTAAATGCCTTTTGGGTGTTTATTACAGCCCTTCCCTAAAAATTGACTATTTCTCTTCCTTCGAATCTATGCTAGAAAACCTTTCATCTATATACCAGCACTGCCTGATACTCGGTGACTTTAATACGTGCTTAATTAAGGAAGACGCGCGTAGTCGACGCTTGCAGTCCCTGGTCTCTTCAGTAAACATGCATATCCTATCGTCAAATGCAACACATCGAGCCCCTCACTCTGTTCCTTCTCTCTTAGATCTCATTATTGTGTCTGACCGTGATAAGGTTGCTTCTCATGGTCAACTTCCGGCTCCTTTCTCCTATCATGATCTCATCTACCTCTCCTATAAAATTCGTACGCCAAAACCTAATCCTAAATTCTTCTTTCTTCGAAGTTTCAAAAAAATCGATTTGGAAACTTTGAGAGCCGATGTGAGAGAAGCTGATTTCTCTCCTGTTTACAACTCCGGGGATATTGACACAAAGGTTGACAATTTTAACAAAATCCTCTTGTGCCTCTATGATAAACATGCTCCACTGAGAAAGGTTAAGGTAAGGCATCTGCCTGCACCTTGGCTCTCCGAGAATATTAAACTGGCCATGTCTAAGCGCGATAAAGCCAAAAGATGCTACAACCGCAATCCAACGGACAACAATTGGGCATCGTATAAAACTGTGCGGAATCGCTGCAGTCGTCTGTGTAGGGATGCAAAAAGGCGCCATATCCACGACTCCATCAATAATTCCAACACATCTCAGGTATGGCAATTTTTAAGATCTCTCGGTATCGGTAAAACCGATAAAATCGATGACATCACGCAGAATATTGACCTCAATGCGCTGAATACTCATTTCTCCATGCCTCCGACTTTGATAGATGACGTGGATAAGGCATCCACGTTAAGCTATATTTCCAGTCTTCCCCTGCCTGAATGTGCTTCGTTTATTTTCAACCCGGTTACGGAGAGCGATATAAAAAAACAAATCCTATCAATATCAACGAAAGCAATAGGTAATGATGGTATTCAACAACAAATGCTACTACCTATTCTAAATGATATTCTGCCAGCCATTACTCACATAATTAACTTTTCGCTTGAGCATAGCTCCTTTCCACTGGCCTGGAAGAAAGCACTTGTAATCCCTTTACCCAAAACCTCCAATCCCTCCTTATTATCCCAGTTTCGGCCCATTTCAATCCTACCGATCCTTTCCAAAGTGCTCGAGAACGCGGTGCGAAATCAATTAACCGGTTACCTCTCCTCTAATGGTCTGCTGAGTCCATACCAATCTGGTTTCCGTGCAGGCCATAGTACAGTCACGGCACTTATCAAAATATCAGATGATATAAGACTGGCCATGGAGAACAAACTGCTAACAGTATTGGTTTTACTGGACTTCAGCAGTGCCTTCAATTCTGTTGATTTCGACATCCTCTTGGGTATCCTTTCATCGTTAAATATATCGTCCTCTGTAATCGCTTGGTTCAACTCCTATCTTCGGGGTCGCTCGCAGCGGGTTCGCTCTGATGAGGCGTTCTCGGACTGGTGTGACCTGGCTGCGGGTGTACCACAAGGTGCCGTCCTCTCCCCCCTTCTTTTCTCCATTTTTATTAATGCTATCAGCAAAGTTATATCTTCCAACTATCATCTCTACGCAGACGACTTGCAGATTTACCGTCATTGTGGGGCTGACGAGGTGGGTGGGGCAATTGCGGCCGTCAATGGTGATCTCAGAGGCATTAGTGCATGGGCAAAATCTTTCGGTTTGCTTGTCAATCCTGCTAAATCGCAAGCAGTCATTATAGGGAGCAGATATTTTTACAATAAGCTTGACCATGCCTCTCTGCCTCCTGTTTACTATAACAACACCTTGATACCTTTTACCTCGGTTGCCAAAAACCTTGGTATTATCTTCGATTGCAACCTGTCATGGACTAGTCATGTCAACGAGGTAAGCAGGAGGGTTTTTAGCACTTTTCACTCACTTAAGCTTCTTCAGAATTTCCTACCTTTTAAGACCAGAGTCTGTCTTGCTCAATCTCTTCTCCTTCCTCTACTAGACTATGCCGACGTCACCTTTTTGGATGCAACTGAAGAACTCTGGAACAAGATGGAGCGACTGCAAAATTTGTGTATTCGTTTTATTTTCGGTCTCCGCAAATACGATCACGTTTCCGAGTTCCGAAAGCAACTAAAGTGGTTACCTATTCGGCGGCGTCGAGATGTACATATTCTTTCTCTTCTCTTCTCTATTCTTCATAATCCTCATTCTCCTTCGTATCTTCGTGAGCGCTTTGAATTCCTTGTGCCCAGGGGTAAACCCTGTCGTACTTCCTCCTCTCTTCTACTTCGAACTCCTTGTCATAGTTCTTCCTGCTACGACAATTCGTTTACAATTTCTGCAGTGCGTCTTTGGAACTCTCTTCCTCATACCATACGCGATAGTCCATCTTCACACATTTTTAAAAAACGAACAAGAGACTACTTTCTCTCGCAACTATAGCAGACATAAAGTATGTATGTATGTATTTATTTATTTATGTATTTATGTATGTATGTATGTATGTATGTATGTATGTATGTATGTATGTATGTATGTATGTATGTATGTATGTATATATGTATGTATGTAGGTATGTATTTATGTATGTATATATGCATGTTGTATGTATACGTTCTATCTATGTATATCTATGCCTTTTACCTGGGGTAAACGTCCCGTATACCTTCTACATCAAATTCGATGATTTATGTACATTAGACTTAACCACTCATATAGCAATTCCTCTGTGCACTCCCAGGTTTGCTGGAAGAAAACTCAACTTTGAGTTAAGCTCGCCTTTGTACATCTCGTCTCACTATCTTGTATAAATATAATATATGTGTACATGAAGAATAAAATAAAAATAAATAAAATAAAAATATGATCGCACTTGACTAAATCCAGACAACGTATTTTTGCAACTTTGCTACCCTAAATAACGTTGAAATCCTAAGATAAACAACACTGAAATTTGTTACTTCATAATCAATCCTTCTTATCTGTATCTGACGCGTACGTGTAAATCTCCCAAAAACATTTTTGTTTGCGTGCTTCCTTGTTTTAATTGGTAGTTATCAATATTAAGGTGTACTCCCTTATGGTTATGTAGCGCGATCGAGTAACTTAAAAAATCCTTCTCAGGCTCTCCTACTATGAGTGATGATGTAATACTTTAGATAGCGTATTTCTACCTCCATCTTAAACGGACCACTTAGCAGGTAAATACCTTGTACCCATTGCCGGAATGTATCTAGTCACTTTGCTCATATGTAGGTATTTATTGCATCATTCTGTTCATTCACTTACATTTACTGGAATGGCTTTGGTTCCTTTTTCGAGTATCTTCACAATGTTTGTGTGGTCAAGGAACATACATAACATAAACTCACGCCTATATGGTATTTCGCCATATTATTTTTAGTCCCAATATAATAGGTGGCGAGCTTATTGCCATTAACCGGGCACTCATAAACCTGCGATGAATACACACATAAATTCGAAAAGCTTCAAAAAGTCATTGGTGCCCATGGTGAAACCTGGGATCGAACCCGAGACCTCGTCTCAGCAGAAGAGTGGTATGCCACTAGGTTACCGCGATTGTGTGTGTATGGTCAAGGAGTATTTTTTTATATGGGAATATGTCATTTTGATTTCACCATGACTGCTGGGATACTGAAATAAAAAATCCCAGGATAGAGGGCCATGATTGCAGTCACCTACAATGCTAAAATAGTGAACACCAGCTTTTCACGCCGCGTTTAAAATACCCAGGACTGTAGGAGGAAGGAAACACGTGAACTGGTAAGGAATTTGAAGACGGTCAATATACATTTTTTTTTGTTGATGAGTTTTATGCTGAACTTTTATGATTTTAGTAAAGAACCCTAATTTAAGGTTCTGATAGAGATCGTTATTTTATATGCATAAGCTATTAAAATTTTTACGAAGAAAATAAATGAAAAAAAAGCAAAGAATGGGCAGTGAAGTGGAGAGCCGACGTAATGCGCTGCGGTCCATAGGCCACGGTAACCACTTTCCATCACGAAGATCATGCGTTCCTCTGCCACCTAAGTGGTATAAAAAAGTAGTAAAAGATGAATAAGCTTAAACCAAAGAGACTAACAAGTAGTGGCAGATAGGTATATAGTCCAAGTTTTATTGGACAGTCTGGAATTTACAGGGCAGCTAGAGAGGCTCTCTCAATGTCTTGAAGAATTGGGTCAGCACAATTTATCGGTTAATACTTGTAACCATTACTGTTGATAAATTAGTATTAGTGGTAAATACTAAACGAAAAACAGAAAGAAAGTAAAAACATTTATTAGAACCACAAAACAACATTCTTATGTGTCTGTTTGTTGTATTTAATTGTTTAAATGATAAATATATTTCTCTTAAAAGTAACTAATAGTCATAACAAAAAAATTAAAAACAATGGTGGCGGAAAACTTAATAGGTCGATGTCTCAGCTTAATATGGCAGTATGTCATATGGTAACAATTTATATAGGTATATGTGTAATTATCAAAATTTTACTATGTCGGGAACTGCATGGTTCCCGAAAGAGTAAAATTTGGGAGAGTCTCTTCTCATACTGTGACGTACAAGGCGACCAATAATAGGGCTGTTTAACCCACATAATACGGTCGAGCCTTGGAACTGAATACAACAGTTGATTAAATGTAGGTGTTAATTCACCTCTATCTATCTCAAAGGTAAATAGACGTGAGCATATATATGTAACTCAATTATGAAGTACAAACAAAGAAGTAAGAAGGTCAATATAGCTTGAATATCTTTTGTTTATATTTACAATTGGTGGTGGTGCCATAGGGATTATAGAAGTACGGAATCACCATCTTTAATCTTCTATTGACGGGTTTCAATGAGGTTAATTGTTTGCAGTGGGTACTATTGATAGTATTATAGAGCATTCTCTTACCTATTGAGGGAATAAAATGCTTTTGCTATCAATTGAGATAATATGACACTACTGCTAACTGTTGAGGTAATAGAATATTTATTTTATCTATTAAAATAACAGAACGCCCCATAATACTAAACAAAAGAACTACTAACAATTTATGAAATTAATTGAAATTCGTTGAATAATTATTGTGACTAAAATGAAGCCTAATTTGTTGAAAACTGGTTAGTGTTGCTTCCGTTTCACATCCGGTGCTAATTCACGGGTATACCACCATCCGAACAATGAAGTGTCGGTCACACAAATTCCCCGGAAATTGTAATTAATTCAAAATTAATAACTATGTATTTTTATTTACAGTAATGTTTGAAGTATTTGCGCCTAAGTGTTTTTTGAAAATCGTCTCGTAGTAACTGTGATAACTACGAATATCCCGGGCGAGACAGTCAGTAAAATAATGGAATTTTGAGGTAGGTACTTAGTATTTTTTGGTATTAAAAGCAGAAAATTATAATTGCAGTACGGTTTGTTAAAAAATGTGTTTTATGATTTTAAAGAAAGAGTAAAATAACTTAACAAATCCACCGATTTGTGTGTATCTTGTATGTGATACATGTAAGAATTTCGCAAAATAAGATCGTCGACATCACGAAGATATCTCATTCTGTAAATATTTCAACACCGTAAGCTACGGAAATCTGTGATGGAGACCTTTCAAAGTCAGTAAGAAAGCGATATGTATGGATGGAAAAATAAGGAAAGAGACATTCTAATGGAATCTGAAGATCGTTCGCTGATATAAATATTTTTATGTTTCGACTAACTACCTCGTTAGTCATTTGACAATTCGAGCTTCACTCAGTTAAAGGGATTAATTAGAAGACTAGTGACAAGCGTAAGGTTTTACAAAGAATCAAAGAATTAATTTCGTGTACTTAATTTAGGCACATAAGTCAGGCAAATATTTGTCAAAAATATTATAATTTATGGAAAACAAAAATCTAGCTGGTTTGATAGTTAGATCAACTTAGAAGAGATCAGCAAGAATCTCAGGTAGATTTTCGTTATCCTTTCGTTTCTTTTTTATTAAACGGTTTTATTTAGCTCACCCCGTTTGTTTTATTCTTTCTTGGTTCAAATTTAGTAATTCAAATTTCACCCTCTTCCTGTCAACCGATTAATCTGAAATTTTGTATACACTTTGGATTTTGGTGACAATACAATTATGTTTATTCATTATCATTATAAATTCAAGATGGCCGCCGCTACAAAATGGCGGATAATTTATGTTTTATTAATCCCATCAATATGGGTATCAAATGAAAGGGCTCAACAAGCAGAATACAATATACTATAAAAAATTGAAATCCAAGATGGCGGCCGCTACAAAATGGCGGATAACGTAGGTTTTATCAATCACATCAATATGGGTATCAAATGAAAGGGCTCAACAAGCAGAATACAATATACTATAAAAAATTGAAATCCAAGATGGCGGCCTCTACAAAATGGCGGATAACGTAGGTTTTATCAATCCCATCAATATGGGTATCAAATGAAAGTGCTCAACCAGTAGAATACAATGTACCTACTTTATAAAATTAAAATACAAGATGGCAGCCTCTACAAAATGGCGGATAACTTAGGTTTTATCAATCCCATCAACATGGGTATCGAATGAAAGGTCTCAACAAGTAGAATACAAATGCAGGGCAGCACTGTGGATCACGCAGTCGTATACTTAGGTGCAAAACGGTTTGAAGAAGGTCAAGCCTACGTGGCTCTTAGTAGAATAAGATCTTTGCAGGGACTACGTATAGAGGAGTTGGACTGCAATAAACTAATGGGCAAGAAACCTTGCAATAATGAAGCACTAAATGAATTAAACAGAATGCGAAATAAAAACTAAAAACTAGAAAATAAAAATAGGTAAAAAAACTTTTTAAGTTAAACGGTTTTATGTTAAACATACATTGCAATGTTTAAGATAAATGTACTAAAAACCAAAAAATAATAAAATAGATACAGTCGTGGGAATTATAAACATATGCATAGACTAGACTAAAGTAAAACCGTGGGGCACGTCAATTGTCTACAAATTATCAACTTAATGTGCGATAGAAGAATCGTTTAATTCGTCGTTAGGCAGTTGGCCCGTAGACGGTGAGGAAATTACTTACTATTTTCTTGCTCATGGAAATACGAATAGAATAAAATTTGTAGACAATTGACGTGCCCCACGGCCCCATGCATGTTTATCATTAACATACTACTTCATAATAACCTTTTTCCATAATAAACAAAATTAGCTTGTTGCAAGCAAGCCTTGAAGTCCGCTTTTACCAGAGTAACTGTGGGTTTAACTGAACTTAGATATTTTTGTGAAGCAACTGCCATCTGACTTCCAAAACCTATTAGTGATATCGAAGCATCACAGTTAGAGCAATTTTGTTAAACTTTTTAGGGCTCTAACTACCAACTGTCATATATGTTCGTATGAAAACCGGGTCCAACGTCTTAACGAGCTCTCTGATACACGACCAGACTAATGTAAATAGCCATAATCATGCATACGAATATTTTCACAATCGAACCCATACCTCCTGCGTAGAAGACGCGTTCACTACCGCCACATAACTGAGGTGGTCGATTAGATATTAATTCGATCGTTGTATCTTAAAATAAGATGCAACAGACAATTTAAAGTGGTCATTTCCGATAAATAGACATTTTGATACCATAGACATTTTTATATTTTAGACCTTATGAACCTGAAGGATCTTGACTACATTGAGAAGACAGATAGCCGTTCCTTTTTCAGCTTCAGACTTCGGTCCTTTCGTATTTCGAATGTAAGCCGAGGATGACATACCTAATTATTACATTTACGTATATTTATTTACTTAAATTCTCTTCAGTACCTAACTGATGTAGGTTATGTCACTGTGACGTCATGTTACACGTCACTGGCTTTGTAATTTGGTGTTGCGACTTGTCTGCGTCGTGACATGTTGACATGTTCAACCACTTTGCGTGTGAATAAACTTTGAAACAAACAGTGCTAACATTTCTTGAAGATTTTTGTTGAACGGTACAGTCAGTAGGTA
Source organism: Pelosia muscerda (assembly GCA_963691645.1). Classification (NCBI taxonomy): domain Eukaryota; kingdom Metazoa; phylum Arthropoda; class Insecta; order Lepidoptera; family Erebidae; genus Pelosia; species Pelosia muscerda. The sequence continues at coordinate 19,639,467 of OY829101.1, forward strand.
CAATGGTTTAAGTGCCAAGTATAATTTAACCAAAAGTTACATAGATATTAATGGGGGGTCTACAATTTTTATCCATGGTTTAAAAATCCTAATGATGGCGACAGTAAAATATTATCAATTACCAAACCGCACACAGTAAAGTGAGTAAAAAGACTTCTTGCCCGAGGAGATATGACTTCGATGTGTAATATTTCGCCAGTGAGAAGAACAAACCACGACACGTGTTTCGCCGCCTGTGGGTCATTTTTATACCTCTTCCTTATCCCCACCGCTCGAGAAAACAACATTATATTCGGTTTTGCCATACCAACAATTAGAAAGATAATAAATTCAAGTAGCTAGTGCAAGACAAGTTTGCCTAAAATACCTGGTTACACGAATTTTAGTTAAAATAAGTCTATATTCTGATCTGGTTGACTTGTATCGCCGTTGTATATGCGTTCTACGTTTGCATTATTTTACTGCTACAGCGTAGCAGAAGAACTTGTGACTGGAGCTACGATTTGGAGAAGTAGTCTAACTGCTACGACGCGGCGATTGGCTGCTAATATCTTTTAATATTTGTTTATGAAAATGTTTCTGTGTACACTACGCATGCCATTTTAAAATCATGTATTTATGAGCATCTTAGAATTACAATTTATCCAATGCAGAAATATTATTTTGATTATATAAAGTTACTTTAAATTTATTGTATTTAACAAACTAAAACTTATTTATTTATTACTTATTTAATTTTATTGTATAATTTAATACTAGGTTGAGATAAAAGCTCGATTTAAGATTAAGGCTAGATAATCCATGATATCTTAGAGTCATGAAACACAAAAAACAATATAAGCCTTATTACACCCAAAATCTTGACGGTAATAAAACTGCCAATACCTTTTACCCATAAAATTGGTGAAAAATTCTCCCTCGATAATAATATATATGGCGGCCGTTAAGGAGACAAACGCCAGATGCACCTAGACTCGATAAATAGACAGCGTGAATGGGAATATGAGATATAACATAACATAAACTCACGCCTTTATCCCCGAAGGGGTAGGCAGAGGTGCTAGCACCCACATTTCGCCAGTTTATGTTTAGGTCCCAATGTAATATATGTGGCGAGCCTCTTGCCATTAACCGGGCACTTATTAAACCTGCGATAAATACACACATAACTTCGAAAAGCATCGAAAAGTCATTGGTGTGTGCCATGTAAACCTGGGATCGAACTCGAGACATAGGCCTCGTCCAGTATTGGGAGGCGTAGTGATCATCAGGGTTTTATTTCATGTTTTCCTTCTCTCGCAGTGATATCGTCTGTGTAATCTTTCGTTTTCCCATTCTATATCAGTTGATAACTCTCCTACTCCACATCATGGATAATTTTTATGTTTATGTCGTTCTTCCAGCAAAATTAAATTACTTATGCGATGGGCATACTACCACGCCCTTTGCGGTCACTCTGCTTTGAAATTTACGAATAAAAATATGGTCATAAAGAAAGAGAAATAAAATAAATTAACTCTGAATGTTCAATCAACCTATTGAGTGTGTGATGAATTTCATTTTGAGGAAAATATTTTTTGATTTGAATTTTAAGTGAATATGCGTAATTCAGATGACTTTTATACATATGTGAGATATATATTTGCGTCCATAATATTGGTAACCAAGCAGACATCCAATCATTCTGATATATAATAGTTACTGTGATTTATAAACTATTAAATTGATCTGATTAGAGAAAAATAAGTTTGTACAGTGGATCACATCATATGACTAAATTATATAATGTTTAATATCGATTTAGATGTAAAAAGAGGCACTTATCAAATTTCAAGACGAGTAAATTATTCTGTAAAAAATGTATTACCGGTAAACTTGTATAGGCCATACATATCAGCTGTATTTTATATGCTTAATGAAAAGAGCCAATTCGTTCATTAAAATTTATAAATATTCATTGCGTCGTATGTCGTTGTTAAAGCGACCTGGATGAACAGACGGTAATGTAATTATTCATTACGGTAAACGCATTGTCCTGTTTACGTAATACTGCTAATGAGTGACCGCTATACAAAGTGATAAGTTGTTAATTTTCTGCGGTAGCCATATGGTTGTACATGAAATTCGAATCAACCAAATTGGAAAATATGGAGGGACGTTATTAACGTTATTTTAGTAAACAGTAATAAAAAAAAATTAAGAAATATTTTAATACAATAATAAAACTATGATAATTTCGGAAGCCTAAATGACTATCATTAATTTTTTAGAGTACATGTTAATTTTACTTCACTGCGTCTTTTTTTATAGCACTTGGCAGACAAGCGGCCCACCTGATGGAAAGTGTTTACCGTGGACTATGGAAGTTTGCAACACCAGGGGCTTCACATTCGTGCTGCCCGACCATATAGAAAAGAGAAGGGAAGGAGACAGGGGAAGGGGAGAAAGTTAAGAGAGTCTCTGTGTTGTCCGTGCAGAAGACAAAGAAAGATTTCTGGGTCTTCCCACTAAAGATCGCGGGTTCAAATCCCGTCGAAGCAGTCACTGTTTCCTTTTTATTATAGTAGATACGAATCCCTTAATAAATCAACTTAAATCTCACCTAGCACTTATAAATTTATAAGAATGTCTGAAGCAATATGTACTCAAATAAGACGACTTTGTTTTCCTTCTTGGACAGTAAGCCTGCAGTCATTATTTTTGTTGAATAGTACATTTTTTCGGCACACATCCCGTATCGCGGAACACTGTCCGCCTCTGCACAAAATGTCCCGACTGCTCTGATTGATTACCCCGTATCAGTCCCGGGCCAAAGACTCCCACATTTGTCACGACCTGACGAATACGCATGCTGACGAGACTAAGTTATATGAGACTTTTTGCTACCTCCATTTGATGGAGAGGATAGTTTTTGCGCCAAATAATATTCTTATATGTTAGAGTGTTTGATTGTCTAGGGATAATCGAATCGGACCCGATCTGGATAAACTACATTTGCAATTCAAATTTTAGTTTTACATTGATTTCGGAAAAAAATGAATAAGTGAATTGCGGTTATGTTGATTTTGAATAGACTATGATTCAAATTCAATTCATATTCATATTAAAAATTATTTATTATAGACCACTAAACTTACAAAAAGTCTATATCAATCATAATATTATAAGTTAGTGAGTAAATGGACCACCGTTTCGAAAAGCGGCTCCAGCTTGAGAAGACGCCGGCAAGAAACTCAGAGGGTCTCTCTTTTTTGTTTGGTCTATTTACAAGCATTTGATTAAAACTATTTCTCTATACACTATGTAACCGTCTCGGGTCTTCAGGTGTTGTATGATTGCTTTAAGCCTATCCCTCTGGTTTCAAGATGGTCTCCGTCGGGTGTAGCAACCAAGTTATCCGAAGCCTCAGCCTGCTTCTGCTACGGTGTCAGGCGATAGTAATATGTATAAATAAGCTAGGTAAATAAGGAACGAGAGTTTCTTGTTTCTTATCTTTTCTACAGAAATAGTCAAATAGGTCCTCTTATTTTCACAATACCGATACGCACTAGAACAGAATTGCCCTTCACACGTTTAGATGGCGCATGCCAATCACACCTTAATCTGTTCGCTCCCAGCTTCTATACCTATATTTATCAATCTCAGATCTCTTTCGAACATGCAAGTTACGGTAAACAGATTTGTATGTGTTTTTGTACCTGGATGTTTTGCTAACTCATGTAATGCTGGCTCTACATTTACGTAACGTTTCACCGTGGCCATGTCAGAAGTGCGTGTTTGTCGCGTATTCAGCTGCATGATAGCTTAGTTTAATTGAAACCTTCGATCGACTGGTGGCCGTGTCAGCCCATTTGCCACAAGTTGTTACTTCCACATCCAACGTCATGTGTTGATGCCAAGCTGTCCGGTCTACTGTTCATGTCACAAATCTGGACGCACCTTAAGAAACACAGAACAGAACATTTGAATTTTGTACTTATCGTCTGCGTAAGTTTCTCTCATAACTTCCTTCTAAGAGATGGGGTGTTGATTTTCTTATTGTACAAATGTCACACTTGTTGTAGAAATACCCACTATTTTAGACTAACGACACAAAATACAATAAACATATTAAGATGAAGTTATTTCAGTTTATTTGAACACACAAACGTTCGTGAATCTACTAAACATCAGCAGCTTTGCCAGTCTATCAAAGCAAAGGCTTAAGTCAATATCTGAATTCAAACTTCAAAACAGCAGAATACCACAAATCTGTTTTGCAATGCTGCAGCTAACTAAACCCTACGAAGTTCTGCTGAATTAGGCATTGAAGTTTAACTCAGATTATTTTACTAGTAAATCTTTCGTCTTGCGTCGATATTTAAACCCCATCCAATTTTCGTCCCATCTCTATATTACCAGCGCTAAGTAAAATTTTTGAAAAAATAATATTTAATCAACTGCTTTCACATTTTGCAGCCAATGATTTACTTCATAAAAAACAGTTTGGTTTTACTAAAGGCAAAAATACAACAGATGCAGGAGTCGCACTAGTTAAACATATATTTGATGCATGGGAGGAGAAGCAGGATGCCATTGGTATTTTTTGTGACTTATCAAAGGCTTTCGATTGTGTTGATCATGAGACCTTGTTATTAAAGTTAGATTATTATGGTGTATCGAATAGCTCACTTAGCTTACTTAGGTCTTACCTCACTGGCAGAGTACAAAAAGTAAACGTTAATGGCACCGATTCTTCTGGCGCCCCGCTAGTCATGGGAGTACCCCAAGGCTCGATATTAGGACCCCTTTTGTTCCTGATATATGTAAACGACCTTCCATACTTCATTGAAAATCTTTGTGAAATAGTATTATTTGCTGATGACACTTCATTAATTTTTAAAACTGACAGACAAAAAGTAATACTTGACGATGTGAATAATACCCTTTCTGTAATATTGCATTGGTTCACGAGTAATAACCTGCTACTTAATGCCAAAAAAACAAAATGTGTAAAATTTACGATGCCAAATGTAAGACATATAGACTCAAACATTATAATGAATAATGAAACTGTGGAAATAGTCAATACCACAGTTTTTCTTGGCATCACACTAGATAATAAACTACAATGGGGTTCTCATATCACAGCCTTAGCAGGAAGACTTAGCTCAGCTGCCTATGCGGTTAGAAAGATAAGGTCACTAACTGACGAGAAAACGGCACGATTAGTTTATTTCAGTTACTTTCATAGCGTTATGTCATATGGTCTGCTGCTGTGGGGCTCAGCTGCCGATATTGCAACTATATTTATATTACAGAAACGAGCTATACGAGCAATCTATTGCCTCGGACCCCGTGACTCGCTGAAAGAACTGTTTAAAGAAATTAATATTTTAACAGTTGCCTCACAATATATTTACGACAACGCCTTATATGTAAGGAAGAACCTAGACCTCTTCCAAAAAAAATCAGACTTTCACAACTTGAATACGCGAAATAAAAATAAACTGGCGATACCGAAACTAAGGCTTCATAAAGTCAGTAATTCGTTTGTGGGCAAATGTATAAAAATATATAATAAAATTCCTCAGGATTTGGCTGACCTGCCACTTGATAAGTTTAAAATAGAATTGAAAAAAATTTTAACTAAAAAAAGCTATTATAAAGTAGACGAATATCTTGATGATAAAAATGCGTGGGCATAATAATCTCTTGCTCTTGCACCCAGTTATTATAAATAAACAACTAAATATTAAAAAGAATAACGATAATCTACCTGAGTTTCTTGCTGGTCTCTTCTCAGGAGATTTAACTACCGAACCAGCGAAAGAATCATTTTCTAATGATTTATTTACTAAGTATCCTAATTTATTATGAATTATAATATTTTTGACAAATGTAGGTACATAATTATTGTAAAACTTTGACATTCATAAGTGCTCTTTATGTGCCTAAACTGAATAAATGAAATTGATTCTTTGATTCTTCTTTGAAACAGAAAAACCCCCTAATCACAAGTAGTCTGGTTGGTACTGTATAATAGTTCGATGCTGGTTGACCGTCAAACATACCAGCAACAGGACTACTGCGATTGCAGGGAAAAAACTTAAAAATGTACGTAATAACATTGTTCTTTTTAACTGACTTCCAAAAAGGAGGAGGTTCTTAATTCGATTGGTATTTTTATGTATGTACACCGATGACTCGGAGATACATGATTCGATTTACTTGATTAAGCGACTTATCGACGCTTCCTGTGACCATAGGCTGGCCTTTACCTCGCTCAAAGAATTGGCATCGCCATTCAGCGTGGTAATGCCGCCAGCCTTCTGAGCACGGTTCCGGTAGAGATCGATGGGGAGGAATATTTTGATGCCTAAAGTTGCAGTCTCTTTACCTTTAATATTTTATTGCTGTATTTTTATTATAATTCGTATAGGTGTGTAAATATTTTATATATTTTTTTTTGTATTTTTTTTTTTAAAAGAATATTAGCAACCAAAGTTACTAATATTTCCTTTAACCCCTCCAGCTAAGCTCAATGGCTTGTCTCAGGAGTGGGTTCACGTCGGTAGTGTAATGGCCAGGATTCGAACCCGGGACCTCTCGATCCTCCGACACCTTAACCACTAAGCTACCGCCGCTTATTATACGTTATTAATATTCTGTATATAAATTGTCTTATTTGCCAATAAATATTCTCCTCCTGATTATATAACTGAATATATAAAAGAAACGACATAGGTAATATAGAACTACAGTGGTATCTTAATTGTTGCAACCTGCCATCAGCTAACAAGACGGTATTAATGTTCGTTTCGAGTTAGGTTCGTTTCCTCTACAGACATCTATCTGCAGCAAGTTTAAGAGAAAGTTTTCATCTGATTTCCCCGATTTGATTATATAACTTTCTTGTTCGAAACACGGAAATACTTATGAAGGAATATTAAGCAGATTAAGTGAAAGCTTTGTTGAAATCTGAGAAGACGAATTTAGTAAGTTGCCAACAAAACTATCATAAGGTATTTCTCGAAAGAGTTGAAGTAGAAAGGGCTAGTTATTTTGTTTGTTGATTGGTTTTCTTTATATGTTAAACACATTGAAAACTATAATATCTCTGGTATATACCTAAACCACATTATCGTGTATTTTTGAAGTAAAGTCACCTGGGTAAAATTGTCCTTTTTATGTTCTAACTATCCAATATTAGTAGTGAGGAGGTTTGTGCTCATATGATTTATTTAACATGATGTTCACAACTACATTCTACCATCGCACCGAAGGCCACAGGCAGGCAATTCATCCTCACACATTGCGACCGGTAACGGTGCGCACTGTGCGGCTATTTATATTATATAGTCATTCACATGCTGTGCGGTATGAACGTAGGTACTTCATCTGACGCACGCTCAGGCTGTGCAATGAATCCCCTGCCATAGTTAGCTTAGGTAACGTCCCAGTTGTTGCACACGTCCATAGGCCACGGCAACCACTTTCCATTAGGTGGACCGTGTGTTGCAGCTTGTCTGCCATGTCTTGTGGTATAAAATAAAATAAACACCCTGTAAGAATGAAGATCGCTAAGCAATTTTGAACAATTGTTTTCATACCTGTCGTGAAACTGCAATTTCTTCTGTTGAATGAACATGTTCATTGGTTATCTTCATAAAGCAAATTGCAAAGAATTCAATACCAAAAATAATATAATATAAATAACGGTCTAAGTAGCGTGTAATGTAGTTAAATAAAGTAAGAACTTCGGAAGAATATCAACTTGTTCGTTTAAGGAGAAAATATTTTTCTACCCACATCAACACTGGACAAGGATATTTCCATACAAAGACGGTTGAAGTGTATAACCCAGAAAGGAGGGTTTGAAAAGCCACTTAATCAGATCGCCCTTTCATATTTTCAATTTTCTTGAGAGTATGACAACACGCTTCGTGACGCCCATGATGAGGATTGACTTTGTTAAGTAAATGATGTGGGTATAGTCGGCATCAAGTCGATCTTGGCTAGCAAAGAACTTGAAAAGATCTTAACACTTTGGTATTAAGGTCCTTTTTGAGAATTTTGCTTTGAAATTGAGTTGACCCTGATTGCATTTATTGTGTAAGTTCTATGAAAATAATATAATTATTTACATAGTCGCAACTATGCACGAATATTTTAAATATTATAAAATTGTTATTTAATTTACATTTATTCAAACAGATCCGTATATTAAATTGAATCCTAATAATAATTCTTGAAAGCGTCGGTAGAGAGGTCTCGGGTTCAAATCCTGACCATTACACTACAGACGTGGATCCACTCCTATCACAAGTCATTGAGCTTCGTTGTAGGGGTTTGAGGCAATTATTAGTAATTTCGATTGTTAATACGCTTTTTTATAAATAAAAATATTAGCTCGTATCATCTAATATTTTGTTCACAGAAAGCGAATAAAATAAAATACTCAGCAACATTCATTCCGGTTAGGTTATTCCAAGTTCTGTAGTATTTAAGTATTCACCAGATGATAACATAAAGCGCTTTGACCTTAAAGACAATGTATAGCAAAATTCATATTATGATATTTACTCATGAGATCAAGAATTTATGCGCTTACTTTGAGATTTTGCAAACGGTAATAAGTTTGTTTTTTTTATATGGTGGGGGTTTTGTATTTTTTTTATAAAGGTTGTATACTTTTCATATGATCCACGAATGTTTCTCTGGTAATTTAAAATTTGTGGTGCATATTTCCAAAGAGTTACCGTAAGATATACTACTGCTTACTGCAAGCAATAGTACATTTTGCAGTCACGTTTTGCCAATATTGGATCTTCCAAAGCGAGTCTATTGCCACGTATATCGCACGAGTTTCTAGAAGCCATATTGCCACGGAGAATTGCATGATATTTAACCGAGAATTTCTTAAATATACACGGGAAGATAAAGTGCAAGCTGTGGCATGCCCCATGATCATAAATCAGTAATGAGATTTTCATTTCCCCTTAGCACTCGTGGGAGAGATCCCTTCAAGATAGGCAGAGGCTACAGTGGTACATTTGTTTCTGTCCTCCCAAGCTTCCTTTACCGTCATTAAACCTTTCACGAATTTCTTATTCATCTCTTTGTCAGCTGTTACGGTACGCACCACATCACAACAAAAGCACGAAAATGAATTATACCCTTTAACAAAATACCCACAGAGTATTATATGAATTATATTGCGGTAACATTTTTTTTTCATCAAAATTGATGATTGATGTTATTTGATATTAGGGAAAATTTTCTACGAAATTGTAAAAATCAAAGATATCTGTGGCTACTCAAAGAAGATTCTTTGAGAAAAAATACTTTAACTGAAAAACTCAATGTAAATTAACAACTTTACATTGTAACAATAAATAAATATTGATTCAAGCCACATATTACTTACAGTTTGATTATACAGAATTATAAATATAAGAATTAAAACGACCGCGGTAGCCTAGTGGTATGGGTAATGGACTGCTGAGACGAGGTCTCCGGTTCGATCCCAGGTTTTACCATGGCACTCACCAATGACTTTTCGATGCTCATTGAAGTTATGTGTGTATTTATCGCAGGTTTATAAGTGCCCGGTTAATGGCAATAGGCTCGCCACCTATTACATTCGGACCTAAATATAAACTGGTGAAATGTGGGTGCCAGCACCTCTGCCTACTCCTTCGGGGATATATGCGTGAGTTTATGTTATGTTAAATAACATATACATACCATGTTATACCACTTAGGTGGCTGACAAGGATGCGGCCCACCTGATGGAAAGTGATTACCATAGCCTATGGATGTTTTCAACACAAGAAGAGTTATGTTCGTGACGACCATATCACGAAGAAGGAGTAAGAGGAGAGGGTATCAGGATAAGAGAGTTTCTGTACTGTCTGAGCAGAAGATAAAAGAGGGGTTCTTGGTCTGCCCATTGACAACACAAAACCTCTCCAGTAAGCAATGGCTACCCTACTAACCACTAGAAACACAACACAAGGTTATTATTAGCCACAGTATTTATAAGTGTATTTAAATTTAACACAATAATATGCGACAATAATTATAACTGACGCTTCTTATACCTAACCAAGGACACAATATAGTATATTATACTTGAAATTCATTTACATTTCACACTTCACACTGTCTCTAAGGAAATACGGACAGATAAAATGAGAAAGTCTAATAAAGTACCTCTTTAATTCAATTTCCATCCATTACCTTTGTCTAATTCTATTTTTTGTGAGAGAGAACGAAATAGGAGCAAAATTTCAATTAATTTTGATTCAAACACTCGACACGTACAAATGAATATCGCGTTTTACGCTAATTGATTTTGAAGTTTGGTGAATTCGAGCAGGAATTCATTTGGAAATTATTATAATATTCAGTTTATACTTTTAGCTTGAGTTTAAGATTATTAATTAGTTTACTGTGATCATTGTAATATGAGCCTTTGATTCAAACTAGAGGCTTTAGAAATTGTTAATTATATACTAATTATATACGAAGGTCTACGACTAGTGCGTCTTGTCAGTTATAACCATTAAGTACCTTAGTATCTCTTAGTACCTCCGCCCTACAGAATACCGCGGCTAATAATAACCTTGTGTTGTGTTACCAGCGGTGAGTAGCGTAGCCAGAGCTCACTGGAGAGATTTTGTGTTGACAGTGGGAAGACCGAGAAACCCTTTTTTGCCTTCTGCATTACCAGCACAGAGACTCTCTTAGCCTTCTGATTAGCTCTTCTCTATATATGTTCGGTAGCACGAATGTGACGCCCCTAGTATTGGAAATGTCCATAGGCCACGGTAACCACTTTCGACCAGGTTTCGAAGACTTGCAGAGCAAGTAAGCTCTGTGTGTTTGAAGTAACATCTGAATGTGGCCAGCTCACTGCCGCTGGGGCAAACAATTTTAAAGTGGAGACCGCGATATAATTTTCAGATGGACTAACAACCTGCAAAGGTGGCTGGAGTGGACTGAATGAGAAAAGCAGCAATGGCAGCAATGGAGATATTGGAAGGATAAGGATTGGCTTATGAAAAAAATACAAGTACCATCCTCTTACTTTATATCAATATGCTGTCTCTGAACATATTAATATACCTAATTATAGCACACTAGCCACAATCCGAACCAAGAAAATATTACACTCTTAGATAAAGTGGGGTTCGCTGTTTTATGCTCCGTGGTTTCCATGGAAAAAATATCTTGACCCTACATTTCCCTCCTGAATTCTGCTCTTATGGTGTATATTATACACTAATTGTCAGTAATTATAATTTCAGACAATGAACAATTATAGACCGTCAAAAATGAATGTGGAACCAAAGTTAAAAGAACTTCACTTACCCACCGAAGTTTAAATCAGGCACGATAAATCAAATACTTGGTTTTCCTTGTCAAGTACATCTGTCATCAACTTCCCAAGGTTCTATTTTGAGTATAATTTATCAAATGTGAGAGAACTTTAAATCTTAGTTGACTTGAAATGGTTAACTTAAGGGTAAATCGAAAACTATACTAGATTAAACCTTTAACGATGAAAGCTTTTTTACGACTGCAGGAGGATTAGTGACGGTAGTAATGTTATGTAACTAGGATGGATCTTTGTATTCATAAGAAATTTCTTCACTCATTTTCATGTGTGAATCTCCCCGGGCTTTACTTAACCGGAGCTTAGGGTCATGTGGATATGTTAACCTCAAAACGATCAAAATTTTATAATGTTTCGTCACCACGGTCTGTGTGAGAATCTCGTGTGTCCTAAGAAGGATAAAATCATATATTTCATGTTGAAAATAAAGAGCATTTAGAGAGGAGGTGGTAATTCTATTAAATCCTTTTTTTAGGATTTGAAAATTTCATAATTAATTCGTTTCAGAAAAACAAATTATCACACTTTATGCAGAAAGCAATCATTTTTCAAAGCAAATTCAAACTGTTTTTTATCGGTTCGTGTTTTGGGTTCGTGCCAAAAAATATGTCTAAATGGGTCCTGTTCCATTTTCACGGATCATAAGTTCCGGAGTCCCATTTCAAATTTGTGAGTGCGCTTTGATATATACGTAAACATATCCACAACAGGGAGCTACTATCATCCCGAACAATAATATTATTTCACTTTTAGTTTGAGATATATGTCAAGATAGTAATGTTATGTGGTAAAATTGATTCTAATAGTAAGTACCTCCTTTTTTTCCCTATGCGACAATCCCCACGGATACCATCTCCGTCAAAGTCGGTGGAGAGAACTCTAGATTGTAAAGCTAACTCCTGAACCACTAAACCAGATTTAGTCTGGTAAATGTAGTGGTTGTTTAAGTTGGGAGAAAGTAAAATATATAAGTAAGACAGCTTTTGTCGCGTGGCGGTAGTGAACGCGACTGGTGCAAATATTTTTATGCATGAATTTGGCTATTTGTACTGGCCTGGTCGTGCCTTGGATAGCACGTTGAGTCGTCGGATACAAACATCTATGGCAGTCGCCACGGGTAGTTGAACCCCTGAAAAGTTCCTAAACTCGTCTAGCTGCAATTCTTCAAAATCGCAAAACTTGTGGAGATTGGAAACATTGCGGACCCCGGACTCAAAGACGATAGCTTTGAATGTGACTGGGATTAATGATTAAAATAATTAATATACTTCATAAACTTCAACATTTAGTTATAGATATGAACAAACACAGAGCGTAAAACAAATAGCAATTCTGCTTCTAATAGATGCATTAAAATCGTCTGACCTGTATGGACTTACTCGTTAAAGCTAGCATCACTCAATGCTTATCGTTTTCCAATGATCGTTGATTTAGTTAAATATGAGTTTGGATATTTACGCTACACACACTTTTACGCTATATGTCACTGCAAACATAGCCTATGTTCTTTCCCATGGCCTAATTTTTATCTTTACCATTTTTTATCTAATGGTCAAGTGTTTTCGGTATAGAAGTGTTAAAGATAGACTAAGAGACTTTTGCATAAGAATACTAACATAGTGGTAGTTACGATGTGCAGACGCAACTATTCTATAGTTTTATAAAAACATGCATACCAATTTAAGAGAATACCTTTCCAATACATCTCAAATTAAACAATATAAAAAGTACTTTCATTTATCATGAGACTATAACTAGTAGGTTATTATTTGAAGAGAACGCCTAACTTCGAAGGACGAATCGGTCAATAGTCTCTTAACCCACTTTTACCCTTGTTGACCTTGAACTGTGCCCGGTTACCGGTAAACCGCAAGGGTACTAGGGTCAATAAATTACGCGGTGCATAAATTACGTTCGCGGGTTTACGTGAAGGGTGTACGGAAGTATTTTTATATTAAATCCGTACTGAGATACTTCAGTAGTTCTACTTCCTGTACGTATGTAACTTTTAAACTATCGCGGCGTTTACTCATAGTGTTTATGAATTTCGGGACTTCACGCGATATATTTTTGAACACTTACTTTTGTCGACGTTTCGGGTGCGTTGCAGCACCCGTGGTCACGACTTGACTTGAGTCAAGTCGTGACTGCAGTGTTCAAAAATATATCGCGTGAAGTCCCGAAATTCATAAACACTATTTCCTGTACGTATATTGTACATATAATAGGCATCATCATAGCATTAGACCTGGACCATTAGACCATTAGACCTTTCAATCATGAATGTATGTACAATTACTTCTTTTTTATACAACGTTGGAGGCTGACAAGCACACGGTCCACTTGATAGAAAATGGTTACCGTGAGCTATGGACGACACCAGGGGCGTTGACACTCGTGATGTCGAAGGCTAAGAGAGTTTCTGTGCTGTCAGTGCAGTTAAGCAGATTTTCTTGGTCTTCCTACTGACTTCTGTCTTCCTGTTCAGTGAGCTCTGGGTACTCTACTCACCACCGGAAACACAACACAAGATTATTATTTGCCGCGGTATTTTTTAGGGCGGAGGAACTTGGAGGTCATGTCTTACCTCGTAAATGTATAATCTACAGGTACCACAGACACAAGGCCGCGGCGGCAACGCAAACTGCGTGTCCCTATACCCGGGAGCTAGATGGGGACGCCATGGTCCCCACATTAGGGGAAGAGGGTCATCTCGAAAGAGATGTCCCCGGGTCTGCCGGGGTGCGAGAAATATGTCTTGTATAATCTCACCGCCGGCAATCAAGGATTTAGTCGTACACGGCGTGCGATTTAGTCGGTTCGAGTCCGACATAATCACCTCCATCTTTGTTGGAGATGGTATCCGTAGGTATTTTGCGCACGATAAAAAAAGGTACGCTTCGAAAAACTACTGTCCGCGCACATGCGCCACAAGTCACACAGTTCTTGGTACATTGTAGCATATATTATATTGTTACAAGCACTGGAATTTAACATTATACATTATTAAGCATTCAGTTAAAATTAGGTACGAGAATTGGTGAAACTATCTCAGCATGGAATACATTTCACAGAGTATACAACGTTATACGCTCCAAGAATGTGTTGAAAACGTCTAGTTTAATACAGACGCACATAGTAAAGTTTACCGACCAAGTTATGACAATGGCATGGACATGAGCAACAAACGCCTGCTATCCGTATACAAATGTACTTGTTTTAATTATGGTATGTCACTGACTTCACCTGGCTTTATGGTAAGCTGAGGGCAAAGTCGCAGGAAAGAGAGTCAACATTATAAACACGTACAGTGTTACAATGGTGGCGCTCAGCTTGACGGCTTCATCAGATCCTTTTTCACGCCCCGACTTAATGGTGCGGCAGAGGAAAGACTCACGGAACCGCTTGGTTCTTGATGGAATATTCTGCACCGAAAGCGGGTGACATCTAAGCCCTGTGTTGTCGTGCGTAGCAAAGGAGAGTGTAGGATTAATCGGATTAGCTCATCAGAGCATTCACCATGGTAGATACCGTAAATTATGTAGATCACATAATATGCTTTTCTCGAAAATATAAATAGCAATATTATAATGTTTCATCACACTTAGGTACCTGATTGGAATCTGTTATAACACTAGGCACGCTCACGATATTCATAGGCCACGGTGACCACTATCCATCAGGTCGGACGTGTGTTTGTGTGGAATTTAATGAGAAAATGGAATTTAAAAAGTGTCTGAAGGTTTCTTCGCTACAATATTGGTTATCACTGCATCGTGAGCGTACAGCGACTAATCGGTATTTATAAATATAACTTTCGAATGAACATTTTTAATGATAGGCTGTCTTATTTGCACATCTTACATTTAAGTACAAAATCAAAAACAAACTCGACGAAAACCTAATAGGTTAGCATGCGTGCATCTCTTGCAATGGTTGGCTCTTGACTGATCAAATCGCATTGTATTTGACACTCGTAACCATAAATGAAATATATAAATAGGGTACTCATAACTACGCAATTTGAGTGGGCACCCGCCTTTATATAAAACTACTCTCATAATAAAATAACAATCAAATAAAACACTATCAAACAACTATTTTTTATAGCTATTAATAACATGATTAAGCATAAACTCTAAATAAGGTACGTGCTGTTATAAATTATTTGCGTTTAGAGGTTTTCTTTGAACGCTTGCCGCAAAATACACACATGCCTAAATGCTAACAGCCTTACCAAGTGTTTACTATAAATCACACAAAACTTCACACATCTATTTCACAAAACAATTACTCTGGCATTCACAGTCTTCCAACATGAATTAACACACCACTCGTAACTTTGAACCCATAACTATAAGTCTTTGGTAATTATAATATCTACCTTATAATAACTTTCAACGGTTCTGTCAAATTAGCATTATGCTTTAATTGGCAATAAAATTTATGAACAGATGGTTCTAATTAGAAGGATTGTTGGAGACACTGGAAACATTTAAGAGACGACGTTTTGTTGACAACAGATTTAAACTTACTAAGTTACTACTTCTCGAAGATTTTTTTTTTTAAAAGATTAACAAATGACATAAAAAATAGAATACTCAGCTTTTAAGACTCTCAGGTTAAAGTCTATTGAACGATATATTATACATCAGAGTTCAGATATTGCGATATAAACGCAAAGCACAAAAAACTATCAAATTATAATGTTAAGGTATCAAGAGATTACGGTAGACAGGCTCCGTTCTCTCGATACCTTTACATTACGAACCTTATCACGTTTTCGTGATAAGGTCACTGTTTAGGGTAGCCTCTCAACACTACTGATCGTGGTTATGGCAGTTGGAACTTACTGACTCTTAGATATAAACCATCATGGCCGTGGGGTAGTACATCTGCCTACTGAACACACGTGACTAACAAGAACCTTGTTTGTGTGTGAGTGTGTTTCCGGTGGTGAGTAGTGTAGCCAGAGCTGGAAAGGTTTTGTGTTGTCAATAGGAAGACCGAGGGCTTAGGTTGTCACTGCTCTTTAGTTGTGTGAAAGCTTGCAGTCCTCTACATTAACAGTACAGTCACTCGCTTAAGCTTTACCCCCTCTCCTCTACGGGAGTAAAAAATTGTGACTATTGAACTACGAGTATAATATATGTTTCACATTTGCTGTCTCCTTTGGGTTTATAGTTTTTAGTGTATGTAAGTGTTTAGGGTTAGGATTAGGTGTACCATAATTAGGCTATATACTATATTACCTCTTACTTGCAATAGGCTAATTGATATTAGAGATATCATACACGATAATTGAAGCATTTTTCGGTATAACAAAATAAATATATTTCTAAAGTACCCTTACCCAATTCCCTATATCCTATCCTATGAGTGAACAACTAATAACGAGATCTATAAGGCACGCGTTCACCTCAGCACTATTATTTTTAATTGCTCCCATCGAGGTGGTCAATTAAAACTTTATAATAGAGTCCGTGCATTCGAGAGCACGCTGGTCTAGCCGTATTTATAACAACTGAATTAGCGAAATCATAACAGTTGCCTTTATTATAAATTAATGTACTAAACTGTAAACAGAGGTTTATGCTTGATAATTAAGAAACATTTTATTATATGATGACAATTAGACTTTAGTTTAACAAATGGTTCACTGCCTTTTTATAACATGAAACTGATATAAATCCAAATATTTTTTTTTGTACGGAAACCGTCTCAAAAGACATGGCCATGCTGTATGGAACTTCGGCTCAGGCGTAGACATTCTTTTATTTAAATAAAAATACTGTTATTTAGTAGCTGAAGCTATGTACAAACCAATAGTATAAATAGTTTAGTACCCAGGTTTACTTCAAAAAGCGAAAAAAATCTATGGTATCATGTGAATATTTTTATTTAACTTTCTTTATCACTATCGTACATCACTATATATTAAATATATTTATTATAATAGTTGAAATTAAGCTACCGGGGATCAATTAAAAGTTACCAATCGGTTACACAAAATAACAATCACAAAATACTACTGAACCGTAACACAATTCCTCTCTCTGTTTGTGTTTGATTTCGCAGGAACCACTGGCCTGATGAATTATTATTTGATTTAAATTGGACAAAAATTAATGCTCAGACGTAACTCGAACCCCCTTTTTGATCGTGCGTAAAATCCCCACGAATACCATTTTCATCAAAACCGGTGGAGGTGATTATGTAGGACTCGAACCGACCAAAACGCACGCTGTCCATGGGTCCTTGATTGCCGCCCGCAGGTGAGATTATACAAGACATATCTCTCGCACCCCGGCAGACCCGGGAACTTCTCTGTTAATGATGATCTATTTTTCCTTATTTATTGCGAAATTATAAGTAAGCAGGTATATTAAATTAATTAATTAATACATTATGTACTAGTCTACGCAATAATAGAATAATGAAAGATACTACTTTAGACTCAACCATTACCACCAGGGTATTATATAAGTAGTAGAAAGGTAGAAGTCGGTTTGAAAAAGAAATCGGAAAGAAAACCCGTAGACCTACCATAAATGCTTAAAACTGGTGATTTTTTTATATATTCATGTCATCAAATTGACTGTAACTCGCCTGATAGTAAACAGGACAGCAGTCTAAAACATGGTGACTGTCATCATAGGTGCTGTCCCTAGAACGGCGCCGTGATCCCCACCCTGACAGCCTCGACAGTTGGTTTTTCACGCCTGACTTATATGACCCGAGACTGTCGGAAGACACACGTGTGCTGGTAAAGATTTCCTGGGCTTAATCGTAAGAGTCACCAAACCGCTTGATCTTGATGGAATTTGTAACGTATGTGGGTGACATTTAGGCCTGGGGTTAAACAGCTGATATCCGCGGCTACCCGTGCGTGGAATTTTTATACAGTCCCCGCACCCCATAGGAATCTTTTCCAAAGATAAAACGTAGCCCATGTATTATTTACCAAATTCTAGCTAGATACGTTCCGTTGTTACAGTGCGATTGAGTAACAAACATACAAACATCTTCACAAACTTACATATTCATAATATTACACGGATAGTAGGATAAGATATTATAATTCGTTTTTGATCCAAACGAGGTAACGACAAGGCACGTAATTTAATGAATTTCTTCCACATTTCACGATTACTCTTCTGACGTAGCTGTAAATATGATTAGAGAAGTCTTAAAATTGGCGTCAGGTTCCAATTATTATTTAAAATAATAACCAGCCGTGTTAAGGAATTCGATCGATGTTAAGTGTTTTAGATAAAATAATAGTATATAATTTTTGGGAAACATTTTTGTCTTCCTATATTATAGAAAGGCAATACTTCTTTTCACGCACCTGATTCACAGGAGACTCAAGCTTAGCCTTAAAGTTGAGAGATCAGACGGAAGTCGTATGAAAAACAGAGATCAACGGACAGTGATTGATGTTATGAACTTTATCATTCATCATTCTCTGAACCTTTTTCCCAATTCAGTTGGGGTCAGCTTTCCAGTCTAACTGTGATACGCTGCTGAACTTCAATATTTTCCGTGAATCGACTGCCATATGACCTCCACAACCAACAGTCCAATGTCCAGCCTAGTGGTATGGGTAATTAATTCCTGAGACGAGGTCTCGGATTCGATCCCAGGTTTACCATGGCACACATCAATGACTGCGATGCTTTTCTAAGTTATGTGTCTATTTATCGCAGGTTTATAAGTGCCCGGTTAATGGCAATAGGCTCGCCACCTATTACATTGGGACCTAAACATAAACTGGCGAAATTTGGGTGCTAGCACCTCTGCTTACTTTGGGGATAAAGGCGTGAGTTTATGTTATGTTATGTTTTACAAATCAGCCACAAAGTCACTCCACTCTTGACACTAGTCCGTTATACATAACAACAGTATAATTAATTAATCAGACTACCGTCACAGACAGTGACATGTGTTGTGCGGTAATAGATAGTAGTATATGTGGTATTCTATTTACCACAAGAATATACTCGCTCCTAATTGTGAACCAAAATGATTTATAGCAGGTTAGTTAAGATGATAAACATTGAGGGTAATACAGCTGAAATTAAGTCAATAGTGTTTTATGATATAGGTACAAACATATGCTCATGCCCGTAATCTCCGAAGGGGTAGGCAGAGGTGTATTAAACATGCACATTTCGCCAACTATGATCTTCCGTTCATCGTAATAGGGGTCGAGCCTATTGCCGCCTATCAGGCATTTTTTATAAAAAGATGTATGTGGTATGCCGAAAATAATTTCTTAACTGAAAATGTAGCAGCTAAATAAAATAAAAAAAATGGACCCGATTCCTTGCTATGCGGTGTAAATCGCAAGGAAATTAATTACGTAACGTGAAGTCCGTGGACGGTTTAAGATCTATAACCGAACGGGTTTGCAATGGTGACCCTCTTTCATGAGACTTTGCCTTCAGCTTAACATCAGGCGAGGTGAAGTCAAATTGACGTGCCATAGATAAAAAAAAAAACCTCTGAACACGTTAGTCTAATTTAACCAAAATGAATGATACTTACTTACTTACGGCGCTACGTTTGTGAATATGTATAGCTAAAACGCACATATCATACAGTTACAAGGAGAGAAAATAACGCATCCTTTTACAGTTAATACTTTATTTTTGTTTCAAATGGTACACGGAATTCTGTTCTGTACATGAAAGCACAGGAAGAATGGACTATAGCGAGTAGAGAGCCTACATTAACACCCACAATACACCAGCTATATTTTTTTAACTTAACATAACGTAAACTCATGCCTATATATTATCCCCGAAGGTGTGAGCAGAGGTGCTGGCACCCACATTTCGCCAGTTTATGTAACAATGTAATAGGTGGCGAGCCTATTGCCATTAACCGAGCACTTTTTTAATTATTTGTAATTTATACGTTGTCCACGAAATATAATAATATCCTTTAGCTTAAAATTTCAAAAAAAGAATACAATTTAATATTCTAAAACTTTTAAAATTTTACTTCCTTATACAATAGTTTCCTATTCGGTCTTTTTAAGATAAAATATATCATCAAACAAAATTTCAAGTTTGAAGCCGCAGAGATTAAGACTGTTAAGGTAACCATTGACGATACGTCCATTTGGATTGGATGCATGGATTTCAATACGTTTGGAAATCCAAAACTGGAAGACGTCCATTTCAGTGGCATTCAATTATCACATTCACGAATCGTTTTTGGAATACGTCCACTCCATTTGGAACGTTAGGACATTTTTAATAAATCAGTCAGGCATTAGGTATTATGTTTATTACATAATTTTATACTAATACTTCAAAGGAAAAGTGCTGATTTACTTCGTTTGCATCTTAAAAACCTACACAACACAAAAGCTGATGAAAAGGCCCATTTCCATAATTTCTTCCTTCACCTTGAGTCTATACAAACATCATCAATCCGAATTTGTTTCGCACTCAATACATATTCTACATCTCGACAATTTGCTCTACATATTTATGCGGAATAAACCTTGGCCCTTGAAAATTGATCCCGTTTACTTTACCCAAATAAATTCGCCGTTCCGATCGCTCAACTTAATGGATAGATGGATGTTGCCGGGGTAGCTCCTATGTTTCTCGTGAAGGTCTTCAGTTATAAAGATATTTTTATTAACATTAAATTTGTGGGCTTGTTACAGAAATTTACTTTACCAGGATATAATACGTATCTCATAGCTGTAAACTGCTTGACATAATCCTATTATTTTAATACAAATTCCGCGAGTTGGTACCTTTTGATTTTACCTATTTTTGTTGTCGTGAACTCGCGGCATAATAAAAATGTTTAGAGGTTTTGTACAGTCATCTACAACAGTCATACCGGCTACGAGTTGACGTGAACCCTAGAAAATAATACAGTGGAGAAGTAAAAATGTGTTATCAATATTGTATAACAATAAGTTTCGCCAAGTGTTGTGAGTTGCGTTCACGTCGATGTACATCTAATTTAACTGAGATAGTATGCAGGTGTGACCTCAGTTACTAATAAAATTTTCAGAATTTTTATATCTATTTGGATCTTAGTCGGCAAACTACTTCTTTCCTACACTGGTTATCACGTGTAGGGCGTAGATATCACCCGTATATGATGCAGAATATTCCATCGAAAATCTAATCTTTTCTTTGCTGCACCTTTAATTCTTGTAATTCCTTACCAGCTAACGTCAGCTCCTAATCCCAGGTCCTTTAAAAAGAAGCGCCAAAATAAGCAACTGATGGAGTCGTCAAGCTGTGCAATGTTACAATGATGGTGTCATTGTAACACTGTACGTGTTTGTAATATTGACCAATTTTACCGAGAATTTGCCTTCAGCTTACCCCCAGGCGAGGCAAAGTCAAATTGACCTGTTCTGGGTGCGCCAAAGTTCACCTAAAATTTCAACTCCGAAAATTGGAACTCCGAAAATGTTCTTCCTAACATTTTTCATCCTAACAATCACAATTCCTAACTACTCTGTCTCTAATGTTTTAATTCCGAATCATACAACTTCATAATGTCGGTAGCAATAAACATCTATTATACTTACTATTATTTCTTTTCCTATATTTTGTCAACATAACCATCTTTTACACTATTATTGAAAGTCATACCTTTTTTGTTTAGATTTTTTTTTAATAATAATCATTATTACCTATTTACATTAATTTTGCGTAACTTTTACAGTTTTAGTTATTTACACGTACAATCTCGCTGCGGTCATTCAGCCAAGTTCCAGAAACGAATCGGTCATATTTATTGTTCTTGGTTTAGGTTAGGTTAGAATTGTGACCACACAACGCACGAGCCGAGCGAGCGAAGCGAGCGTGCCGCGGTAGCGGCCGGCGAAGTGCCAGAAACGAATCGAAAACGAAAAAGGTCATAAACATAACCGTAAATCAGTCGTATTTTATGATTTTCATTCATTTAAGCCAAAAAATCAGTGAAACAACCTTTAATCAATCTAAACAGTTTTCTAATTAATAGTAATAGATATGTAACAACAAATAACCAAAAAAAATTAAAACTATAAATAAAATATAATTCTACCGACATATATTTTTATTACATTTGGTAGATAAATGTTTCTTTCTAAGTATGAGTGACAATATTATGGTAATTATGTTTAGGGATAAAAACGTTAGGATAAAAAACAGTAGTAGCTTTAATATTGTATGTTAACGATTTTATTGATAACAATTATCGGAAACATGAGTGTTATGAACATCGACGGTAGCACTACAAATAGTATGAATAAAAACTTTGGGGTGAAAAATTTTAGGAGGAGTGATCATTCGGATTAAAAATCGTTAGGAAGAACAATTTCGGATAAAGAACTTTAGGTGAGTCAATATGGACCCGACCTGTTCTATATAAAAGATCAATTACTCATTTTTCAAAATATTGTGATAATATGCATATTATGATTAATCTTGTATATTTAATAGCTAAACCTACAGCATTAAAACGTTTACGAACTTAACTTATAACACAAATAAATACACCAACTTCATACATATTTATTTGACAAAATCAAAGACAGTATAACTACATTATGAGTCACCGATAACTTGCGTATTTACGCATAAATTCCATCTCTTATTCATGAAGGCTACAATAGATAGGCGTCATGAATATGCGATGCTACTGTCAACAGTTTTAGGCTCGTAAATAAATGGGCCCTTAAGGGCAAGGGCATTTCAGAATTTAATATATAAAGTTATTAAGACGTCAATGGTAAATTTCTTGAAGAATCGATTTAATATTAACTAACTGTCTGCAGTTCTGTCCGCGTGGATGACGATTATTACATCCAAATGCTTTATCTTCTGTTAATAGTCTAATTAATCAATTTTAATAACATACGACACTTATTATATGGCCTATTCTATTTTTAAAACTATCAGTCAAGACATTCTGTTATTTTTTTGATTTAAAATAATGTCAAAACGTTTTGAGTAAAATTGTCGTAACAGTAATATTGCATTGTATAAAATATTATTCGAATTGGTATACTAAACTAGAAGATACAGTCGTATTTTTTATTATATTTGGCTTCACACCAAGCGAAGTCGTAAATATTTTGTTTACAGAAAATAATACTCTCAAATACAAACTTTGTTATAAAAAAGACAAATGCTCAAATTCATATCAACTTCTTTCTTATTATCCTCAAAAACCTTCATTTTGTACTTCAAAAGAACCATAACCGTAAAAAGATACCATCTTGATAATAAATACTTATTTCGTAGACTTATAAATCGCAACAACCATACAAAACCAATCCATTTGGCGAAATAATCCAATTACGAAAATCGCATCAAAGTCTGGTTTAAGCTCAGACAATAAGATCTAGGCTTCATTTCAAGACTATGGTTTAAACTCCCCCCTGTTACAAAAACTGGGTAAATCATAGATACCTATAAGTACTATACTTTGAACCTTGACTTTAATAACTACATTAATAACAGATTCCATCATAATTAACATCATATTAACATTATATCATAATTAACGAACAATACCTACTACAAATAAATATTGTGACACCATTCGATCGCAACGTTTTGTTTCCTCCGGAGTCAAAAGTTTTCTGATGACATTAATAAATGACATAATACTAAAAATGGTGAATAACACATTTAAAACATAATTTTATTTCCATTAAATTGAAATTCAATGATAATAGTTTTTTTTTCAGTAACAATTCATATAACTATCATGCCGTAATTTGGCAATAATAGTTATAATATACGAGTATTGAAAGGTTTATGGACGTTAAATTAAATGAAGTTCACCGAAGTTCTCCCACGTTCGTACAAAATTATTATTCTAATCCAACTTTGCAATTTTTTTGGTTTAGTTTTTTATACGATGTCTATTATGTAGTGTGGTCTGTCCTATGACTCCACGATATTACAATAACTTCGATCCCTTCAGATCAACTGTTTTAATATCAATTACGCAAAACACACAGAGCGCGGGTGCGGCCGGGTCGGACCCGTGACGGGTAATTGTTTTGTGTTTTACCTGAACTATTGTTTCTTCTCTGTTCTTTTAAACAATTCATTTATTGTTGAGTTGTATTGTTATTATCGCCATTAGATATTTGTTTGACTGTTTTCATATTAAATAAGTTTTCAATATTTCTTTATTTCTATTGATTTACAGGAAAAACTGAATACAGCTTTTATTTCATTAGAAAACTACAACACGACCGCAATATATAATGGGGAATAAAAACACTAAGAGGACTTTGAGTAATGACTTGATGGAAGTATCCTCAATACTGCAGAACAATAAATCAAACCTTGCGATCACTTTATGTCGATCACACATCTCAAATATTAAGATGTCCAGAAATTAATTGAGTACTTGAAATTAGCTGTGCCTTAATAAAAACACTCAACAGAGGCTTAAACGATTCTTTGTTGCTAAAAACTTTGCGAAAGTTTATGAACTTTTTAAATATGTCAGACATTTCAGCAATTTTGTAGAACGTCTAGTTTTTTTAACATGAAATTTGATATTTATTAAACGCACTGAACTATGAAGTAAAAGTACTCGTTTGAAATATTGTAAGACACTTGTTCTTTCATGTGAACTTGGTTGAAATATCGTGAATCCGTTTGCACAAAGTTAGGGTCACAGAAAAATGGGAATTTCTAAAGATATTTTTTAGTTTAGGTAAACTACAAAGTCTACTTTGGAAAAAGTTTTGATACAGTTAGTTTTAGTAATACAGTTTGACATTTTTAGAAGTTCATAAAATATTTATTATATATCTTTACTTTCATATATAACATAAAAAGTTCTACAAAATTTTACTCTATTTACAGACTATGGTACACAAGTTTTAATGCTTTTCATACAGCCTAGTAATGGTTTGAATTGTTTTTCTCTGTAGGGAAATAAACTCAGCGGCCTATTCGCGAGGTTCACCTCTCAGCATAATATCGGGACTATTTATATCGAGTGTTAACATTGACTTCAGTCTCGCACACTGGACAAAACTTGTGACATGAACTTACGTAATGTTGTAAAAACTGTCTGTAAAGTAAGTATTAATAACATTCAACAACTAGTACAGTATTTAAATAAACTTCGAAAACATGAATATGCCCGCTAAGGTTAAAGAAATCCAATTTTAAATAGCTGTTACGCATCTAAGTACTAGCTGTTGCCCGCGGCTCCACCCGCATGGACTTCTGATCCCATTTCCGCTGCTCTATTATGAGCGTTTTTATATTTATCCACCTTATGAACCTTCTTTGGACTTCCACAAATAATTCAAGAACAAAATTAGCCAAATTCGTTCAGCCGTTTTCGCGTTTGAGCGAGACTAACGAACAGCAATTCATTTTTATATATTATATAGACTAGCTGACCCGCGTAACTTCGTCTGCGTCAACCCGTTTTTGCAATATTTTTCACTTCTGCTCCGCACCAGTTGGTTGTAGCATGATGTTATATACATATAAACCTTCCTCTTCAATCACTCTATCTATTCAAAAAACCGCATCAAAATCCGCTGCGTAGTTTTGAAGATTCAAGCATACCAAGGGACATAGGGATATAGGGACAGAGAATACGACTTTGTTTTGTACTATGTAGTGATGTGTTACAAGTATACAAATGGGTTTTACACAGAATTTGTTTCGAAAACAAAGCGTGGTATTCCCAATGCACCAGTTCTTTTGGAAGCCGTCTAAGTTCCGTTAAATGTAACACACCCGAAGGAATACTGGGCAGTCGGAAACATACACGGGTTAAATGCGGACGTACACGTTGAAATTACAATTTGCAAAAGAAGCGAAAGGTCCCGGGTTTGAATCCTGGTCATTACACTACCGACGTGAACCGACTACAATCACACGCCATTGAGCTTAGCTGGGTTCGAATGAAGATTAGTAATTTCGGTTGCTAATACTTTTAAAAATACTCTAGCAGGCTACCACTGGTTCTACCTGCACAAAATAGTCATCCCATTCTCGGGATGAATGTTGATACCCGGTATAAAAGGTAACTCCACTTGTATAAAAAACTGATTCTGCACTTATTTGTTGTATCAGATTATAAAAGATCTTCTTGCCTCTGTACCAAATTTAAATCCTATCCCAAGCCATTTCACTTGAAAAAATATCAAACCATTCCATCTATAGCAATTTTTCTCTTAAACTTTGATAACCGGTTAAACCAATGATGACTGAACCATGATGTTATACCTGTTAAACCAATTAAAATTCCAGCATTTAAAAGATCTCTCATAGTGCACTGGTTTTATTTTGACCGCACCTAGATCTCATGTAGTTTTAACTCGATGTGCTACACACGGTTGCTACACAAATATTGAGACATATCTATTCAACATAGCATTTCCCTATATTATGTAAACACATTAACCAAATGTACGATAGACGAGCAACGTTAAACATATTGTATAATGCGAGTATTTTGAGAAAGCTAAAGAAGTTATTGTATAACTTACATAACAATACTACGTAGCGATAAATTTCGAATTTAAAATTTCGAATAGAACCAGAACTTCTTTTATTTTTCAAAATAAGATACTCAGTTATTTCCAAATGAAAAGTAAACAACAAAAAACATTCTACTATCATTTTATTCGATTCATTTACATATTTTCCACTTTATTCTGTTCTTTCAACACTTCACAAAGCAACCGTTTTGCATAAACACAATACACAATTTCGTAGCTTACCTTCGTCCAATTCTTTGCCAAGGTTACATTATATCATTCTACATCAACATCCTCAAAATCTAATACCGCCTCGGAGAAACACCCGTCATCAATTCTGCCTTAAGCAGAGAAAAAACGCACCCTACATTGTTTACTCACTGTCAGAACGAAAGCTAAAACGTATTCATTTCAGTGGGCACGCACAAACGCCATCTATTACGTATTTTAATCTAATCCTTAGAATGCTTAGATGTTGGCTTATGGTAAACATCTTGCATATTATTCTAGTGAGTGTGAACGATATTATCTCATTTGAATGTGAGAGAGAGAGTAAGAGCTTTCGTATAAATATTTTTGGTACTACTAGAGCTAAAATCTACAGGTAATTTGACAAAAATCGAGCAAAATCTATCTTAATTAGATTAGCAAGTTAACTAGATCATTTGTTACAATTCACGTAAGCAATTGAATGTTTACGCTTAGTGTGCTTGTAATCAAATTGATTTTAGCCTTGAAAATGTTCTAATTCTAAGACATTTTATAATGGTGTATTTACGGAAATTTACAGAGACAGTTAAACATGGTTCTAGATCTTCACCTTGTTTACAATTAGGTGAATAATCCACAAAAGTCAGACTTCCTGGTTAAACGGCTTAGGTTCTGGCAATCTTCCAGTTCGATACTGCTGAGTTGTCTGTTAGTATAAATGATGGTATGATAGTTTTTGCACTGTAAGTAGAACATAAGATGAGCATTTTTTAAGAATATTAGAAATTTTCTTAATTAGTACTCTTGAAAAAAAGAAAAAAAACCGCGACTTCTGCTTAAATATCGAAACAAGGTTGACAGCAGGCGGCACCAATATTACAATCATAAGCATGTTCAGGTCTCAATTTAATAGGTGGCGAGCCTATTGCCATTAACCGGGCATTTATAAACTTGCGATAAATACACACATTAACTGCGAAAAGCATCGAAAAGTCATTGGTGTGGGCCATGGAAAAACCTAGGATCGAACCCGAGACCCTCGTCTCAGCAGTCCATTACCCATACCACTTTTATACAACACTACTATGCACCTTTATACAATATTATAATATAGATTCAAATTATGTACGTCTCCATTTTACTACAAGATATATCAACAAAGCCGCACAAGGAATTCGTGCACTAACGAATATGCGTACAACGCAACACATTACAATGCCAAGCTCGCCGACATTCTCCACTTACTAACCTAAATAAATAAACCGAGAGTGAATTCTGCCTATTTAGGTTTTAATCAAAAACTTTATATATTATTCACCAATAGCATTCTTTTGGCAACGGTAAAATTCTTCTGAGTTGCTTAATATCCTCTGTGGCAGGGATGAAATCGTGTTTAATAACGTTTTCGCACAACAGTTTCTGCATATTTGAAACGTTGGTTTCGGTTTGTTATTTATGAGTATTGAAGGATGTTCTTTTTCACCAATTCCAGATTTATTACCCATTTAGATTGTAATTCATTGCAAGCTATCAATCCTAATTATTTCCATAAAACATTTCGCAGACCGCCTGTTTAAAACTGAAGTGACATTGACAATTACACTGCTATTACCCTTTGCGTATCCCTAGAGTATCGTAAGAATCTACTACGGAAACTTGCAGGTATCATTGTAAGAGAAGGAAAACTCGAAGCTTAACTATTCAAAAATAATTAACTAAACTCTTCACAAATCCGTCTTGCCAGCGCGGTAACAGTAAAGCTAGTAATCTTTTTTGATTGAGACCCATCTTCAGCAGTCGACTAGAACAAGCTAGTTGAACTGATATTATTATATTTGGATAGAATGCAACGGTTTCTCCCACCCCAATTGAGCAGTCTTACAGTATTCTGCGCCATTCCGGAGCCAGAGTGGGAAGACCAATCTGTCACCTGCGCTGGCGACACAGAAGCTCTTTTAACCTTCACACCTCTTCAAGAAAAACATTAGAACGGTTCTTTACGGTTGGCAACACGAAAATGTCGCCCCTGGTGTTGCGAGCGTCCATAACCACTTTTCATCAGGTGGCCCGTGTGCTGGTCTGCCACCTAAGTGGTATAAAATTACTTAAAATATTTTTAATTACTGTTTACCAGATCAGGCCAGATTCGTTGACCATACATATATGGACAGTTCGATGGGATTATGGATTCTGTAAATAGATGTTTGTCAGCTAGTGGCCATATTCTAATTGAATATCTGATAAAATGAATGTAATTCTTTAGCGTGGTTATCGTTGAACCTAAAACTTTATAAAATCATTAAATACCTACTCAAAGTAATAAACTAAGTACGCAACCAAACCAACCATTATAAATTACAGGAGCTCTCGAGTAATATTTTTTAATGAGATTATTAAAATCTCAAGATATTTTATATTGAAGGTTAAAATAATTAGAGTAAGAATAAAAGTAATAACTGGATGGTTGTTGAACTTCTAAGGTTTTGGTTATTAATTTATTCAAAACGTTACGTGATCATACAAATCGTTTAATGTCATTAACTTTATCATTAAACTACTCTAAGGAAGATTTATTAGAACCATGGTTATTTTTATTTATTTTATTACTATGACTATGATTTTACAAAATATATAGCATTTTAAACCTGAAGTCCACTTACATCTGCACACAGCATTTCTGTTGACTTCAGTGCCAGTTTAACTATTATATTACTAGGGTACATAGGCTCATAAATGCCTTCATTACCACGTTACGGAAATAAAAATAGCAGTGGCAAAGACTTCTAACTTTTAGTGTAGAAAAATTGACGCTACTGCAATATTTTTTTCTGTCAAAGTTGATAATAGTTTATAAAAACGTTTATCGGCGCGTATCTTCTATCCCTTTCTCAGGCCTTGGTTTGTTGTAAAGATACGTATGTCACTTGCTCTTTTAGTTCCTCTAAAGATAATAGAACAGATTCTGGCCATTAAAGCACTTTTATACGACGTCATTCTATTACTATAATATAACCATTAATTAAGTGGAACAGTTAGCATAAACCTCAATAGTAATTATTTTTGAATATTTTGCTTGACAAAATAGATCTGATGCTGACTGTACCCAAATACAGATAAACTATAAGTAATGCCTGCTAAATATTTCATGTGTTCAGCTCCATGAAATACTAAATCTGGCTGATGGAACACAAAGGATGAAATTGACATACCCAATGAGGATCGCTTCACTGGCGCGATGTGACATGAACTCCTAAAACAGGTCAACATTAAGCGGCTGTCGTGCCATCAACAGCAAATGTTTATTTGTAATTGTTATATTTATATGGTATTACAAAGTTATTTATGCAGTAAGTAGTATGACGGCCATACAATTATTGACCTGTTTTAAGAGTTTATGATTGGCATGCAAACCACTTTGGTACTTGACGTTCTTCAAGGTATTACTTAACTATAATGGTGGATTATAGTTGAGGATAACCACACAGAGATCGATAGAGACTCTTATAGTAAAAAAATATTTCATAATAGCGTAGGTACCTACTCCAACCAGCTGCGAGCCCAATTTTTACCTCACCGTGCCAGCGAAGGTAATGATTTTCGCGCGTATATGAATGTATGTGGTTTTCTTAATTCCCCTCTAAAGACCTACGACTGAACGGATTTTGATAAATGGAATTAAAATAATAATATACTAACAAATACTTATGTCTATAATTAGGTCTTTACATATGAAAAAAATCTTACAGATTTATGAGTTCGTCTGTAATTTAATAGCTATTTCCATTATTCATATTTCGTTCGAAAGTTGATTTCAAGATTTTTCAACTCTGTATTAAATTTTGTTTTTATTAACCGCTTGATAAATTAAATTCAATCTTCAAAAATAGTACTGCCTAAATGCTATCGATTTTGATGATACATTTTGTATTACTTTTTTACAGCTGTAACTTTTAAAAAATGTAATAAAAGTTGCTGTTAAGCAAACAGATTCATGTTGTCTCATCCATACTCAATATTAATGTTGTCTCATTGATACTAAAAAAATATATATTTGTCATTCCTAAAAAAATGCAAAATATGTTAGTACTGAAAGTTGGGTGTCTTCCAATGTCTTCCAACAAACGGCAATTTCATATGTAATGACCTAATATTCCATAATATGTAAATATACATGTATATCGTATCATATCTAAACATAATAAATAAATAATTGAAGAATAAAATCTTCACCGCTGTTAGAAACCAAGATATAAATTTGTTATTTTTGTTAAAGTTCACCAACTTTTGAGAGCGAGTGTACCTGGGTAATGGAAAAAGGAGTGGTTGTGAGTTTGCATTGTGAACTCGAAGCTCGTAGCTCCGGGCTTCTGTATGTGTTACTTTGCAGTCCAGGTGTGATATCTCCTTTCATTTGTTACTTTTGTTAATACTTTTTATTTTAGTTAAGTTAAAAAGTCTAACCTTCCAGTGGAGAAGAATAGGGCGCCATTTCTTCGTATGAATGTCGTAGAACCTGTTCTCGATTGGTCAGTAAACGTACAACCAACGATATGCTCATTTGATGGCAATAGACCAAAAAATAAAGTTAACAGAATGTGGGCATTAATATGTCTCAACATTTACAAGTGTGAATCTATGTATGTATATATAATACGTTTATAGCTCAGAGTAGCGTATTTGATGGACTCTGAAACAAAAATATACTTATGTGTAATGACAAAAATCTAATTCAAGAAATGAATAAACCAATATGGTCAATAACATGAATTTTGCTTAGTAATAATCAAATAATAATAATCAGGTTTACGCGGTAGCCTAGCGGTATGAGTAACTGCTGAGACGAGGTCTTGAGTTCGATCCCAGGTTTACCATGGCACACACCAATGACTTTTCGATGCTTTTCGAAGTTATGTGTGTATTTATCGCAGGTTTATAAGTGCCCGGTTAATGGCAAAAGGCTCGCCACCTATTGTATTGGGACCTAAACATAAACTGGCGAAATGTGGATGCTAGCACCTCCGCCTACCCCTTCGGGGATATAGGCGTGAGTTTATATTATGGTATGTTTATGAAATTACTGCTCTTAATATAGGTACCTTCTAACACCTCTAGCTAAACTCAATGGCTTGTGTTAGGAGTGAGTTGAGGTCTGTGTTGTAATTGTACTCGGAACCTCTTTTTCGCTATGCCGACTTCTTAACCACGACTAAGCTACCGTCGCGTTATTTATTTTTTCCCATGTGAAATAAGTGAGCCTATTACAATTAACAGTATTGTAACACTGAAAATTCCTGACCAAAACAACCCAATTATTACTGTACTACTGTAAAACCATTTCTCTGTAATGTTTCTGAAATTTAATCTCGAAAGATGGAAATCCAATTGTCTATTTGTGTTACGGCTTCTCCTTTTCCTATATTAATAATTGAAATTCAATAGGCGGGATTCAATTTCAATTTACTATTTGTTTTACTACTTTACAAAGGTACATAAACTAACGCCTATATCCCCGAAGGGGTAGGCAGAGGTGCTAGCACCCACATTTCGCCAGTTTATGTTTAGGTCTCGACAGCACTAACCCCCCAACGATAGCAAATCCTCGGCACCGTGAGGTCGCTCCGTGAAGCCTGTGAGTTCCCCAGTAAGCTTTCGCGTTTTTGGGTGGAGCTTGGCTAGCTGCTCTAGCCAGTAACTCTGCACGAACAATGTCCTAAAAAGGCTAGGTGTGGACAAAGGAGTCCCAATACGATAGACGATAAACGATAGACCGCAATAATTTAACTTAGTAGAAGGTTCTCTCCACTCCTCGGAGTCTGAGAGCGGCAAAATGACCCTGGAGGTGCTATGTGACCCCGGTGAATGTCAGCTGGAACGTCAAAGAAGAACTCTACTGAAAATTGTATCAGAAATACATTATATTGATAAAATGTGTAATCCACTTCTGTGAGTTAACATGGATAATGAAAAAAAGGCAATATCCAAAGTGAGAAAACCAGTGAAAAAGTAACAGTTTTCGAGTCTGCAACATAAAAACGATTTATAAGCAATTGTACTAAATTTATTCATAGCAACTAGCTGCGTGCTACAAGATTTAAAAGCGCCAGCCAGCGAACAGTTACCGGATACAGTAATTCATTTTACTATTGTGTTACAGTTTAACATAACTTTATTTGTTGTACTTGTTTCTGATAAATTTACAATTGCTATAGAAATTTTCTGCGTATGCTCAAGTGGTAGAATTATCTCCCATGCTGTAGTTTTTCGAAGCAATTACAAGATGGGATTCTTCAAAAAGGGTTTTGGAAGGGTTTATTAATTAAACTATTTATTTATGTGGTCACGGAGAAAGATTATTACCTCCCCATTACATTCGAAGGGTGTGTGTCATGTGTCATAAGAGGCGATTATACTGAAAATTATGCAGATTATAACCACTGTTCGAAAAAGAAGATAAAACGAATCGAAATAAAACTCTGTAACAACGTATTTGGTCGGTGTGGAAACAAACGATCCAATTCTCCCTACAATGGGAGAGGCCTATGTCCAGCAGAGAACAGTGTTAGGCTAATTAATACGACCATTATTATTATTATTCTAAAAGTTTTCAAACACTATGCAAAAATTGTTCATAAATAAATATATGCTGAATACTGAATTTGAATCAAGAAGTTCTTACAGAGTCGTACAGTTTTACAGTATAAATGATTACATTTATACTGTAAAACTGCCCCTGGTGTTACACAATAGGGTAGTTACATTGGAACAGGTAGCCGTGCTCTTTTCTGCTAAAAAGAGATGAATCTCAACCTAATATTTCATTTTAAAACCAAGTTTGAGTTACGCTCAGGTGATTTACGTTCATAAAAATTATGCAAAAAAAACTATTATAAAGTCTAAGACTAATTAAATGACAAACAATCTTGGAAGTTAGCTATTCACTCATCTTGCTAATCAAGTAAATTATTGTATCTAGACGAAGTAAATATTTGTTGTATTAGACAAAAAAAAAAGAAATATTTCGAACCGGTGTGGTGGTCCACTTGCTAAACTAACCTATATTTTTAATTTTTATGTTTTGTATGTGCCGTTTAATAGTCCATGCAAAATAAATAATTATTGACTTTAGAATTTTGACTATACAGACATTTTATTCTTATTTAGATTTAGAATATGTCTAATTATATCATTTTCCCACAATGTGCACATTTATATTGTACAATGAAACGATTCAGTTCAGCATAATGCCGGGAATGTGTATTCAGTGCTAGTTTCCAACTGGCTCTTAGAGGACATTGAGGACACGTTAAATTTACAACAGGATTATAATGGTTAATAAAGACAAACTGACTTATAACTGAGTAGGTATCGTTTTAGAATCTACCTCTTTCTTCCCATTTTTTTATTAAATAAAGTAGACTGAAAAAATGACTCAACTATTAATAATAGATATTTTTAAAGTTTTCTCAACAAAATTTACTATAAAAGCGTATTTGTTATACAACAAATTAATTTTGAACAAAATGCTACATCGACATAAAATTTCAAGAGAATTTCGTAAGAGAAATAACTGCTACAACTCAGAAATTAGTT
Source organism: Pelosia muscerda (assembly GCA_963691645.1). NCBI lineage: Eukaryota > Metazoa > Arthropoda > Insecta > Lepidoptera > Erebidae > Pelosia > Pelosia muscerda. The sequence goes on from OY829101.1 coordinate 19,674,152, forward strand.
CTGTAAAGTTTGTATTTTGATAAATTTTTGTTATTTGTTTTGAAACGGTCCGGTGCACTTTTAGAATATAACTTTAGTTCCAATTCGTAAGCATATTTTATGTTTACTCCGATTTCAATTCCAACTAAATTTTAACTTGCTACCTACTTGCACTTGGTTTGTATATTTCAAAGTTAAGCATTACTAGCCAGATCAGTCTTTGGATCGATGACCATTCAGTAACATTGTCTGTGTCTTCTGTGTTTTGAAGAGCATGCGAAGTCGTCGGTATTGGTTGATATACGAAGCCGAATTGTAGAAATTTGTAACTTTTTGAAATCCAATGGCGGATTGCAGAGTTAAAAAAACACATTCGACTGCAAATATAAGGTTATATTTTTACAGAGATTGAAACATAATACACGTATTACTTAGTTTACGTAGAAACGTTCTCAAAACACATTAGATCACGCACCATCGACAAAGACATTCTAGATTCATATACGTTATTTACCGCATGTGCGTGACATCATAAACAATGGATAGGGTCCGGTCTATATTTCAGAATGAATCATTTGTGTATGTGATAGCAAATTGGTATTTATGACTTCGATTTAAGGACTATTTCGTAGGTCTTGGAAATTTTCATTTTCCGGTTGCCAAAGTTACCTATAGAAAATAGTTTCAGTTTTTTGAATATCTCTTGACATCCAAAAACCGAATAGTTAATTATGGATAATTTTTTTTGAGCATTTGTGACTCACATGTATAAATTATATATATACCTACTGTTTCATTCATAACTTAGTGACTTACAGCAATAAAATTGAATAGTTTGATTGGATGGATATTGGCTGCAATTTTGCTTGCTAGTAAAACCCGGTAATTAAGAACATGTTATTCATAAGGGGATCAGTAATGCATGCGTGGAGCTGCTGGCTATTATATTCTTTACAACAATCTTCTCTTGCTACCTATGACTTAATTCTATTGTAAAATTATATCAAATAAACAGTAGCCTTAGCAGGAAACACTATCGAATTCATAATGTAAACACACACAGGTTCACAAAAGGCAGACTGACAATCACAATGCTCCGTTCTCTCGAAACCTTTACATTACGAATTCGATAGAAGTTCATGCTAGTGCTACTGTATCATTTTTACAATCAAAAGACACACAATAGGTACTGCTGAACACTATCTACTCCGTGCCATGCGTGACTGCAATCCAATTTCACACTTGTGTATGGTGGTAAATGATCTGGTACTTGGGCACGGATCCAATTTCATTCGCTACGAATAAGTTTTATATGTAGGTCTTATTTACAAATAGCATTTATTATCTTTGTTTGCATAATATCTGTATTGCATAAAGTATTTAAACTTATTTGTTTTGATTAATATTATATCACCTTTTTATTTAACAATATACTTATGAATTACATTTTTAAATATATTTATAAAAACATCTATTTAAAAATATTAAAAATAGTAGCTCACCAGTATCGGGTACAGGGATCAAGCTACCAGTGGTTAGATCTCCAGGGAGAAGAACTTCCTCACTATGCGTGCCGTGCCTAGCATTATCTTCCTTCTGTATCAAGCCCTTGAGCCAACTGTCTAACCTTAGGTGTTGGTGGTGGAGGCTCTTGGCGATGAGTCCTTGGACCGAAACGACTATCCGTACAATAGTAGCTAAGTTCACATCCAACATGTCGACAATCTCATGAGCCAAGTCCAAATACTTAATTTGTTTTTCCTTTTCTGCCTTCCCGAGATTCTCGTTATTGGGGATGGTGATATCAAGTATTATTGCACGGTGCTCTAATCGATTTATTATCACTATATCAGGTTTATAATAATAATGATAATAAAGTCTTTATTGTACACCAAGGAGACGGAAATCAGCAGTTTATTTATGAACTTCATACAATTGGCGGCCTTATCGCTCAGTGGCAATCTCTTACTGGTAACCATGGGATGGAAGGTTTCAGGTTTTTTATTTTATATTATCTTTTGTATGGCTTTCTTTAATAAATAAATGTAACTTCTTTATACCACTTCACTGGTCACTGTGGCCTATGGACGTTTGTAATACCAGAAGCGTAACACTAGTGAATAAGAAATAATGGCAATTTTTTTCTCAGAACGTAAGAATAGCTGTTAAATATTTTAGTTGAAAAGACTATTACACTTTAACACAGTTTTGAATTTCAAAGTGTTCGTTAATGAAGCCTTTCTAGTAGACGACTCCCCTGAGTACCTGCAGTGGTAACTACAATCAGAGACTGCTGTCGGAGTACAGATTTTGTATTTGTTTTTTATTCGCGTTGTATGATGTTGCAAGAACGATTTTAGTTTATTTTTTTCGAATGAATCCTTAGAGGATACTGCCGTTTTGAGTCAACAATATTCACGAGTTTCATTGTCTATTTTTTATTTCTTTTTATTCATTAAAGACTAAGGTTTGATTCACATTTTCTATCTTATAGTTATAAATTTTTCAGTTTTTAATGGAAGTTTTTCTTTACAAGATATCATCAGTATCATTGAATTCCCCAACTGGTCTATCTATCTATTATGAATTGTCAAAAATAGTCCTGAATAAAACCTTGAATGTATTACAAAAATAATAATGAAGAAATGATCTTAGTTTTTCCATCAATCAAATTAGCAGTCCACTGCTGGATTTAGGCTTCCCAATAATGTTAGAAGATTTAGGCCTACTGTTTCCACGGTGGTCAAATTTTCCTTCTTTCGCAGTTTGTTGCCTCTTACGACACCCTTCGTATAAGATGGAGTGGTGGGTATTCTTTATTTGTCATCACACGGATATTTTATCGAACTAAATTAAATGTAATATATTGAAACAGGTGTTACATGGCGGATATCCGGGGGTACCACTCACGGTCGGTTTAACAATCCTAACGATAACAATAGTAAAGTAAATTATCATAGAAAGGTATGCCAAACGAGCATCCTTCAATGCAAGTAGAAAGACTTCTTGCCCGAAGAGATGGGACATCGTATGTGCATTCTACGAAGACTAAACCTTGATGTGTTTCGCCTCTACACGAGGCATTTTCGGGACTGCTACAGAGCAACAGTCGATTGTTAAACCGCGGGTGAGCGATATACCTCACTGCCCACAATATATATTTTCTTGAACTAAATATTTCAATAGAAATTTAGATAAATCTACGGAAAAACATAATAGTAACAACATTACATAACTTCTCCTAACATTAGTCAAAACAAACCCAGTTTTTTTGTTTCAATTTTATAACAATTTTTATAATAAATGATACTAAATTACTCTACTAAATAATAGTAGATTTATCTTCGTGAATGCAATAATAATTACTTTATATTCAAAGTCAGGGAGAGGTGGCTGACCTCACAAATTGCGGGTCTGAGGCCGATCAATTAGGGTGTAATATTCTGGGTCTGATGTTTACGTAACGATGATAAAGCATTTAGGCTTGTGTGATGGAAGACTATTTTCAGGCTTAAAGACTTTGTCTCCGAAATTTCGGTATAACTTAAGACCGTACTAGATGCGGGCGAATATTTTATTTTGATAAACAAGTTATTTATAGGTAGTTTTTATTCTTATGTTTTGTTGAGAAAGTTGACGCCGAAAGGACCACAAAAATTTTCTACAATGAAAAGTTTTTATGTTTATAAAGAGTGTTATAAATACGAGTACTTTTCCAGAATGTCTTTGGATGAACAAAAATTAACTTCATCTTATTACCCGACTGCGCGACGCAAAGGAGGGTATTGTGTTTATGTTTATCAGTCTATGTATGTATGTATGTATGTATGTATGTATGTATGTTTCTATGTGGCGTTCTAGAGGCTAAACGCGTAGGCCGATTTTGATGATTCTTACGTCAATCGATTCGTCTTAACCTTGCGAGTGTCACTAAAGACATGACAGTAATCAAAAATCACCACAGCGACGACCAGACGCCATATTGTCAAAATAAAAAAAAAAAATTCGACGAACTATGTCAAGTGGGGTGTCGTTGAATAGGTATTTCAAAATCATTTTTAGGTTCCTTTTACCATTTTTCATTTTAACTAATAGTTTAGGATATATAACGATTTAAAGTTGTTTAACAAAACATTTATTCTCGCTAATTTCCTTACTTATTGATTTAAGTTTATATTTCAAGTATAAACGATATACAAACAAAAATATTTTTGATAACTAAAAAGTATAAAATAAAAAAATAATTTAAAGAAAAACAAAAAACCCGACTGCGTAAACTAAAAGGAAAGAAACAAGCCCAATAGTTGAAAATTCATACAATACTCACAGTCGGGGCCCATTAAAATTTTACCAATCAAATCTTCCCGAAGGGGCCCCCGACTGTGAGTATTGTATGAATTTTCAACTATTGGGCTTGTTTCTTTCCTTTTAGTTTACGCAGTCGGGTTTTTTGTTTTTCTTTAATTTTTATCCCTTCGCTCTCTTAGTTCCTGCTAGGTCCAATAGATTCGTGTATTGTTTATAGGATATTATTGTTTTGCCAGCAAGTCCGCTGTAAGAATATTACAAAGAACTTATTCATTATTATCATGTCAAGCTTATATTTAATTAAATGCATAGCATAATTGAGATTGCAAAAAAAATAAAAATATTTATTGTCGTATAGCAATTACAACACAAAATATAGACAATAGATTTCTCTTCATCAAATTTGTAAGTCATTAAGCAACCAGATATGATGTTGATATCACAATCCCCTGATGAAATTCCTCTCTGTGTGCCATCACAATCACTAAAGCGAGAGACACAGGAATACCAACACTGAATAGAGGATTCCATCTTCAAGGGCATTAATCGTGTACATATACATGCTTTGCATAGGTAAGCTACCAGCAGTGAATAACGACAAGTGTGTTTGAAATCTATACTATTATATAATTGTAAAGCGGTCGTGTCTGTACATTGGATATATTTAAAAAAAAATACTTGGGATATGTTAAGTGAACGATACTGAACACGAAAATATATTTTTTTCAATTCCTGTCTGTTTGTCTGTTTGTCTGTTTGTCTGTTTGTCTGTTTGTCTGTTTGTCTGTTTGTCCGCTATGGACGCAAAAACTACTGAACGGATTTTGATACGGTTTTTTTGTTAGAAGGGGCTTGGTCAGACTTAAAATCTTACGTTTGTTTCATCGCAATCGGTTCAATAGAACCGGAGTTCTGAGCATTAATGATGTTAAACGAAATATGAGTAAAGATATAGAGGGCACTGTTTTATTCTAATAGATAATATTTATGTCTTATTACGTCCAGTCAAGTATGTGAATAAAAAAACTTCATTTTTACGTACATATTTGTAAAAAAAAAACGTAATTAATTATGAAATTAAAATTTGTTTTTCAATTATTTAGTACATGGCGCAACAATAGATGGCGTAGATCGATTTAAATTCAAGGTATGGTTTCGTTACATACGGGACTATATAAGACCTGTCAATTTTTTTTTTAAATAACTTTTAATTTGTGAAATGTAAAATAGATGTCGGTACTGTCTTTGACATCATTGTTCAACTGAAGAGCCTACATTGTTTATAGAATTTACAAGGAAAACGTTCAGGCGTAAAAAGAAGGCGCACGTTATTATCATACCAGTACTTTAAGTACTCTAAACATGACCTACTTGATTTCGTATAACTTTTTATACTAGGTACTTAGGTGGAATAAAGAACATGGCCCACCTGATAGAAAGTGGTTACCGCGGCCTATTCTATGAATGTTTTTATTTATTCATGGCACGTCAATTTGACTTCAACTCGCCTGATGGTAAGTTGAAGGCAAAGTCTCCAGAAAAGGGGTCACCATTACAAACACGTAGAGTATTACAATACTGGCGCTCACCTTGACGGCCTCATCAGATGCTTTTTTAAGCCCCGCTTAAAGGACCCGGGACTGTAGAAAGAAGCAAACACATGCACTGGTAAGGAAATCCAAGACTTAATGGTGCGGCAGAGGGAAGACTCACCGAACCGCTTGGTTCTTGGTTCACCGCACCGTATGCGGGTGACATCTAAGCCCTGCACGTGTTGTTCTGTGTAAGAAAGATGAAGGTAAATTCAACGCGGCGATCTCATCAGAACATTCACTGTGGTAGAGACGGTAAAACGTTTGAAACACCAGAGGTATCACAAACGTGCGGCCGACCATGTGGAAAGGAAAGGAGGGTGAAGGTTAAGATAGAAGAACCATGTGGAGACATGGTTCTTTCGCTCGCTGCATTACTCATGGCTATGGTACTATGCGCCGTCTCCTGCTACGAGCAAATATTGCTTGAGAAGGAGACAGCGGCTTCGCTTCGGAGAAGACTCCGGACACGCACAGTCTGCCAATGACTTCCGTCCCCTATGAGCCCGGAGGGACAGGTAGAGCCACCTGTCACTCTAGCAGAAGCAAGATACGGTGGTGGCATAAAGTGCACCATCCCATACCCGGGGGCTGGACAAGGACACCGCAAACTCTACACCAGAAAACCGTCATCTCAAACGACGACAAAACGCCTTTGCGTTCATTGCAATGCTAAAACTGCCATATCAAAAGGGATAACACTCGCCAAAAAGTACATCGCGAGTAGGTACTGTATGCAACAGAGCAACCGAGTACGCGGTCGTGTTATATTACGCGTTATATATTAGATACTCACAGTACTTACCCAAGTCTACTTGCAACTTGCACACTTCTTCTGTGAAGTCGACGGCAAATCGCACGCTGTTATAACACAGACAACATGTTCATTTTTGGTGGCGGTTACCTACATCCACGCTGGTGTAGCCGCGGGCAACACTATACTATAATAGTGTATACTGTTGATGAAAGAACCTCCGTGGTGTGGTGGTAATGCACGCGACTGCTACGCACGGGGCACGAGTTCGATCCCCGCTCAGTGCACAAAGTTGTATACATGAATATGGCTGTTTGCACTGGTCTGGTCGTACCTCGAAGAGCACGTTAAGCCGTCGGTCCCGGTTGCCATACAAACGTTTTTGCTCGCCGGAGCAGCGGTGTCTTCTTTAAAAGACACAAATTCGCTCCTGCGTGGAATACTGCTCGCATCTCTGGGATGGCTTCGCAAACTACTTATTAGATGCTCTCGACAGGTTGCAGCGACGCGCGATCCGCATTATTGGGAGTCCAGTCCGAACCTTTGTAGATGCGTAGAGATATTGGTTCCTGGCAGTATTTTACCGTCTCTACCATGGTTAATGTTCTGATGAGCTCTTCCAATTAATCCCGTCCTCTCCTTTCCTGCACAGGACAACACGTGCAGGGCTTAGATGTCACCTGCATATGCTGTAGAACACTCCATCAAGAATCAAGCGGTTCAGTGAGTCTCTCCTCTGCCGCACCATTAAGTCTTGGAATTCCTTACCGGCACACGTGTTTCCTTCATCCTACAGTCCCGGGTCTTTTAAGCGGAGCGCAAAAAAGAATCTGATGAGGCCGTCAAGGTGTGCGCCACTATTGTAGCACTGTATGTACGTGTTTGCAATGGTGACCCTCTTTCATGAGACTTTGCCTTCAGCTTAACATCAGTCGAGGTGAAGTCAAATAGAAGTGCCATATATAAAAAAAATCTATCTATGGCAGTCGTTACTGTTAGTTGGAGCCCTCAAAAGTCAAACCACTTTAACACTTTAACTTGGAGCTTCGATATCGCCATTGGTCATTGGACCATTTGGTTGTGGAGGTCATATGGCAGACGCTTCACGGAAAATATCGAAGTTCAGCCGCATCACAGTTAGACTGGAAAACCGACCACAACTGAGTTGGGAAAAGGTTCAGAGAATGATGACTGTTGATGTGTGGTGGGAATGGCTAGACTAGACCTTGGGAAAGGACATAAATATGGCATGTTTGGTCGCGATAACCAACATCCACGCGGGCGAAGCCGCGGGCAACAGCTAGTGTGAAATATTATTATAAACAAAAAGTTTGTGAAGTTGATTCGATGTTTTTTTTTTTTTTTTAATACCACTTAGGTGGCAGACAAGCGCACGGCCCACCTGATGGAAAGCGGTCACCGTGGCCTATGGACGTTTGCAACACCAATTATTTATATTATACAAAGAACACCGGCCAAATTTCCATAGGCGCTGGACTTGACCGTCATTTTCCGTGTACAGGAACAAACTATAGTTAGATTAGTTTATTTTCATGTAGTATACACCATCGCAAGTGAAAAAATTGTCTAAGAGGCCAAGATACTTCTATTTTATTACTAAAAATATTTTGATGATAGAATAAAAATAAGACGATATAAATATAGATTAACTTCAGTTTTTTAGAGATCTTCTAGTTTATATTTACGTTATAAACAAAACAACGTGGTGAGGTAAAATAATAGATAGTACTATGAGAAAAACATTTTATTCGTACAGGTACAATAAAGAAGTATATTGGTATTACGTAAATATATTACTTGCTATTATTGATGAATTCCACTCGCAGATCATTGAAATCACTCTTGTTCCCAACTCAAAGACATGATGGTGGCGAATTGAGTTAATGCGAATATTGCAATTAACACAAAGCAATCGTAGGACTGCTTGTGTCGTCGGCATTGTGATTCCTCACAATAGAACGATAAGAAAAATACAAGTCCAAATCACAAGCAAAATCGGTGTCCAAGAAACAAAAGCACAGAATAATCGTAATAAACGGTAGGAGGTATCGTCAATCCATATAACATAGCAAGCTAAAATCGAAAATAAATAAAAAACACACAATTTGAAGTAAACTGGAATTAGCTGAACAGTGCCTGTCAACTGCTGTCAATATAGCCAAAGTGTCAACAGTAGCACCAACACCACTCCGTAAATGACGTTCCATTTTACGAATTAGTGTTAAACTCTTATAACTACATAATTATTATTTTATGAAAATAATTATTTGATATAACTTGCTATGATTCATTTGTTGTTTGTTTCACATAATTCATAAATCAAATAACAACAAATAATGAAAAAAACTTACGAGTAATAATCATAAATAATAAATTGATTTTTCATTCATTTTATCAGTGACTTGAAACGTCACTAGGTGCGTTCTGAAGCTATATCAACTTGATAATTTGCAAATAAATGTAATAAAAGTAACACTATTTTTTAACAATTATATTTTTTCCTGGCTTTTTAATGAGATATTAATTGCTGTTTTTATAACCCGGAAAAATGACGGATTTTCTTATAAATATGGTATATCTGTACCTGCTCAGGTCCATTTTAGCCGATGTTCTTTATACAAATAAATTGTTACTCAACCATGCTCTAACGGCTGAACGGATCTGGCTGGAATTTTGTATAGGGATAGTTTTAAAAATCAAAAATGCAAAATCATCTGTATAGACCATTAAACTGTTATTTCAAAACGTCAATTTTAAAAATATATAATAGATTTGTTTAGAAAATGGACCTCACCGCACCGGTTCGAAACAAGTCTGGAGACAAGACTCCGACAAGAAACTCAACAGGCGTTTCTTTATTCTTTGGTATATTTACAAGTATGTTGATTAGAGCTAGGATTATCATTATAGCCTTCTTTTTATCCCAGAAATAAGTTCGCATAGGTACATGATCAAAATTCAACGCGGGTGAAACCGCGGGCATCAACTTGCTATTAATAATATGAAACTAATTAGTAAATAAAACCAATGAAACGTAAATCTTTTAATGTAAAAAAGTCTTCAGAAAGCTGCTTAGCTGTGCAGAACACAGAGTCACCCACTCTGAAATAAAATATGTAATGCACTTTGGTACAAACCACACGTAATTTCATTTCAAGTTGACTTAAGTTATGAGCTTATCACTGTTACAACTCCCAATTTCATGCTTTTTATGTCCATATATGACGTAAAAATAATAATAATACAGTGGGACCGAAGATCATAGTTGGCGAAAATGTGGATGTTTAATACACCTCTGCCTACCCCTTCGGGGATAATGGGTGTGAGCATTTATGTATGTATGTATGTATTTTGCTATATTTCTTACTAGCTGAAGCGCGCAACTTCGTCTGCATCACTTTTTTTTTTATATACCACTTAGGTGGCAGACAAGCATACGGCCCACCTGATGGAAAGCGGTCACCGTGGGCTATGGACGTTTGCAACACCAGAGGCGTCACACACGTGCTACCTACCCTCACCCCGTTTTTTCAACATTTTTCATTCCTGCTCCGCCCCTGTTGGTCGTAGCATATGTTATACACATATACACCTTCCTCTTTAACCAATCTATCTACTAAAAAAACCGCTTCAAAATCCGTTGCGTAGTTTTAAAGAAATAGGCATACAAATGGACATAAGGACAGAGAACGCAACTTTGTTTTATACTATGTAGTGATGCTTCCTGTTATTTTAATGGAAATAAATATTGTTCTTATATTTTTCAAAACTACTTAACCCATTTTTCATATTTGCATAGATTGAAATAACTAAACTAAAGTTTTCTTAGTCTTTCGTAATTACGAATAAAGTAATAAAGTAATTTACGAATATCCGCTTCAGCTTGTATCTTACACAGTTCTAAATGAAAGTGGCCATAAAACACGGTGGCTGTTTTGGATTTATACTGCGGTAGTCCCGGTTTATATTCAACGTAATGTGGTCACTTGAGGGTGGATTAGTTCAGCAAAGTTCATGGTCTTTACCGCTCCTATGCTGCTTGCTCTACAAAATGGGGATGGATTAGAAGTAGTACGAATGGGACTACCCTATCTGGAGTATGTTTAAGGGAACGGACTCACTAAGCCTATGACCACAGCCTGTTTAAGTTAGTTTCATCAAGCAGTATAATTATGTATGGGTTCTAGTAGATTACAGCCTGTGGCGTAGCGGTAGTGAATGCGACACAACACGCGCGGGTTCGATATTGCAGTGACATCAATGTTTCTGCACTAAAACATACTGCCACTGAAATTTTAAATTTGGTTACATGGTAATGAAATTTAAAACATAAATATATTATATACCTAATAGAAAACAAGTATATTCTCCAAAGTATATAGTTTTTCTGAATGCTGTGTATGCTTCCATATAGCACATACAATCTTGATAATATAAATAGCATGCTATATACAATGTGCTCCAAAATCTGGAAACCTTAAGACCTATTATTCTTTGACAGCCTAAGTATAATTAAACAAAAATACCATAGATAGCGTTAATAAAATAAACTAGATCGATGTCTTGTTTCTTTATAAGAAAACTAGCTGACCCGCGCAACTTCGTCTGCGTCACCCCGTTTTTGCAACATTTTTCATTCCTGCTCCGCACCTGTTTGTTGTAGCATGATGTTATATACATATAAACCTTCCTCTTTAGCCATTCTATCTATTAAAACAAACCGCATCAAAATTCGTTACATAGTTTTGAAGATTTAAGCATACAAAGGGACAAGAAAAATAGGGACAGAGAACGCGACTTTTATACTATGTAGTGATAGTGATAGTGATAAGTAAACTTATGCAAGTAGTAGCCTAAAACTGAATTACACTTAAGTAGATCTATTATTCAGTAGCTTCTAAGACTAGTAGCTGTGTAGTGGCAGCACTTCATACAATTTTTGTCTCAAACTGTCCAGGAGCTTTTGGAGCCCAATGTTAAACAAAAGATATTGGTACCTATTTTTTTTTATTTGTTTTATTTATGGCGTGTCAATTTGACTTCACCTCGCCTGATGTTAAGCTGAAGGCAAAGTCTCATGAAAGAGGGTCACCATTGCAAACACGTACAGTGCTACAATGGTGGCGCTCAGCTTGACGGCCTCATCAGATGCTTTTTCACACCCCGCTTAAAGGACTCGGGACTGTAGGAAGAAGAAAACACGTGCGCCGGTAAAGAATTCCAAGTCTTAATGGTGCGGCAGAGGAAAGACTCACTGAACCGCTTGGTTCTTGACTTGACTATTCATGATTCATTTAATTTAAAAAACATTTTACAGCTATACCAATGACAATAATATTCTAAACCAGTACTTAGAGGTATACCATTTTACTTACCTATGTAGATGTTAATACGTGATGAATTACTAATATGTGAGCAATTCGTGAGTAGTTAATTGAAGCAAGTATATTCAAACTGAGTGGATTATGTTAAATACCTGCATTTGCTTCGTGAATACATTTACAACACAAGTACAGTTAGCAAATGAACGTGACGAAAATAATTATAAACATTTCGGGTAAATATACGCAGCGCTATATAGATCCAAATATGAGGATAGCTTATACTCGTATGGTGTTATATTTTAATAAATGTTGTTTAGTTAAATATTTCTGTTGTGTAAAATCATACATGCTATACAAAGAAACACCAGCATCAATGCATCTTGATATATTATGTAAACAAATATTTGCATTAAGTGGGAATGGAAGTCGCTACCTTCGGCGTCGAACACAATATCGCTACGCCACAAAGATCGTCAAGTGCGTTTGGTTAAGGGCCTGCGGTTATCACGACCACACATATATACACTATATCTCAGTACACTAGGGGCTCTCAAGCTTTTATCTATCTTTATAATGAATTTATAATAATTTGTTTGACCGCGTACCGCTAAAAGAAGCGTGGGACGGCCTACTGCGAGGTGGACGGACGACATAATCAAAGTCGCGGGTACGCATTGGATGCAGACCGCCTCCAACCAGTCGGATTGGAGGTCGATGGGGGAGGCTATGTTCAGCAGTAGACGTCCTGTGGCTGAAATGATGATGATGATGATAATGAATTTAATTAAAATCGGCAGGGTGGTTTAGACGCGAAAGCGTGACGAACAGACGACATTCTTTACTTTAGAATTCATAAATATTAGCATAGATACAAGCATCGTAATATATACGTGATTCTCATTCCCATTTAAAATAAAATGTCATGTTATAAAACGGTGTGCAAATTGTAAAATAAAACGACGGAGCATTTTAGCAAAAAACAAATTTGAAGCCATATTCGTTTCAGATTTTCATAAACATTTGAATATACAACCCAAACAATCTGATAGTTTTACGTTATTCGAATTGAATGCTCCGAAACCATACTCCCATTATTTTAAAACGTTAACGGTCATTCATACGTCACAAATCCGGACATTTGGTTTTTATTACAAACGCATTTGAAATCTGCGCGAAAGCGAAACGAACTGTAGGGATACTACGAGTTTTCATAATACGTTAGTACCTTAAGTATCTTTCTTTACTTTATTTAATAACTAGCTGTTGCCCGCGGCTCCGCCCGCGTGGAAGTCGGACCGCGCGTGTCATCGCTTTAGGTCGAAAACGATCTACAGCATAGGTATTTTAATAGCATATATTACTGTAACAATATATTATACCTACATAGATTTGTGTACAATTTTAGCAGTAATGAAATAAAAGTCAAAATCATTTACCTGTTTTGTATTGACTATTAAAACGACACTTAGAAAACGTAAAAAAATATAAAATTTATGTTTAGCAAATTAGCATTACCAATTACAGTTTGAAACGTGGCCCTGTTCTGAGAAGACTCCGCTAAGAAATTTAGCGGGCTGTTTTTTGGTCTATTTACAAACATTTACTTATTCTAATTGAAATTTTTGTTTTGAGTAACATGGTTAGACAGTTCATGTTCAGCTCTTTCCTCTGTCGATTCTTGAGAACGCGCATAATATCTCATTCTTTTAGAGTTTCTTGAATTTTGGGATAAAGAAGTTATTTTTTTAGGTGGCATGTTAATATTTATAAGCCTGCTATATATAATATATTATATATATATAAAGACGAAAATGAGTAAGTACTCGTATGGATTAAAAGAATAATTAATGATCATGTCGAGCTAAAAAGTACGTTTCGTAAGCAGTCGAAAAAATTATGTTATTGTAGTATTTGTCAGCAGACTATTATTTAGGTAGGTATTTATTTGGATTGGGAGTAAATAAGTAAGTAAAGTATAAGTAGGTACTATAAGTATGGAATGGAAATACAATTATTTATAATTAGTGATTTATGATGAATGATCGCGCTGAAAAGCACGATTTGAAAGCAAGGCAAACGGATACTTCCGGATCTCTCTGTATTCCTATTATACACAATTAAAAAAAAAGTTTGCGATCAATGGCATAAGCTCCTAGAATTCGTCAAATTTAACTTTATCAAGAAAATATTATGTTGTATGCCTGTACCTTGTTTGAAATTAAAATATAAAACTATATTTTATTATTTATTTAAAAAAAATGAGCCATTAATCATAATGCAATTGTGATAGAAATTTCGTAGAAAGAAATAGACTGTTTAATTAAACTTAAACTACAATTTATTATTAAAAGGTGTAAATTCAATATAAAGTAACTCCTCCCCTGGCTCGAACACATGCGGAGATCCTCCTGGGCATGCTGAGGATCATGTTATCCAGCATTTCCTGGGGTAACCTATCCCATTCTTCAATAGCGGCTTCCCTGAGCTCTGGAACTGTCTGGGGATGTAGCTCACGGTTCCATACAGCTCGTTTAAGAGCATCCCACGCGTGCTCTATTGGGTTTAAGTCGGGCGAGCCGGCAGGCCAGTCTAATCGTGTAATATCGTATTCTTGAAGAGCAGCATTGACTCGTTGACCTCGATGTGCGGGCGCATTATCATCGACCAGTACAAATTGGTGCCCATGGTTTACTCGGAATGGTTTGACGATATCATCAATAGCAACTGCTTTGTACATGTCTGCTGTCATGAAGCCCCAATACGGGATCAAAGGCGTTCTAGCTCTAATCATAATGCCACCCCAAAAAGACACCGATTTTCCGCCTTGCTGAACTGTTCCAGTGGCAGTTCTTTGTCTTTCACGGTCGCCTGGTCTTTTCCAGACACGGACACGTTGGTTATTTGGATGAGTGGAGATTTGGGATTCGTCAACGAAGAGTCAGTTTTGCCAAATGTTTTCTTCCTCACCTTCTTCATTTTGCCGAAGTCTAGCCCACTGCAATCTTCGTTGTTGACGTTGCCGGGAATTGAGCGGAGCTCGCCATGACCTCCGTGCTCGTAATCCAGCCTGGTGCAAGCAATTGCGAACGGTCTGCGTGCTAACTTCAAGCCCAGAGGCGGCCCTGACTTCTGCTTTTATTTTAATGGCGTTGATTGTGGGATCACGGGCTGCCAGCAATCTAATGTATTGGGCACACGCTTTGTAACGCTTTTGGGCAGCTGTCAAAACAGTTGGGCGACCGCTGCGGGGTCGGTCAGCTAAATTCTCCATTCCGTGGTACCTCTGCAACGGAGCCACGACACAGGATTGGGATATAGCAAGTCTGCGTGCTATTAATCTCGTGGTGTATCCTTCTTCCCTCAAAGTTACTATTTTAGTTCGTAAAACCTCTGATAATCCTCTTGGCATTTTTTCAATCACAACTTATAAAAATATCTTGAATCGGTTATAATTCACTAAATCAGATTTCTGAATGAGCGTAAGCTAGGACTGAAAGCCTTTTTGTAAGAAAGAACAATTGAACGGTGTCATTGTTTTGTGTTCTAATTCTTTATTTTGAAATAAATAATCTATATAGTAACAAAAAAGATGTCAGTTTTTCAAAGTGATCGCAAACTTTTTTTGATGTGTGTATTCTGTATGTTAATTGCGGTAACTGCTAAGCAAGAGAAGCAAAGCATTTAATAAAAAAAATTAAATTATTATATAAGATATGAAAGAATAGAAACTATTAAAAACAACATCAACAACCAATGCTCAGAATAATCTGCAGTTCAGTAAGGGTGCAACTAATATCATCATCATTCCCTGAACCTTTTTCCCAACTCATTTGAGGTCGGCTTTCCAGTCTAACTGTGATGCGGCTGAACTTCGATATTTTCCGTGAAGCGACTGCCATCTGACCTCCACAACCAATGGTCTAATGACCAATGGCGACATCGAAGTTCCAAGTTAGACTGGTTGGACTTTTGAGGGCTCCAAGCTCCAACTACCCGTAACGACTGCCATAGATGTTTGCATGGCAACCGGGACCGACGGCTTAACGTGCTCTCCGAGGCACGAACAGACCAGTGCAAACAGCCATATTCATGCATACCACTTTTTGCACTGAGCGGGGATCGAACCCGCGCCCCATGCGTAGCAGTCGCGTGCACCACCGCCGGCGCCACGCCACGGACCACGATACAATTATATATCGATACTTTTTTGTATTTCCGACATCCCTACCACGAAGGGTGCAATTAATATATTCACATTAATCATAAGATCGCATACGGCACCTATTACAACTGCAGGTAGTGACTATCTTACGGAGAATCTTAACACCGAGTGTTGTAAAATGACGTCACTTGAGGAGCGCCATCTATTGATAAATGTTGGAATTTCATTATAATAATGGTATAACGCTATTTGAGTTGGAACGCAATTTTTTACTGTAATATTTGCACGCCTTGGTCGCAAAAACTACTGAACGGATTTTGAGGCGGTTTTTTTTATTACAAAGGTCTTGCTTAGACTCAAAATTTGCAGTATATTTGGTTGTAATTGGTTAAGTAGAACCGGAGATATGACCAAAAACAACCTATAAACGAAGCGCAGGCAAAGCCACGGGTATCAGCTTGTATAAAAAGTAGCCTATATGTTGCTCAGAACTATGAACTATAATCGTACCAAGTTTGATCAAAATCCCTCCAGTAGTTTTTGATCCATGCGTGCACATACGGACAGACAGACAGACAGACAGAAAGACAAAAAAAATTCTGATTGCATTTTTTGCATTAGTATCGATCACCAATCATCCCCCAATAATTATTTTGTAAATATATTCAATGTACAGAATTGACCTCTCTACAGTTTTATTATAAGTATAGATAGATGTGCGTAATATGTGTAGCGTTGACAGTCAGACTAACGAACAAGTTTAGTAATCGCTGGTTCGAAGCCTGGTTATATAGAAGACTCGAAGCCTGGTCTTCTATTTAACTTTTTCTTAAAGGAAAGGATAACGAATATCAAAGAGTACCGTAGACAAATGGAAAAAAACGCAGACGAGAAAACTTAAAATAAGATCATGTAACCACTGGTATGGTCAGCGTGAAAGCAGTATGCCAAAGCCTCCCAACATTAGGAGAGACCTATGTCCAGCAGTGAATTACAATCGAAAAAAATGAAACCAGGATCGCCATCGCGATAGTGAATTAGTAATAGCATTTTTGAATAAAAAATATATATATTCTAAACAATAATGACAAATATTATGAATGATCTGATGATATGAATGATATAATATGATCGATTCATTTTTTATACAGTAAAAGTACGAGTATTATTACTATTTTCTATAGAAAATCAATGATACAGCCGTAATGGCAGACATGTAGCAACATGTTTGGGTCAATTTAGGCTTGTATAATAAGATCCTAGTTTTGTGCAAATACAAGCCTAAACTTTCGCATTAATACTAAACTTGAACGTCTTTGGTTACCATAACAGTGAAGCTACTCACACGCATGGTAACCCCACTGAAACTGGACAGATAAACTTGGACAGTTAAATCTGGACAGATGGTGGAGCTGACTTTAGACTTTAGCTTGAATTGCACATGCGATTTAGGTGGTGTGAATTTTGATGGATTTACGCTTATAAATTACAGCTGTAAGCTGCGAAATGTATTTTGCTGCGTTGCTGATTTCACAAAACGTTTTTATATGTTGAAAAATTAAATTAGTTTTAAGAAACGACATTTTGTAAAAGTTGTTTGCATCTTTGTAATATTTTCTTTGTGTGTTGACCCGAAGATATTGACTCTTTGACTCAATAATATTCTTGCTTGCTTAACGAAGTTATATCAAGGACTGCAGAAATATTAATGAAACTGATTTGATTTCTAATTTAATTAATATGTGATTCAAACTAAATCACAAAGTCATACTCCAGAGAAATCGAACCGAAAACTAAGATTAAATTACGTTTGACTATCGTCAAGGCTCAGAGTATCCGATTATCCGTGATTACTTTATGAGAGGTTTGGTTTTAATTGGGTTTCTCATGTTATTCGAATATACGCCTGTACAATTTATTTGCATAATATTAAGATGAGTCACAATGTAATTATTATTTATCTATTATCTTGTATCATTGTAACATGCTAATTGGGATTGGAGTTCAAATACGATATTCAATACTTCGAGTCTTTCAACTTCATCTTCATTCGAGCTCCACCAATTGCTTTCAAACTCTGCATTTTGCAGCATGGGGTCTGCTATCCTGCTATTTAATTTTACCGGTTGATTTTATAGTCACAGTTTCAATAAGTACATGATCACACCGGCCACCCAAATATTATTCCTTTACGTTTTTCTTAGTAATATATCTTTTACTTACAGATAACTCTTTTACTCTTGTTAAATCGAATCAATCCATAAAATCAGCAGGTATAGTTCTTCACTTATTCCATCAAACTTGTCCAGTATTTTACTTGCCCCCAATAAGTATGAGGACAAATAAATGGCCATTTGCTCGAAAGAAACATTTCAGGTGAGCGAAACGCAGACCTTTAATACAGTGTGTCACACAAATAAGCCTGACACATTGCACATCGTCTCCGAGCGTCATTTTTTACTTCTTAATCTCATTGCGTTATTATTCTTAGTTTGTGTTTATCTCAACATTTATATTAGGATAAAGTCTCCTGCTTTTGTTATGTTTATGAATGACCTTTATATAGATTTATTTTAGAGATATGATATAATTAATTAATGTAACGAAATAGAAGTTTCCGTGGCGTGGTGGTAGTGCACGCGAGTGCTACGCACGGGGCGCAGCAGGTTCGATCCCCGCTCTGTACAAAAAGTTGTATGCATGAATATGACTGTTTGCACTGGTCTGGTCGTGCTTTGGAGAGCACGTTAAGCCGTCGATCCCGGTTGCCATACTAACATCTATGGCAGTCCGTTACGGGTAGTTGGAGCCCTCAAAAGTCCAACCAGTCTAACTTGGAACTTCGATATCGCCATCGGTCATTGGATTGGAGGAGGATTGGTTGTGGAGGTCAGATGGCAGTCGCTTCCTGTAAAACATCGAAGTTTAGCTGCATCACAGTTGGACTGAAAAGCCGTCCCCAACTGAGTTGGGAACAGGTTCAGAGAATGATAGAAGTTTTAAGATGTTTATATATGTGAGAAACGCAATGAGATTAAGAAGTGAAAATTGACGGTCGGCTTACTTGTCTGAAACACTGTATTTAAGGTCTGTGTTTTGCTCACCTGGAACGTTTTTTATATTATGTGAATATTGATAAACTCCGTAGCGTGGCATCCGTGACCGTGACTGTTCGAGGGTTCGAGTCCTGCTCAGTGCAAATATTTGTATGAATATAAGGCTATTTGTATTGGTCTGGTAGTGCTTTGGAGCGCGTTGAACTGTCAGCCCCGGTTATCTTACGAACATCTATCAGTACAGATTTTACCGGTAGTAGAATCCCTAAAAAGTTCAACAACTGGTCTAAATGTAGGACTTCGATATTGCCTATAAATTGTGTAGGCTGGATGGCAGTTACTTCTCGAAAAAAATCGAAGTCCAGTTAGACCGGCAAAAGCGGGTCCCGGAATCATTAAATAGTGATTTCGACCGGACTTATTTTGTACTGAAATAATTATACTACACATTCGCAATAATAATACTCCTTCATAAATAGTCTAGTTAGGAATACAGAATTTGTAGGACTTTAATATTTTCTTTGTATTCCTGTTATTCATTCTAGTAGTGGACGCACTTGACATTTAAATTCATTCATTATGCGAAACTAATCTTTGTTCGTCTTCCAAGACAGTTAAGTTTACAATCCATAATAGATTATGTACCTACCATAAGATTTAATATGCAAACCAAGATAGTGAAGCCGATGTCTTATCTGTTAGATAACAGCGGCTTCGGCCCTACAGTTATCTAAGTTAAACAAAGTTCGAATGGCTACACTAAGTAACTCACAATGGAAACTTTTTCGCAGATACGGAAACGATTTATAAGACTTTGAAAGCTCCGGACCCTTTATGATAGTCCTACACATTGAGCTCTCAACTCTTGCCTTTGATTTCAACGACACTTACGAAAAGCCGTTTGAAGTAAAAAGTTTAGTGGGCGCCATTCACAAAACAGGAATAAATTTGAAATGGATCGATTTTGACGGTTAAATACAAGGCTCGACCATAGTACTGCTATGTATTAAGAAAAAATGTGTTCGTTCAATCGTTAAAATTGGTCAAAGTTCAGAAGTTATCAAATAATAGTAAGAAAGAAACCAAATAAATTTCCCGTGAACATGGTTGTATATCAGAAGTAGATGGGGGCAGGGATGAAGGTTAAAATAGTTCCTGTACTGTCAGTGCAGAAGACACACACACACAAACGCAAGGTTATTAGCGAGGACGTTTCGTCTTACCTCCGAACGACGTCATTTACTCCCTCCGTTCGGATGTAATTTCTTAATTTACGCCTGAGTGGCAAGTCGCAATAACCACATACCTACCATACAAATTCTTGGTACCCATACCGTGAAAATCTGCACAATTTATCAATTCTCATTAAGCTGTTTTAAGAACTGGAAATCAAATTTCGTACGTTCAAAGCCGAAGTGTATTGCGTACACAAAAAGTACCAAACATTTTTAATCATGTAAATTCTTTTCCTTTCATAAACATACCTATGCGAGTATAGGTATTATGATACTATTTTCCTTAAACAAATCGGACTTTTTCATTACCCACCTTATCCTGTTCCGTTACAATGAAACCGGTTTTATTCTTTCTTTTATTTGTACCTGCGTCTTTTTCACCTACGTTTATAAATCTAATTTGAATGTGGCTCGTAATGGCTTAAAGAGCCCCCGGGACTGATATTTCATTCGGTACGGATTGTAAGGAAATCGCCAAAAAACCTTTTTTGTGCGATATAATGCTAATAAAACTTGATGGATTAGATTTCATTGGTTCTATTTCGAAAAACTTATGTTAGGGCTTGACATGTTTGTGAAAAGAACGTGTGATGTTTCTTTTATACATAGGAAGAATCTTTTGACCAGTAATCATACGTAATTGACTTTGGAATTTGTAGATAATATGTAGTATCAGCGTGGAAACTGTCATAATGTGATGCAGGATTGTTATTTCTGACGTAATTAATATTTTCCGCTGAATGTTGGTCATTTACACTCGCGTTATGTCGCTGCATGTTTTGTGTACAATGATTTATTTTCACAATATATTTATAAAAAGTTTCATGAAAAAATTGGTTTGGATATAGCAAACAGAAAACGAATAAGTGTAACACTTATTAATAAATCTGTCTGACCAGGGACTTGTCTTTGAAAATAAGGCTTAAAAAAACTCTGTCTTTTCACAGATTTCAATCTAAATAATATTTTTATACAGGTTCACATCCTTCTTGGTTCTTAAAATGAAAACCAAGGAACATTTTTCCAAACATCACACAAATTGTCGCATCCATGGGTGCAGGAAGGAGGAAAATCATGAACCTCCTTTGAGGTTGTAGGATATGGAGGCGTTAAATCATTGTTAATGTTCCGGTCGTGTGGCATGTTGTGGTTATTGGTTTCTTAGTCCTTTATGCATAAGGAAATAACAACGTATATAATAGCTGCGTATATTACCTACCTGAAATAAGAGAAGGCCTTTCTTTACTTTCTTAGCCTAATATGAACAAAGTGAATAAGAAAAAAATCTATTACATTTACTCTCCAAAAATACGTATTAAGTAAGTAGCTGAAGGTACAGTAGGTGACAAAAATCATGTTATAAAATATTATCATTAGAATTTTATTGATTTAATTCAAATCAAAATATTTGTGTCGCATGCGAGTTAGATTAATGATAGTCAACTATGAACATTTTCAAAATTGAATACTGATTATGACATAGAATAGGTACAATACGGAGATGAGCTAGACAACAATAACCAAACGCTGTTACAAAACATCACCACAAAAATGTACCAATTTATTAAAGTGTCTATTGGTTCCTGCAAAATTTACTGCAGATAAATATTCGTTTCGGTACAAGGTTTATGAGTGTATAAATTGTACAATCTCTGTATATCGAAAAAATCTAAGCTAGGTGGAAATTGGCTGGTAGGTAGGGATTGAGACTGGAGACAGCCGTACGTTACTTTGATGGTAAGAGCTGATAGATGTTATAAAAACATGGTTATGACGCCTCAGACAGGTTAGGTGTGAAACATGTCATAAGCTAGATTCTTTGTACCCCCAAAAACTTGAAATAAATATTTTTTTATTCCTTCCGTGTCTGATTTATTATTATTGCTCTGTGGTTTTAAACTTATATCTCCGGAAATATCACACTCCAAAATATTCATGAATTTCTATGAGGAACTTTGGAATGGAATTCGGGAATGCAATTTCATTTATATATATTCCATTCTAGGGACAGCATCTGAAAGAATAGAAACTACTTTTTAAACTTCACGTAGCATAAAAAATTACCACCCATAGACAATAACGTTGATGAAATAAAAGCTCGTCAAAACTATATACCTGTCCACAGAGGATAAACAGGCGTAGAAAGTAAAATTGAAAAAAAAAAACATTCAAAGCCCTTAGAAACAACATCATTTTGATGTAGTTTTACATTGAGTCTATATTAAAGTTGACGAATTACCAACAGCAAGTTTTCACCATAAAATACGTTACAAATGAGGGCCTTTCAATTTAACCAAAAATTTCATTCTCTTTTGCTCTGAATTATTTAACAGTAACATGACAAGCTCGCTGAATCGAATGATATTATGTAATTTTAATTAATAAACTATCTACAGTGATTCCCCATGTTGCTTTGCGTTTATCATATATTGTAATACCAGATAACCAATATTTAAATTTTACTACTAACTTAAATTTATTAACTGTGCTTGAAATTTTAAAATGGTTTCATAATATGTCAATTAGCATCTCAATGAGATGGTTTATCAAAAGCGCCATTGAAAGAGAATTAATTCCAACGTAAATGCTTTAAATGTCTGAAAAAATTACTACCGCTTTGAATCTTGAAACTACAAAAAAGTCACCAGGATACTGGAACTAATTGCTACTGGTAGTAAATTCTTTGAGCATCTGCCTCTTAATGTACCGGTGGCTCATTCATAGCAGTTGTGAAATGGATTTAAATGGTAATTATTGAGAATTAAAACTGTTTAAAGCTGGGATAGAGCGGAAGTCAGAAGGTTGAATACTAAGATCTGCATTAGGAATTCTGTTTCATCTCCAATTAAGGACGTTTGCTCCTACGGACATAAATTTCTTCGATATATTATAGCTTCTTGTTATTTCAGTTTTCAACATCAATATCAATATTAAGCTTTATCATACAGTTTTACTACTATTACCAAAAAATGTTAATTGTAGTGAGATTATTATGTCTCTAGAATATTCTTGAATTTTTAATAAAAACAACCTTACCACTTTTACATAACACACCAGACAGATATATATCATCAAGATTCGTGAAAAAATTACTGTCCTTTAATTTTAATTAACAATAAGCAGCCATCATAAAAAAAATTTGAAGAGTGGCTTTGTGCAGTTTGCGTAGAATATTTTATTCGTGAAAAAATTAGGGTTACGAAAAAATTTCGAACTCGCATTGTTACCTAACGTCACGCTCCCAAAACAGGTTATCTGATATTGCCTAACATAACATAAACTTACGCCTATATCCCTGAAGGGGTAAGGCAGAGGTGTTAGCACCCACATTTCGCCAGTTTATGTTTAGGTCCCAATGTCCGTCCAATCTTGCACTATGAAAAAAGAAATAGTGATTAAATTATATCCGGCCAATAGATACATAATATGTAACAAATATAATTTTTATTTTATTTTCATTTATTTATTTAACTTAATGCAACAAATATGATTATTCACCTCACCCAAATTTTTTGTGAAGTACTTAGATACTTTTTACTTTTTTCTGAAGATTGTTTTTTAATAATTACAAACACGTCATTAACAAGAAGAAGTAAAAACATCACTCCAATTATGAAAATAACATATCCAAGTATCATGACATGCAATCAACATTTGATAGGACTACTTCTATTTAATACGAAGTAATATAGGAGCCTCAACAATCAGCGGCTATTTATTACACACGATCCAAATAGACATGATAATATATCTCACGTAAAGCTGAGAAATGTTCACCACACCCTTCCCAAGCGGTTGTTCTCCTTGGATCACTTTTTCCTCATAAAGTAAAATGGTCTCGATTTATACGTACAAGATACATTCCACTTGAAAACCATGAAGTGATTCACTGTCCGTCTATATAGTAAGCTTATCCTTTGTAAAATGTAAACCTAAATGTGGGGTTAGTGTTTATAATATATCTCCATTAGTTATAATATAAGGTTCTTTGAACAGGTCGTGAAAAAGCACCATTGAGACTGTCTAAGTAGGAACTGCCATTTTAGAGATCCCACCCAAGCTTGTCTTCAGGCGTGGTGCAATGAATTGATGACTCAAATTTATAAAAGATAATTAAAACTAAATTTTAAGTACCTACTTGATAAGATGAACTCATCAAAAATGAAGGTATGGAATAGTCTATAACAGTCAAGTGTGCTATACATAAATACCTAGCACATAAATGAAACATTCTGAATTCAGTAGATTCCAATTAGTCACTTTATTCATTTATTTTCTACTCGAGCACGTGATGAAAGTAAGATTCTATAGAAACTAATGACAATCGAATTAGTCTTTAAGATTTTATGAACGGCTTTATAGGAGTGTATAGAGCTGTAAAGTACCTATAAATTAAATTCTAATTGATAATTTTTTTATGTGTCCCTACTTTTTTCTAAGCAACTTAGAATTTCATAGGATTCAAATTTTAAGACTATAATTCCGTTCACAAATTGCGAACACAGTAAATCATAATCCCTGACAAATTCTCCAATACCTTGTTCAGTAACAGACTAGCTTCTCACTGTTGTACCAGGTGGGATACGTCCTGGATTAATTGTACTTCAAATCAGATTACGAGGATCACAAGAGAATTTAGTCTGGCATTGTAGTTGTTTCAAATTTTGTTCACCTTACAGAAATTTGTTACCACCAACCAATTTATGTTTTTCTTTTTTTGTAGCACAAAAATGTACTTTGAAATACAGTTTGAAACTACACTGCAAACTGCAACAGTTGAGTACCTACGTTCACGATATAAATCAGTAAGTTAAAAATTGCAAAAAACCAACTTCATCAAGTTTCAAATTATATTTGAATTGTAAAACAGACTGTGTAGCGAAAAAGCCAATGAAGTTTTAAATTTGTACTGAAACTAAGAAATACTTTCAATTTGATCTGGTGTAGTTTAATCTTGAGTTTGTGTAAGCAGACAAGTCTGTGAAGCAAATTGCAGTTAATCATGTACATACTTAAGATCGTTTGTAAGTTGAACATTGTGAACTGAATCGAAGTTCTTCCAATCAGTCCCTCCCTCTCCTTCTCTACATAGGACAACACAAGCAGGTATGGTTAGCGAAATCCGAGTATTAAACGCGATCATATGGTGAATACATCAATTTACCTTTTGATTTATTTGACATTTCCGCCAGGTTGCACTAGATGTGGTCACAAGCTGACTGAAGTATGCGCTGTCACGACTCTGAAGGATGCGATAAGGTGAAGTTTCGTCTTCTTCTATCCCCACACTGCACATATTACGACACGCTACTCTGATTGTATCCTTGTTTTCCACCATTACGAACTGTGAAACAACACTAGGCAATATTTTTTTAAAACTTCAAACCCTCAACTTCTGACGTGGCGCATATCACCAGCCCATTGTCTGATGAGTAAGATATTTGCAAGAGGATGTAAGTTTTTTATTCTAGTTAATATGGTTTCGAGCCCTCAGTGCGCGACTCCGACTAGTTTTTATGTTCATTAATTTTACCGTTTTTATTCTATACATTCTGATATTTTCTACTTAAAGTCAGTCTCATTACAAATTTAATACTCACTAATGTTCATATGTTGTACTCTTGTTTTATATTTATAAATACAGTCTTATAGGCGTGTTGAGAACTTTAACAAAAATAAATCAATGAATGAAACGGATCTGTTACCCCAAGAACAAACAGCAAACGTGCTTTTGCTGAATTGCTTCCAACGTAAACCGCTGCTCAGGTTTTCCACTAGTATTTAAATATCAAATTGACTTTTAAAGTCTTAACATACAAAAGTCAAACGTAACTTTACAATTAGGTCTCGAGTTCGGGGTCCTAATGAAATTCAAGTCTTGACTTAATGTGCCTTTTAATATTCACTTTTGTAACTTTGATATTGTAGATTGTAATTGATATACTAAATTCATTGCTAAGTGTTTTTATACCATTTGAACAGGTTGTGCTCAAGGTTAGTAAAAAATACCTCAATTAATTAGCCTATTGCAGTTTTTACTGGATATAAGCCTCACTGAACGATAGGAGACTTTAGCCTACTGTTTCCACGGTAGCCTGTCGGTTGGTATAGCGTTAGGGTTGGTATCGAGTTTCCCTTCTCTCGCAGTGATATCGTCTGTGTTATCAGTCCTTTGAATGGGATAGGTTTCTTTCTCTGTCATTACATAGACGAAGTAATAATACCTACTTTAGAATAGGTAACTGTAGTTGTTATTAACTATCTCAATGTAAATTAAAGTACGTGAGAAAGATATATTCATTCAAATTACCATTGATTGATAATAAACAATCAAACTATTAGGCAAACACTGGTGTAGACCATGAACATGTAACTATTCTAGCAATCAGGGAACACGACGTGGAAAACACAAGGGAATAATGTCACACCTACATGATTTGTACTTAGGGTTGTCAATCGTATCGATGAGTAGTTGGTATATGTGAATTAATTAACAGGGATTGAGTAAGAACCACGAGAATAAGATCGGAAATCCACGACTTTAATAAAATCATATCGTCTTTATAAAATCGATGTAATTTAATAAAGGTTCAGGCTGAAAATCTTGGGATAAAGTACAGATTTGATTCTAATCATTTACACTTGTAAGCTGTAAAGGATACTAGTAATTGCTTGAGATTATTTTGGAATAAACAATTTTCATCTTTCCTGTTACGGGATGTAGGCATTGATAAAAATGATTAACGAAGTTTTGAAGTTTACACAGTGCACAGAGTTGGATATTTTATTATTTTATATGGAAGAAAGAAAGAAAAAAATGTTTTTTAGCGACACGCTTGTTACACATAATATAAACAATACAGGGGACCGTCAATTATAATATTAATTGCTGTACTACTCTTAAATAGGTAGGTAGCCAGCTTAGCTCAAATACTGCACATTCCCGCGGTAAAGTAGTGAGATATGGAACACAGTAACAGCTACAACCTTGAATGTGTAATACAAGTATGTTTTTAGTATATAAGTGGATATGGATTTTTAGTTACATGTATCCAATTATACCACATAAACTATACCTCTGATTCAAAATGTATGTCCTTGGTGAACAAAAAAAAATATTATTAGTATTACAGTATTAGTACAAAAAAGCATCTGATAATGCCGTCAAACTGAGTACCACCATTGTAACCCTTTACGTGTTTGTAATGGTGACCATTTTTCTTGAGACTTTGCCTTCAGCTTACTATCAGACGTGGTGAAGTCATATTGAAGTGTCATAAATAAAAAAAGTATATAGTCAAGTAAGATACAAGATTTTGATTTCACCATACGTAATGTTCTAGGCACTATAGTAGCAACCAGCTCAAGACTAGACATCTATAATTGAATAGTCATTGAATTGTAATTCTGACATATTTCTGAACGTATCATATCTTTTGTGTACACATATAATGCTTTGAGACAGCCCTGACAAGTTATTCCATCACATATTCACGACAGCTGCTCACGAGCGACTGATCAAAAGAGTTTATAATGCCGTACTTATTGTGCACGTTTAAAAGAAATACGTGTGTTTTGTATCCAGGGGAATATTCACCTGCCATTTCATTTTTGTAGTCGATTTATAAAGTATTGAGTGCAAGACGTGAAAAACGTACCTAATAGTATTTTTCTTCTTGGGTTACCATACCAAAAAATATTTTCTGTAGTACAACATAGACCATTGAAAGTCTGTACTCTCAATGGTCTATGTTGTAATACAGAAAATATTTATATTTATACCTTTATTTTCACCCTGTGGTATAAATACGTACTTCTTCTTCTGTCGAAACGATGGCATTTTTAAGTTGCCATCGTTCTGTAGTAATTTGTTTCACGGCGTCGCAGCATAGGTTTCGCTCTTCAGGAAGACTTACTACGTCTCCTTCTATCCTATTTCCTGTACGTACGAGTACTATCTGAATTACATACAATACATAAATTTACTTGTAAATCCCCGAATGGAAAGGCATACGTATTAATAACATCGACATTTAGCCATAACGCTTAGATTCGGTAGCTCGAGTGTGTCGGTTTTGGTGTTACAAACGTCCATAGGCTACGGTAACCATTTTCCATCAGGTGGGCTGTGTGTACTTAGTAGGCAGACAAACCTATTACCGTTAAATGGGTACTTCGTCATAGGCTGTATGTTTATTGTCTGATCTCCATCTTCCAAAAATATAGAAGGCGATAAGGGATAGATGCCCTTATTCACCTTGTGAGATACTCGCGGGAAGAGATGGGCTAGTTTTATTCTACAATAGCAGGAACCATTAATAATCCCGTTAAAATATATGTCACTGTATCTAGTAGAAATGAACACTACTTCGTAGTACAAACGCCCGCATAATTGTATAGGAAACAGTTTAGACTAACTACAAATTACTTTAACGCACAGCAAGCGTTTTCCTCGTGAAGTTTTGCTATAGTTAGTAAGATAAGAGCGAGCTGATACACCTAACAGTTTCCTTTACTTAGGAGAAGTTTCGCCCGTAGCAAGCGACGCTGCAATGTTCGTTTTATAATGAAGCTCTTATTAATTTTTGATACTACTATTTTGTTGATATTTGATACTATTATTTTACGACGTTGAAATTTTGTTGGCATGTGGAGAAATATCTACCTACAATGGAATATAAATTATACGTACTATTTATACATCGTTATGTGGTAAGACATAGAGTACATTTTTAACATTATATGATCTGTTACTAACCTAATTTGCACAAATAAACCATAGACTGAGTTTATTAATTTTTAAAACTGCATAACTTATATTTTTATTGTATCATCATGCATGATTTCCTACTTGCATCGGACTTTACACATTTTTTTTAACTGTCTATATGCAAACTTTTGTACATTACTCCCTCAGTTGCAATATTTTCAAAAATGCTTACAGTATCAAAAATCGGTCAATCAGTCAATCTACTGCGAAAATTGCACATTCGTAGGTCCGCAGTATGGAATCTGCGTTAATGAATCTCTCATTCAGGCAATTAGGATACGTAATTTCACTTTTATAGATATATACAAATTATATAAACTCTGATAGTATAGGAATAGTGTTAAAATAACGTGGTAGTGTTGTAGTGTCAGTAACATGATTCAACTGACAAATTCCTAACTTCATACCGTAGCACTAAAGTTATGGAATCAATTTCCATCCCACCGACACGATCTAATAGCATACTGATTGATTGATAACGCGGTAACCGCTGAACCGAAGATCCGTGAAATTGTTTAGATAATCTAATGCGATGCGGTTTGTACTAGATCATAACATTGCAAATATTATGACCGAACTATTTATACTGTTGATTGATAGCACTTGGTGGAGCTCACTTTTATACATAAATAAATATTCTGGGATAATATACACAACGTCACATAGACCCATGGTAAGCATAGCCTAACTAGCTTGTGTTACGAATTCTACAAAATTGATAACACACTAGTACTTCTCCACTGTATTTATTAATGTACAGTACAGTACAAATAAATTAATAAACACAGCGGAGAAGTACAAGTGTGTTATCAATTATGTATAATCATGACCGGAATGCGATAGCCGGGTAACACTCGCTTGCTTAGAAGGGGAGGGGTCTTGGACGTCATGGATCGCAGAATGACTTTCGCTTTCCATGAGCGCAGGTCGAGGTGATGGGTGAAGCCGCATGTCTCCCTAGCAGAAGCAGGCCAACAGAGGTACCACAAATCATCATATCTCAAAAGAGATGGCTTCAGGTAGGCCATGGTTCCAGGAATACGAGAAAAAATAATCATAGTCAACTCCATGGGATACTTACTTTTGAAATTAATTAATATTCACGTCAATATTTCATCTCATAATTAAGTATCAACATTTGCAATTTCGACTTATACTAAATATTCATGTATTATTCCCTGTATAAGTCGGGTTGGTCAAGTATTCCATCAACCATCCTACCGTAGTCCACTACAGGACATCAACTTCTCTCAATGTTGGGAGGTTTTGGCCTATTTTTGTTCGCTGGTCAGATGGGTTGGTACAGGGCTTTATTATAAGTTTTCTTATTCTTGCAGTGATATCATCTACGACTTTTACGACATCCTCCGGATAAGATGAGTGGTGAGAATGGTGAGATTTCCTTCTCCGTCACAACACGAATGATTATGTCAAAGAATTAGTGCGATAATATTTCATAATCTAAATCTTGTGTTAGTCATGAAATGCAGTTATTTAAAGTGTCTTAGTGCCAAGTTCTCAAGGTTAGATAATAATATATCACTAGTGACACAAAACCAAGCAATAAACTTTTTCACTATCTCTTTTTATCAATACAGAATGATATGATAGAGGAAGGAATGCCTTTTAATATCATGAAATTTTCATTTCTCTCTGACACTGGTATTGTCTAGCTAAGTAGTAATTGAAGTCATGTTTACCCAAAAATAACCACGAAAAAAAACAGCGCACGGTGCGCGTGTAATATTCTGTAGTCTTGCAAGAAAGAAGGAACAACATGATTTTCGGTTATCTTAGCACCAAATGATTAAATTGCAGATAAAAACCTGCACAGGTAGTTATATAACTTCATAAATTCTTTGGTGTATATAAGTTTTTCAAAAAAGTAATAGAAGGCTCTTACAGAGTCAGCAATATTTACACAGTAACCTCTTCCCATAATTATGCAATTGTGCAGATTTCGGAGTGGGAAGGAAGTTATTTATTGGTAACCATATACCCCGGTATCTAGGTTCTTATCTAACAAGCCGCTTGAATTCCAACATATATATACTGTTCTTTCACGCAAACATCAAAAGTTTTATCTTTCTACGCGGTCGGCAGCATGAGGCGTCACCCTCAAACACCCTTGCAAACATCCATTAGTCACGGTGACCACTTTCCATAAGGGAGGTACATCTATATAGGATTTCCAGCGACTGCATACACATGGATTATTTTTGTAACGGGGCATACAGGGCAGTTACCTTAACCTTCATAAAATTAGATATTGAAATAGACGTTATATGGAGGAAATCCATTACAAGAACCGAAATCGCGAATCACAAAATTATTTTCACTGTAAACAGCAATACATTTTTACGTACCACATAATCTAATTACACAAGCCTACAAACTACTAGCGGGATCTCAAATAACTGCATTAATTGAGGGTCCTGAGGGATTATCCGAGCTCATTTAATTACGTAGAGGTCAAACGGTAGAACCAGCTGTCCGAATTTGATGCCGAAGATTCGCCCGTTTAAACTTAATGAGGATGCTCTTGAGTTGTAATGTCCGTAGTTTAAATTGCTTCGTAATGGTTAGATGTGATAATAATGGAAGAATATATTATTACAAATCTGTGTCAGGAGGCGCGGGTTGGATTCTCGCTCCGTGTAAATATTTATAAGCATGAATATGGCTATTAGTCTGGTCGTACCCTGGAGAACACGTTAAGCTATCGATCTCAGTTGTCATACGAACATCTAAGGCAATCGTTATGGGTAGTTGGAGTCCTCAAAGGTCTGATTAGTTTAAGTACAGAACTTCCATATCACCAATTGGTTGTGGCGGTCAGATGGCAGTCACTTCAAAGCAAATACGAAGTTTCTCTGCATATAAGACTTAAACTAGAAAGCTTTACTATGTCTATATAATTGTATATAGTCTTAGCTTAGAACCTATCACAATAATACCTTATGAGTTTGTTTTTAAATTCAATTGAATCTACTTCGAAATTATATGAAAGTTTCCGAATCTTGAAAAACTATAATATTCAAAAAATATTTAGGTAGGTACCCGCCGTAATTACACTCGCAGCGCCAATGGACTGTTTCCAGGTTTTCTGCTAATTTTCACGTTAATTTGTACCGGGTGCGAAGCCGGCCTCATATATTGACTTTTCTGAACTAAACGCAGTTGACGATTCGAGTGAAGTAGCACGCGTATTACACATGCGAACAGAATTACTGATTAACGTTCAATATCATTCAATGTCCAGTCGATCGGTCCATACAGCGATACCTACACTTCTATTGCCGTGTGACTTTGACGGGCACTTCTAAATATGGACACAGAATCCAAGTATCATTGTCGTAACAAACATGCAAAGATACCATGTCGATAACAGTCTGCCATTATTGTCTTCTGTTCCTTGCTTACTTCCTCTTCTACTATCATAACAGCTTACAGAAAATATATTCCAGCTATATTTTATCGCTTAAAGTGTACAAATTGCCTGTTAGCAGTAATTAGAAGGACTCAGCGCGACACGAATTTTTAATGATCTAGGAGAAATTTATAATGAAATAATTAATTATGAAACGGCGACGTCACATCCCCAGAGACGGAACCTCGCACTAATGCTTTGTACTTAAATATGATTTCAGGCAAAAGCTTGACACAGTTATGTTTATTGGACAGTATTCAGTGTACATAGTTCACTAGAATTTCAATATAATGACGACATAAAGTTATGAAATTGTGATTGCTCCCACATCATTTATTAGCCTGTTGTATTCCACTGCTGAGCACATGCCCAGATTAGTTTAGACCAGATTGCACCCGCTACTCATTCCTCCTGGACTTATTTATGTACAGTCAACAAAAGAAATACGTTACCACTTTTTCATATAATGTTGTATGTAAGTATGGTACTGTATCTTTTTCGTTGACTGTACTATTGGTTCCGAAAAAGAAAACATATTTTATCATAGAAGTTTGCATCGTAATGATCAATAAAATGAAGTTCACTCAGCAGAGCAAAAAAAATGAATACCAGGGGTACCACGTTGAAATTATTGTCTCCAGATTTACAACGCCAATTTACAATGTCAATTTACGGTGGTCAATCGAGCCACTGCTACTAGAGGTAGATTTATCTTCCTCCTGAGTAGCAATCGCATTCAGTACCATCACGCCACAGAGGCTGTAAAAAAAAACACATAAATTCTTGTAACGCAATTGGTTGCCTGTTATGTTTCTTCAACCAGTTACTATTCAATTCATATACAAGCTAGTTGAAAAGGAATCGTTTATTCTGTGTGTGGACAATGAAAATAATATTTTCCATTCCTCTATTCAATATCTATGCTCCTTTCTCACCTCCTTCGATCAAATCCTCACAAACACTTTTGTCATATCATTATATTATCTGTGCAAAAAATAAATTCGAAGGTTCTTTGGGTCCTTCACAAATTACATGTCAACCCTGCTCACTTCAAAGTTTTTTGTTACTCATCCAGTGATTTCGTATGACGGTGCCTTTTACAATATGTATGCTAATCTGCTTCAGGTGAAGTAGTTGAGCCAAGAGTTAATTTGTGTAGCTGCCACACAGACACGAATAGGGAGGTCTAACCTATAAAACTGATTTAGGAAACCACCTCACCGTCTGAAGTAATCCTACTTAAAGAGGCTATTAACTAAAGTTTCAGAGCTATTTTTGTTAACTGCACCGTTCAGCATTGTCAGTAATCTTATGCAACTTTTGAATAAACTAGTAAGCTAACTATTCCTATCGATTTAAATTGGAATTGGAAACCCAGTTGAACTAACCCCCCCCCCCCCCTCCCCTGTAAGTAAAATAGCGTGCGTGAAAGCCTTAGCTACATATATTGATACTACTCTTTTATTCAGCTGGACAAAATAATTAGACAACCACACGGCCCACTTGATGGAAAGAGGTTACCGTGGCGCAATTTTATACACGACTTTATCTAATCTCGTGAAAAAGTTAATATAATTTGCATAAAATTATAGGTTGTTTATGAACGTCAAAATTCATTAACAGCGCATGCGTGTTGCGCTACGTCATCTGATTATGTAGAATAACTGCGTTGAAACGTCCGTGGTCCAGCTGATATTGTATTGAAATTTAAAAAAGTTAGTTATATTAGTAGTAGTTATATCATAATTGTTCTTTTTCTTTTTTTTATAGCTCCTGCGAAAGTAACTATCATTAAAGGTTATTTATAACGATTTAGTTTTGAGACTTCACTATGAGAGTAGATTAAATAAAGTATCGTTTGATACAATTCGTAATACCTCAGCTATTTTTACTTTCCACCCTCGTGACCTGCGTATATAACCTAGAAAAAAGGGTTAGCTATAAACGTACTTTATTAACGTTTACTCTCAATATTGTAATGTACGAATGGAGTTCACACGAATTCTGAATAAAAAACCTATTTGAGTGCGATTTGCGCTCGGCATTTTAGTTTTAAGAATGTTGAATTATTTTGTATTTTTATTAGGGATCGCTTAAGTAGTTCTATTGTGTCAACGAATGGACTTTCAATTTAAATTCTTATTGAACTACTTAAGATACATGAACGTTCTGACTCCTTCTTACAATCTTTTAAAAGTGACATTATTTCAGTTTTACTTTATTTAAATATTGAGATTCGAAACGTCAGAGAGTATTTTTTGGGTGATACGTGTAAACCGAGGTTCTTACTGTAGTGTACACATTTGTTTATTTGTTTAGTTCAATTATTGCACACATAAATTACATTTATATAATAATTATGAGATGTTATATACAAAAGGCGAGCTGAATTCCAGTTTGAGTTTTCTTCCAGCAAAGCGGGAAGTGCACAGAGGAATTTAAATGCAAAGACCGACAAAGTCTTGTACTTGCATGGAACTGATAATTTTAGTTAATGAAGGTATATAAAAAGTATACCCCAGGCACTAAACATACATACATACATATTATACATATACACACATACATTAACGTCAAATTCTATCAAAAATATAACTATAACCGAGCTACTAAATACCCAGGTGCAATACATTTAGAAGAAACCATTAGAATCATTGTTACTGTTAATAGTTGCAACGTTAGTAGTTGGTGCAACTAAGTCTAAGAGATGCCTATTATAAAAGAAGGTAGTTAACTAGTTACTTAACATAGCCGAAATTGAAACAATTAGAAAGTTATCTAAAAATAGGGTGATGCTTGTAATGAAAGTGGGATCAATGACTTGATTCATATTTTATCAGTAGTACTAAAACAAAACTGATAAGCTTCATGTGTCATTATATCTTTATAGGTCATGGAAACTGGCACATTAGAAGAACTATAGATAATACTGAAACATGATTAATGTAAGAGTTTGAATACTAGGGTAGTTTGTCGATATTGGATGCGTGAAAACATTAAATACTCGTAAAACCTGATGAATGACCGCGAATGGAGTTATAGGCAGCCATTGACGATACTTCCTAACCGTATCCAAAACCATTTCGTGAATGTAATAAATGTATGCCAATGATTTCATTCTTCCAGGACGTCTTCCAGCTTTGGATTTCCAAACGTGTTGAAATCCATGCATCCAGTCTAAATGGATGCATCGTCAATGATGGAGTTGTGGCTCAGAATGTCAACTTCCCAAAATGTCCTTTTCCCAAAATGTTGCTTTCCCAAATTGTTCGTTTCCCAAATATCGCTTTCCCAAAACGTCACTTTATGAAAATGGGTTGTTTATAAAAATAATAATCACAAAATGGATGCCATCCCCTTCTAACCTAACCTGTCTGAGTACCCTGAAGTCTGGATTGCATTCAGTTTCATGAAACTCGTTATGAATACTAAAAAAGCGAGATTTTGGGAAAGGGACATTATGGAACATTGACATTCTGAGCCACAACCACTCCGATTTAGAAAATAAAATAACAGATGCATCAGTTGAACTTTTAAACGTTTAATGCTTTTATAGTCTTAGAAATAATTTAACAGGTACTGCAGTGAAGTACATACTAAATAAATATTATCTTATGTAAATAAATAACATCAAGAATATTACTTACAGTCTAGTACTCAGAACTAATAATACTTAATGAACTTAAAATTACGTAACATTGTAATACAATATAATAATAATAAATAATATAGTTATTGTATAGCTAACTTGGCTTAATAATCAGTGATTTTAATGACTAACAATAGTATTAAATGCGTTGAATATAGTTGTCACTATTAAATGGTAATTGACACAGATATCGTGGAGACACCTTGGTCCCCACAGCCGAAGGGCACCATCTCTTATAGCCCATACAGCTGGCTTCGTCATATAACTTAAGTCATAAGTTACACGAATATTCATTAGTGTTTAATACTCAATAGGCTTTACAAATCATTACAAATAAAATTAAACCTAATAATAAATAATAATACCTAATGAACTTAAAATTACGTAACATTATGTACAAAATAATAAAATATAATCTAGTTATTAAAGTATTACATAGCTAACTTGATTTAAATTTCATAGTTGTTTTGCTCTTAAAAAACTTAAATAATTTTATAGACAACACTAACACTATACTAAATACTGCGATGGTTATAATAGACACTAAATGTATTACATCTAGCATTAAATGTTCGCTCCATGTGATATTGGCAGAAGGTGCCCGAAGATGATGAGCACTCTTGTGACGTAATAAGTGTTCTGTCCACCACACCGCTCGCTCCAGGGGAGTTTGGGGCTGATCATTGATAATACTGTGTAGCTTCTTTATGTTATTTCTGTAACTGAAGGTACAAAATCTAATCAGCAAAAGTGTTTAAATATCTTCTATTAAGTACAAATGCCGGCTGGTTCGGCAAAGTAGAATTTGGGCCATCTCTTGCCATGCGGTGTGGTGCAAAGCGGCTAGGGCATAGGGCTATTCAACATCAGACAGATATACACAGCCTAGCCTGAAATGCATGGCTCGAGTAAACAAAAAGTAAGTATCCTATATTATATGGGACCGAATACAAT
Organism: Pelosia muscerda; assembly: GCA_963691645.1. Taxonomy (NCBI): domain Eukaryota; kingdom Metazoa; phylum Arthropoda; class Insecta; order Lepidoptera; family Erebidae; genus Pelosia; species Pelosia muscerda. The sequence continues at coordinate 19,711,386 of OY829101.1, forward strand.
GGTGGAGAGAGGATATTAATTCACCTCTGCCTACCCTGGAGGTAAATAAAAGGAGGTGTGGGTTCGAATCCCGTTCAGTGCAAATATTTGTGTGCATGAATATGAATATTTGTACGAACCCATAACACAAGCTAGTTAAGCTATGCTTACCATGGGTCTAAGTGGCGTTTTATAAGAGAAAGTTGTACTTGTAATTTCAATAAATTAAATAGTTACTTTTGTGTCTTACCTTTCGTTTTCAATCACTTTATTAACTGCGTTTATTAAATCCATTGAAACCATAGTGAGTACATCCACTTGTTCCGCAATACCCAGTTCTACACATTTGTTGACATTATACCATTGGTCCGCCAACATTGGTATGCCAACAATAGGGACTTTTGCATCTATGGCTTCATCGGTAGATTGTAATCCACCTTGTGTTATAAATACTTTGACATTGGGGTGCACTGAAAAAATTACAATAGTACCATTAAACAGCATATCTGTATATTAAATTGTGCAAAATTATAATTAGTCAAATGGAGCTGTTATATTCCAGGCTGGTAGTCCGAGTCTATTATGATTTTACCGGACACTAAACTCTATTGTTATTATTATTATTCATTTATTCCAAACAATTTCTACATTGTGTTGAATGAAAGATAATAAAAATGAATTATGCACTAATAAGAAGCCCACAAAATCACAAAAAGTATCATCTCTCCCAAAAACCATACGTACGCACATTCAAATGGTACGTGTAAACTATCTGACGAAGATATTAAATTAGGTAGTGTGTGGTAGTAACAAATATAGAACGGAAATATTAAAGGGGGAAATAACTTTCAGCTAATATCTACTCTATAAAATACTTACTCAATAGATCTCTCTGTGGGAACCAAGCCTGTATTTTTAGATTTTTGGGTACGTTCTCAAGACAGTCCCCATCAAATTTCCATAGAATATCATATGGTAGTGTCCCGAAAGCATTTATGAATGTTGTTAGGAGATCTGAATCCATCATGGAAGGCCGCACATTACTCCCAAAACTTACATATATTACACCTCGACTAGACTGGTCTAGGTAAGTTTTGAGCTCCTGAAAATGCATTACAAAATGTTAATGAAAAATCAATAAAATGTACAGAGCAAATAATACTAGTGATGTAAGATATTTTTTCATAGGTAGGTAAAAGGTAGATTTTTTAAAATGATTATTTTGTATTTACAAGCAAAATATTTACCTTCGGTAATCTTTTGACTGGTTTTAAATGCATAGCACCCAAATAAATAACACTAGGTGGTACTGGTCTGTTACTGGCAAAAAGTGGGTTTGAATTGACAAACATCATTTGAACGTTTTTCTTCAACTCCTCTACGGTTGGGGTCCCCGGTCCATAACGTGATTGTAATTTATTGTTGTCATATTCTTCGATCATTTGAATCATTTTAAATATTTTCCACTCCAAATAAGTTTCTTGAATACGTTCCCACAGCGTGAGATTCTTATAGTTTTGTCTATAAAAATATGGGTAATATACTGGGTGCCATGCAACCGCACCCATAGACTGATAGTGTTCAGGAAATCCGTAAAAAGAGGAAAACCATATTACTGGAGCTTTGAATATATTTGTAACTATTAAATGATAATTTGCAATGGCTTCGATGAAGATAACATCAAACTTTTGTGTTTTGTCTTCCAGAAGTGTTCTTACTTCAGGTAAATCCAATTGATACGATATCAGTTGTGACATCCCCTTATCCGCGTGACCAGTTAGAACTGAATCAACGTCATGCACAATTCCTTTTTTTAGCATGTTTTGACCTTGTGCGTCGTTATAAAACTTAGCCAAAAGTTGATAAACAGCACTTGTGTCAATTTCTGTGATGTTGTCTGCAGGTCTTTCTTTTGGTAGTGCAGGGTTTGGTGTTATTATGACCACTTCATGTCCATTTTTACTAAGTTCTTGCATCAATGGTCGGAACACAATTTGGTGACTTATCGATGGAACCGGAAATACTCCTAATATTCTGGCGCCGTCTAATCCGCCTTGTAATAGAAAACACAGAATTATGGATAGAGTTATACGTAACATTTTGTTGCACTGTTGAATACTAAATGATGTGCGACCAGTATGTTTTTGTTTTTATTCGTAATTTTATCATATGCTATCTGGACTAGTGCTTATCGGAATTGAGATATTAATCTGTATTTTTTTACGAATTACGTAAAACGGTAGCAACGCCCGATTACACAAGGTCGAATTTATCTATATCTGAGGTAAGTATATCCGTAAATTATCACTACCAGTTCAATAACCTTTGAATTGGATCGAAAGCATTAGTATTAGATACAAGTAGTGTATTTACTTTATGCTGCCTAATGGGATATCCACCATTCAGTAAGTCACACTTGCGTAAGTGTGCTGGTAGTTTACTGAATGGTGGTGTGCATGCACCGCGTGGTGCAGGACACCTTTTTGTAATAATGCTCATAACCTTCCATGATATGATATTTATGTATACGCAAAAATATATATAAGAAAAAAATAAATTGAATTTGAATTCCACCTAACGTGAATGCATCATAAAGTTATCCTTAGATACACTACACAAGCTAGGAGAGAAGGTGACAGAATATACGAACTGCTTAACGTTTTTTTTATAAACCATTATTAACTTTGACAGCAACAGATATTGCAGTGACGTCAATGTTTCTATACTAGAAGACACAAGTCGCTGGGTCTGAAATTTTGCGTAATGAATGACTCTGGGGGCCCTTTTAGAGTAATATGACATAATAGGATAATCAATAAATTAACCGATGATAGAGGAGAATCAGGAAGTCCTTGTGTGATAATATACCTAAGTAAATATTTATAATAACCTATTCACAAAGTGTGTCAATGACCTGTAAGCCTTATCAGACGAATTTGATCGATATGTATAATCTACGTAAGGTGACTATGTCATTGAATTTAGGCCAATGACATTTTAATCTATATGACGATGAACCTATGTGGATTCAATGACCGATAGCCATAGTTATGCAACATGACATAATATTAAAAGCGGTCGTTCAACTGTAGATATAGAATCACTTTCCATTTCAGAAATACATTGGGACGTACTTTTTTATCTTTATTTTTGGGTGTATGTTCCATCGTAACTCTGCTTTGTACAGTTAGTAGTAGGACAGACAACACTGTTTTGATCCGTGGTTACCACTATTGGTGCCATGCAGTAAAATAATTAATCGTTTGGACTGTTCAGTGTTACCCTATTACTCATTATGCGTGCACACATACAAGTGCAAGTATACACTTTTATGAAGGAACACCTCAAAAAGGCAAATATAGTAGTGAAATCTCACCTTTATAATTTCGTCGGCATTGAAGTCACAATGTTTCGAGTATCAATCAAAATTCAGTTTAATCTAATGTTAAGCTTCTAAATGCCTCCTCGTCCTTCAAATACATGTAATAACAATTTCTCTAAAAAAAATTTGGTCTAATGTTAAAAAAGATCACGACGTCAATATTCTTTCTTGAAAGTTCTGTAACAAAAGATCAGATGTGATTTATATATTTACATAATATATACATACCCTCACGACAGTTTCCGTCCGGGGTAGTCAGATATGAATTAGGACCCATATTCCAGCAATCATTGTATCTAATTCCATGTAATATAGGGTGAGCCTATTGCCATATTCCGGGCGCTATTGTTGACTCGAACCATGCATCTGAGGCTGAGTCTGAGCTGTCTTCTTAAGATATTAAATAATTATAAAAGATCTGTTTAGGCCTTTGACGATCATCAGCTCTTTTGTAGTATTGATTTGGATAATACAATTTGTTTTTATATGATCACGCCTGTAATCCCGTAAGGCAGAGCCATCTTAAACACCCACATTTCTACAATCTAGATCGATGCCATAAAAATAAAGAATGGTATTTTTTCGAATTTTAGTCGCTTCGATTACCAAGTGTGGTAAGCGTATAAAGAAAGAAAAAACCTTTGAATGTAAATTAGTTTATTTTATAAATAAGGCAATCTTTCTTTTTAGTGAAATCTTTTGCTACTACCTACAGTTGTGACTCCTAAAAGCAGGGCGTGAAATTACATTTGTTGAGGTCAAACTGAGCCACCATCTGCTTGTAATGGTGACACTCTTTCCAGAGTCTAGCTTCAGCTTACCATCAGGCGAGGTGAAGTAAATTGACGTGTTCTAAAAAATCGCTCACGACAAGCCCACTCGTATTTAAAAATTTGTCCTACGGATTAAAAGCTGTAGATTCACCCTCACCATTATTTAGAATAGGTACCTACTTTCCAAGTAGATATGATTACTTCCATTCTGTATAGCCTGTAATTTTTTATTAGTACGATGGTAAGTGTATTTTTAATTTTTACTTTTCTATACATACATCCATATGCTCACGCCTGTAATCCCGGAACGTGTAGGTAGAGGTGTATTAAACACCCACATTTCACCCACTATAATTTTCGGTCGTTTTATAAGTGCCGCCAATCGGACACTTCATCAAAAAATGGGTATGCCGAAAATAAATTTCTAACGGAAAAAGTTGCAGCTAAATAAATTTGGAAAAAATAATATTTTTGACCTTTCCTTTCTATGCGGTGTAAATCGCAAGAAAATTATTTACGTGCTTAGCCGCACAAGCACTACCAATTAACGTCTTTGCAAATATCAGACGTCCACATACCAGTGCCATGGTCTACTACTAGAGTGACAGGTAGCTCCACCTATGTCACGTGGCATTAAATAAAGAAATAGAAAAACTAATAATAACTACGTTCCAAAGTATTTCTAAAAGAGAAAGTAATTGTATACCTACAATTGAGTGACGCGTATTAATAGGTCAAAGTAGGAGAATGATGGAATGAACCCCGTTATTTCCATGAATTATCAAGTAATAAATATTAATTATATTACTTACATGCAACAGTAAAAACTTGTCACTACTAATTATGCCACGATATGCTGCCATACTTATTAAATACTAAACATTAATGTATAACAATACTGTTTAAAACACTTATTAAGAAAATTCTGAAGAAGAATGCAACGTTTTTGAACTAACAATTGCTTTTTATAGAAGCACTAAAGAAAAAAATCTACCTTCATTAAATAAAAAGTAACTCCTGCGCATACAATACAATGACCAGTGTTAAAACAGTGAGGAGAGCCACCCCGCCCCTCGCTGTCCATCATTGCAGGACGAGCGCGGGGATAGGACGTCTACGCGCGAATTCTACTACACTGGTTGGTCGAACACAATATTTTTGTGATGGGGCATGACGACAGATTTTGTATTTGTCGATATATTGCAAATCTGAAAATTGTAAGTTGCAATCTTTATAGAACAGTAAATTATAGACATCCAACTTGTAAACAATTCGTAGCGTTATTTGAACAGGGCCCAGATTCATTCCCATCCACTATCCATCTCGCTCAGGAATCGTGACATACATAATTGTTTTTTAGATAGCTACTAGTGCACATAAGAGTTATATTTTTATGTAACACTAGCTGTTGCCCGCGGCTTCGCCCGCGTGGATGTTGGTTATCGCGACCAAACATACCATATTTATGTTCTTTCCCAAGGTCTAGTCTACCCTTTCATCAACAGTCATCATTCTCTGAACCTTTTCCCAACTCTGTTGTTGTCGGTTTTCCAGTCTAACTGTGATGCGGCTGAACTTCGATATTTTCCGTGAAGCGACTGCCATATGACCTCCACAACCAATGGTCCAATGACCATGTCGATGGCGATATCGAAGATCCAAGTTAAAGTGTTAAAGTGGTTGGACTTTTGAGGGCTCCAACTACCAGTAACGACTGCCATAGATGTTTATTATTTTTTTTATTTATGGCACCTTTTGACTTCACCTCGACTGATGTTAAGCTGCAAAGTCTCATGAAAGAGGGTCACCATTGCAAACACGTACATACAGTGCTACTATAGCGGCGCTCAGCTTGACGGCCTCATCAGATGCTTTTTACGCCTCGCTTAAAAGACCCGGGACTGTAGGATGAAGGAAACACGTGCGCCGGTAAGGAATTCCAAGACTTAATGGTGCGGCAGAGGAGAGACTCATTGAACCGCTTGGTTCTTGATGGAGTATTCTACTCCATATGCGGGTGACATCTAAGCCCTGCACGTGTTGTCCTGCGTTGGAAAGGAGAGGGCGGGAATAATTGGAAGAGCTCATCAGAACATTAACCATGGTAGAGATGGTAAAATACTGTAAAATACTAACACATCTCTACGCATCTGCAAAGGTTCGGACTGGACTCCCAATAATGCGGATCGCGCGCCGCCGCTGCAACCTGTCGAGGGCATCTAATAAGTACTTTGCGCAGCCATCCCAGAGATGCGAGCAGTATTCCACGCAGGAGCGAATTTGTGTCTTTTAAAGAAGACATCGCTGTTCCGGCGTGAAAAAACGTTTGTATGGCAACCGGGATCGGCGGCTTAACGTGCTCTCCGAGGTACGACCAGACCAGTGCAAACAGCCATATTCATGCATAAAACTTTAGGCACTGAGCGGGGATCGAACTCGTGCCCCGTGCGTAGCAGTTGCGTGTACTACCACCACACCACGGAGGTCCTTTCATCAACAGTGTACACTATTATAGTATAGGTGTTGCCCGCGGCTTCACCAGCGTGGATGTAGGTTACCGCGACCATAAATAAACATGTTGTCTGTGTTATGACAGCGTGCGATTTGCCGTCGACTTCACAGAAGAAGTGTGCAGGTTGCAAGTAGACTTGGGTAAGTACTTGAGTACCTAATGTGTATCGCGTATTATAACACGACTGCGTACTTGGTAGTTCTGTTGCATACAGTACCTACTCGCGATGTACTTCTTGGCGAGTGTTGTCCCTTTTGATATGGCAGTTTTAGCATTGTAATGAACGCAAAGGCGTTTTGTCGTCGTTTGAGATGACGATCTTCTGGTGTAGAGTTTGCGGTGTCCTCGTCTAGCCTCCGGCTATGGGATGGCGAACTTTACGCCACCACCGCAGCTTGCTTCTGCTAGAGTGACAGGTGGCTCTACCCGTCCCTCCGGGCTCATAGGGGACGGAGGTCATTCGCAGACTGTGCGTGTCCGGAGTCTTTTCCGAAGCTGACCCGCTATCTCCTTCTCAAGCAGAGACGGCGCATAGTACCATAGCCGTGAGTAATGCAGTGAGCGAAAGAACTATGTGGAGCCCTAAGTCCTCGCTCGCATCACCCTCGTATTACACCTGAACATTTTCGTGTGTTATAAAGGTATTACAATCCTCTTCTGTCGAATCGACGGCATTTTTGAGTTGCCATTATAAGAAATACAATGATAATGCACTGCACTGACAGCACAGAAACTCTCTTAACCTTCACCCTCCTTTCCTTTCTACATGGTCGGCAGCACGTGTGTGATACCTCTGGTGTTTCAAACGTTTTACCGTCTCTACCACGGTGAATGTTCTGATGAGATCGCCGCGTTGATCCTACCTTCATCTTTCCTACACAGAACAACACGTGCAGGGCTTAGATGTCACCCGCATACGGTGCAGTGAACCAAGAACCAAGCGGTTCGGTGAGTGTTCCCTCTGCCGCACCATTAAGTCTTGGAATTCCTTACCAGCGCACGTGTTTCTTTCTTTCTACAGTTCCGGGTCCTTTAAGCGGGGCTTAAAAAAGCATCTGATGAGGCCGTCAAGGTAAGCGAAACTATTGTAATACTCTACGTGTTTGTAATGGTGACCCTCTTTCCGGAGACTTTGCCTTCAACTTACCATCAGGCGAATTGAAGTCAAATCACATCCATAGAATAGGCCGCGGTAACCACTTTCTATCAGGTGGGCCATGTGCTTTATTCCACCTAAATGGTATATAAAAAGTTATACGAAATCAAGTAGGTCATGTTTAGAGTACTTAAAGTACTGGTATGATAATAATTACGTGCGCCTTTTTTTACGCTTGAACGTTTTCCTTGTAAATTCTATAAACAATGTAGGCAGTTCAGTTGAAAAATGATGTCATAGACAGTACCGACATCTATTTCACATTTTACAAATATAAGTTGTTTAAAAAAAATTGACAGGTCTTATATAGTCCCGTATGTAACGAAACCATACCTTGAATTTAAATCGATCTACGCCATCTATTGTTGCGCCATGTACTAAATAATTGAATAACAAATTTTAATTTCATGATTAATTACGTTTTTTTTTTTACAAATATGTACGTAAAAATGAATGTTTGTTATTCACATACTTGACTGGACGTAAAAAGACATAAATATCATCTATAAGAATAAAACAGCGCCCCCTATATCGTCGTTCGGCATTCATTACCGCGAATGTAAATTTCGGTCACTTTTCAGGAGAGGCAAAAAATCTATTTAAATGAAAAATATGGATTATTATGCAGTATTTAGTTAATATTGTGTATTATGAATGCCTCAATTTGTTGCAAATTGTAGAAAATAAGATAATAGGATGCTACATTTACATTTATGACACATTAGCGGTATTAACCTTATAGATTTAGTCAAAAGTGTTACAATCGCGGTTTCTAATTGGTAAATTTAGTCATTTTAAGGTGATATTGGCTGTTTTGACTGAAATTATATGAAATAAAAAAAACTCATTAAATTGGAATTGTCCTTCCGTTTATCAAAAATTTATGAGTAAAATATTACATAAAAATATTAAATATTATAACTTAACGTCTATCATAGATGGGAATGGGATATCTACAGCAACATCAGCATTAACGTCAGTAGCATTGGGTAAATCTGGGGTTCTGCAATCATCATAGTGTGGCGGTGTACTTTCAAGGCCTGATGTTAGAAGAATTAAATTTCCCGAACCTTGTTCTGGGTTTAGACAATCTTCTAAAATCGGTGGTATGGGTTCTGGGATATTGTCAGTATTAGTGCTCAAATCATCGTGACGTAAGGCAGAGGGTGGTTCTGCTGTGGCATCGTTACAACCGGGTAAGGATTCTAGGAAAGATTGAGAAAAACTTGGATCACCGGAGACGTAGTTTTCAAATTGACGTGCCATAAATAAACAAAAAAAATAATAATAATAATTAGATACTTAAATATTACCTAAAGTATCGAAATACCCTCAGAAGCAGTTCACCGCAAATGTAAAAGCCGCGAAGGTACAATACTAGAAACAGAAAATGGTCAAATTAAAAAACCGCGATTGTTGCATCGAGTATTTAAGTCCATATTACGGAATTGTTATTGTAATGTAGTAAAAAACAAAACTACCTCATAAATCTACATACTTTAAAGCATCTAAAACTCATAATTTTATTGAAAAAGTAACGAAATATCGTATAAAAAACTTACATTCAAACTTGGCACGCACCTTACTCCTTCGGCGACTATGGCGGCACCGGCGCGATCGCGGTAATGCACGAGCGAGACAGACATTGTCACGTTCGCGGTAATACTTAAAGCACATTTATTTGATATTGCGGGCCTTTTTGGCCATAATTTATATACACGATTGCGTATTTGATTGAGTATTATAGAATAGACAAATAAAAAAAAAAAATATTTTTTTCACATTCGCGGTAATGAATGCCGATCGACGATATCTTTACTCATATTTCCTTTAACATCATTTAATGCTCACAACTCCGGTTCTATTGAACCGATTGCGATGAAACAAACGTAAGATTTTAAGTCTGACCAAGCCCCTTCTAACAAAAAAAACCGCATCAAAATCCGTTCAGTAGTTTTTGCGTCCATAGCGGACAAACAGACAAACAGACAAACAGACAAACAGACAAACAGACAGGAAATGAAAAAAAAAAATTTTCGTATTCAGTATCGTTCACTTAACATATCCCAAGTATTTTTTTTTAAATATCTCCAATGTACAGACACGACCGCTTTACAATTATATAATTGTATAGATTTACCTGCAAGTGTGTTTATGTTTAGGTCCCAATTCCCAATGTTAAGGTCCCAATGTGGCGAGTCTATTGTCATTAATCGGGCACTTATAAACCTGCGATAAATACACACATAACTTTGAAAAGTCATTGGTGTGTGCCATGGTAAACCTGGGATCGAACTCAAGACCTCGTCTCAGCAGTCCCTTACCCATACCACTATGCTACCGCGGCTTCTAGACCAGCAAATTATAATCATGAAATAATGGCTCGTTAGTTTCAAACCTTACCTATATATATTGTGCTTAGCTCACTGACTATTCTCAAAGGGGGAACCCGTGAAGAACTTCTGAATATCCCGTGAAAGTTCCAACCCACATTTACCATCACTGAATAAATTATCAAACAAGCGACCGGAGATAAGGCAATGCGGAAACTTTATGCCATTTTAAACAGGCATTATTACCATAAAAAGGATCCACTTACAAACTCTGGGAATTACCTAAAATTTGTTCCGTTCACTGGTAGACCGCAGAGTAATAACAACTTACCATATTTCTATTGTAAAACCGCCGGAGGGTAACTTGATACGATAGAATATTTTACGCTGTAACCCAAAAGTATTGGGAGGCTAATACTAATTTGATACCATGATAACAGTGGCAGTAATTGTTAAAATTTCCTTAATAAGATTACATGAGCAATCTTTGCTTCTATTTTAATGTAATCTTTAATACAGTAATGGGTTTACAGCAAAATTCAAAGATTTTGGGTTATGTTGAAGGAAATTGCGTTTGAAAGCAGAAGATTAGAGGGGATTATTTTATTATGTTAAAAGGAATTCTATTCTCCTACCTCACTCGTTGAGTTTAGTCCGTGCTTTAGTCGCATTGGTCATAGATTTATGTTATTTATTTACATTAAGTTTACACCACTAAGTTTACGCATTCTACAAGTTACTAAATATATTATTTACCTTCTACAGAAGCATTATAAAAAATTTAATACGGCAACACGAGTGTGACGCCTCTTTGGTGTGCTTGACTGTCACCTAAATGGTATAAAAATACAGTGATTCTTAGCTAAATTACTGTCAATGCATGGAATTAAGTTGTTGTTACAAGGCCATATTTACCAAAATACCAAAGAAGCTATATATTTCAAGATCAAGATTTTTATAATAAAGCAATAACCCTAGAAAGATAGCCTTATTTTATAGTACTGATAACAACCATACGCTTCAGAGCCATACGATTTTAAAAACAAAATTGTATTTGAAATTAAATTATCAGATTACTGTAATGAAATGATTTATTGTTAACGAGTAAATAAAACATAACAAAAATATATGTTACTAGCTGTTGCCCGCGGCTCCGCCCGCGTGGACTTCTGATCCCGTTCCCGCTGCTCCATTCCGAGCATTTAGGGGTATGAGAAATAGATGTTGTCCGATTCTCATACCTACTCAATAAGCTCACAAAATTTCATGAGAATCGGTCAAGCCATTTCGGACGAGTATGGCAACGAAAACTGTGACATGAGAATTTTATATATTAGATTAGGATGTAGATTTCAGACCGCCTCCAGCCGGTCGGATTGCGATTGAACGTCGATGGAGGAGGCCGGTGTTCAGCTGTAAACGTCCTATGGCTGAAATGATGATATTTATTAAATTGTCATATAAGATTCTTTGGCAATTGTACAAAACGTTAGAAAAAGACAAAATGAACATTAGAGGTATTGGGAGATATTAGGTTATAAAATGAACCTGTCCATTTCGCTAGGCTTGTGACACGAAACTGTGAGCTTATCGAACTGCAACAATTCGCTAATCATCATTCTCGAATGTTATACACGCTTCAATTAAAAAGATACAGCCATATACCTTTTCGAAGTACGCCTCTGAAGCGTAGGCTTACATTCTAAGGTTAATGCCCCCGCTATATTTTATCCCTATTTAAATTGCCCATATCTTATAGAGTAAACCTCTAATAATTTAATCTCTAAGCACCAGGGAATTCGTTATGGGACAGCAACATCCACACAAACTATCACTGCCTGAAGGGCTACCCTAACAATAATATAATATATTGTGGATTTAGAAGGGTCCGGGCTCTAACCACCTGCAGCAAAATTTAATTTACGTCGGGATAACAAGTTTATTTCACTTCAAAATTTTTGAAAAATTTGTGAGATGTATACAAAAATGATAATTTTATTTTTTGTTTTTTGGTTATGAAAGATCAATTACATAAGTAATCTAATCTTATCTTGTGCTTGCGTGCATTGGAACAATCGCGGGTATTACGACTCTGTTGAATTATCTGTGTTGACTCGAACCTGGCTAGCTTTCTTAATGAGGGTGGTCTCTTAATTTGTAGGCGCATGTAATTCTCTGGTTTGGGGTAACTCTTCCAGAGAAGATCCTTTCGTTGTCTTTCTAAGGTATTACCTAAATAGAAGAAGGAAAGAAACCGAATAGAAAAACCCCGTATACCTACCATAAACTCTTACCATAGGTCAATATAATTGAACGGCTGACATACACCAACTGCATAAATAAATTGTAATCTCATATAAAAATATAGCATTACAAAGTTACATTTGCAGTTGGTGGTATGACAGCTGTTTAATGAGCTGTTTTAAGAATTCATGGTACGGTGCCTGTGCAAAGTTTCAGATCTAATTGTCACATTGATTTTTTTCGATGAATTAAGAACTAGGTATATGCATAATTAAGTGACAATTGGAACTTTGACAGAACCTTATAACATAGCGGTTGAAGTTAAACATTCTCAAGATAATGACGGTAGGGACGTCAATAAATTAAGAAAGTTCTCTCCTCTAATACCATTAGTGTCTGCAAAGATAAGATCAGTAAAAGTTTTTCAAGCGCCGGAAAAAGCCTAAACTGAGACGTTTGTTTAAAGCTGAGACTTTCGGAATTGGACTTCTTTGAATTTAAGTTCTGAGTTGATATCATTTGTCGCGGCAAAATTCTTTTCATTTACGTTTCTATTGAAGAGTGTTTGAAAGACTGAAGAAGATTGAAGAGATCCTACTAGTATTACAAATGTGAAAGTTTGTGAAGATGTTTGGATGTTTATTACTCAAATAATAATCTAACGGCTGAACAGATTTGTTTGAAATTTGGTACAGGAATAGATTGAAACAAGGAGTAACACATAGGCTACATTCTATTACAGTAAAATTTTCACGGCTAGTTACTAAGGCTACTAAACTAAGAATAGGATATCTCGTCCTATCACTAACATTAGACAGATATAATATGACTTGCCTCAGATGCATGGCTCGAGTCAACAATAGTGCCCGGAATAGAAATAGGGATCCCTATTACCTGGGACGGAATACAATGATTAGTAAAATGTGGGTAATAATTCACCTATGTAACATAACATAACATAAACTCACACCTATATCACTGAAGGGGTAGGCAAAGGCACTAGCACCCATATTTCACCAGTTTTTGTTTAGGTCTCAATATACGTGGCGAGTCTATATTGCCATTAACTGGGCACTTATTAACCTGCGATAAATACACACATAACTTCGAAAATTCATTGGTGTGTTCCATGGTAAAACCTGGGATCGATCGTCTCAGCAGTCCATTAGCCATACCACTAGTCTACCGCGGTTTCACATTATTATTATTATTTTACCCATGTATATTTTTAAATAAAAGATATAGCTCTGATGTATGTAACTAACATTCAATTCGTCCAAAAAGACCAATAAGTTATTTTAACAGCAAGATCGCTTTAAATAAACAAACTACATAGACAGAGCATCTATTTTCACCCGTTGCGAGATATACACCAAGAGATCGCGTCGGAACATCGATCATGCTTAGATAACGACACCGAGATCAGTTCGTTTGGTGTTGATCACTTGAAATTTTGATACCCAGTGACAGTTTAATACGAGTGGCGCTTGTTGTATAGCTAGTGTTATTTTGTTCTCGTAAATATTTCTATTAAGAGCTATATACTCTCAAGTACCATTAACTGACATTGTGATGCTAAGTAGATAATGGTTGTACATTTTTTATAGCAGTTTGGTGGCAGACAATCACACAACCCACCTGATGGAAAGTGGTTACCGTGGCCTATGGATGTTTGCAATACTAGGGGCGCCACTACGAGCACACTCGTGCTGCCAGCCATATAGAAAAGAGATGGGGAGGGGGGGAGGGGAGACTTCTGAGAGAATGTCTCTGTGCTGTCAGTGTAGAAGATAAAGAAGGGTTTCTAGGTCTTCTCACTTTCAACACAAAACCTCTCCAGTGAGCCCTGGCCACCCTACTCACCGCCGAAAACACAACACAAGGTTATTATTAGCCGCGGTATTCTGTAGGGCAGAGGTACTTCCCCAGTCGAACTGCTCAATAAGGACGTAAGATACCGTCATGCCCTACCTCCGTTTACTTGTTTTTACCACAAATATTACATACTAAAGATCTTATCTATAACTACAGGTTACATGATGCATTGTGGTATAATTGTGGAATAAGATAGTTCTATAACAGATTCCCGAATTTATATCTATTCAACTGCTAAAGAAACAGACTATTCAGTAATACCTTGACATAAATCTGAGCTTATGCTTGCGTGCAGGAGTCAGGAAGTTCTTAGTAGGTAATGTGAAGTCTGGAATTGTGCCCGGTAGACGACAGTTGATGAAATGTGGCTGTTAAATACATCTCAACCTTACTTATACCGGATAACACGGACATGAGCAATAAAAGTGATGGATAGTTTTCGAATTGTGATTTTAACAGGAAAATATGGACAAATGAAAGGATGTATATTGGTTACCTAATGACACCTGAATAACTGTATAGATCTGGAGCCTTACCACCTCTTATAAGTAATATTATTTCAATCTTACTTGACTTGTATAGTGAGATTCAGACAGTTAGCTCCGTCAGAGTACTTTTTTTTATATTAGCACGCCTATATCCCCGAAGGGGTAGGCAGAGGTGCAAGCACCCACATTTCGCCAGTGTATATTTAGGTCCCAATGTAATAGGTGGCGAGCCTATTGCCATCAACCGGGCACTTATAAACCTGCGATAAATACACACATAACTTCGAAAAGCTACGCAGTCATTGGTGTGTGCCATGGTAAACCTGGGATCGAACCCGAGACCTCGTCTCAGCAGTCCACCACCTATACCACTAGGCTACCGCGGTTTGTACACGCGCTGAATAAATGGGTATAACAATATCACTTTAACTGTAGTGGATAAATGAATTTGTTTATTTTTTAGAATTTACACTACTTATAAGATACATTACAAAAATATCGATGTGTGACAAACTGTCCCAGTCCGAATATCGATGCATATCTATATCGCCTCTTTGCTTCTATAATGTGACATATCCGAAATTTCGTTTTTTTTATTATTTGATAATTGAAACCGCCGTGATCGATTTTATTTTCTCAAAAAACGTGGTATTTTTTACGCGGTAAATAGCGAATCTGTGGGCGAAAGAGATAGCGTCATTGTGTCAGATCACAATATCGCACTGGCTCTTACTGCATCAAGGATTTTTGCGAGAACGTAACATAACAGTAACCACTACGCACTTACAGAGGAAGGAGCTCTTGATTTTCTACGAAAACGTGACATAACGTGTTTATCACGTTTTGATTGTAAAGATAAGTCTTCATTCAATTATGATTTTAAATTTTATAATGTGATATATGGATGTGACACATCAATACTGAAAAATAGTGTGGAATGTTAATTGTTATATATCGTACATGTCACATTGCTGTCGAAAGTATGAATGTTTTATTTGGAGTTAACTTAAGATGTAATGTTGTAGGTGATGAAACTTTTTCCAAATTAAAATTCAAGCGATGGATAATTATAGATGTTTCGTTTTTGAACAAAAACAAATGTATTTATTTAGGAATATTCTAATATAGTCCGTTGTAAATACTAAAAGTAATAGCCGTTGGTACTTAAATTTTTCAGATGGAATCTAGATGTGAGACAAGTGACAAGTGCAGGTAACTATATTATGTGAATATTATACTTTGTGGTGTTTTTGACGTATCTTAGTTTAATAAAGAACTACTTATCTTAGCAAATATTTAAAATAATAAAACGTATTTTTAGAAAACGACTCTTCATTAAGCGTAGCGGGGGTGATTTTATAAAAATATAGGCTGCTATGAAAACTGATTATTAATATTTGCATCAAATAATACCAAGACTATCTCTGATTGCTGTGTAAGATCATAATTGATTTTTAATTTTGTAATTTTGTCTTAACTTAAAAGTAGATTTATTCTAATTTGATTACTTATTTTCAACGGACTATTTTGTATTCATGTTTTGACTAAGTCTAGTCCGTTACATTTGTATTACAATATTGGTTAGTTAAGAATTTTTTTTTAATTTTGTATTTTGTTTGAAATTGCTAAAACTTATAATGCTATTGTCAAGCCCTCTTTAAAAAGTAAGAAGTGTCCAGGTCTCCCTAACACCGCGACGCGTACAATGAAGCAAAGCGCGCCACTAAGAAAGCTGTAGCCAGAGCTAGACGAGACCATATATCTCTGTGATAAGTTGGAATCACCTGAGGGGCGTAAGCTTATCTATAAGTTGGCGCGTTCCAGGGTCAAAGCAGCACAGGATATATCCATATGCATTAAAGACCCTGATGGCAAGCTGCTATACGATAATGTTGCGGTAAAGGAGAGATGGCACTCATATTTCCATGAGCTGCTAAACAAGCAGCATAAAGATGTGTAGCCAACGGATCTCCCTCCGAACCAAGGACTAGTGCCACCAATAACGCCTGACGAAGTGCGGACTGCTCTGCGTCGCATCAAGAATCGGGAAGCTGTCGGACCGGATGGACATCCCATCGAAGCTTGGAAAGCGACGGGACCCCGTTGTGTGTACATCCTCACAAACCTCTATAACCGCATACTCCAAACCGGTAAGATTCCGAACCAATGGAGACTGTGTATCATTACTCCGGTCTTCAAAGGAAAGGGATCGATTCAGGAGTGCGGGAGCTACCGCGGTATAAAGATAATGTCACACACCATGAAGCTCTACGAGAGGATAAAAGACTCCCGGATCCGACATGAGTGTGCGCTCTCGGAGTGTCAATATGGGTTTCGCCCTGGTCACGGAACGATGGACCCAGTTTTTGCCCTCAGAATTGTCGCGGACAAATACAGAACGAAGAATACGCTACTGCACTGTCTGTTTGTAGACATGCAGAAGGATTTCGACTGTGTTCCTCACGCGGTGATCTGGTGGGCACTGCGGGTTCCAGAATTCTATATTGACACTATCCGAGAAACTACAATTCCGGTCCGGACCGCTGTTCAGTTGGCGATACCAACCCCCTCCCCATCACCCTCGGAGTACACCAAGGATCTGTTCTTAGCCCGTATCTGTTCAGCGTGGTGTTAGACGCTCTGTCGGACAGTATCAGAAACTTATATGAGCAGCCCCCGTGGGTGTTCATGTATGCTGATGACATCACCCTGGTGGATTCGCATCTCGAATCTGGGGCAGCCTCCATGTCCATGACATTGCAGACAAAATGCATTTTAAATATTTGCTAAGCCTTCGCTGGTACGGCCATGTTCAGCGGCGACCACCCGGCTACGTGGGTAACAGATGTCTGGCCATGACACCTCCACCGGGTCCCGGGTCCAGCTATTTTATATTAACCTAAATATGCTGTAATGTAAAAGTCAAAAGTGATTTTCATTAGGCCTAAAAATTGTGATTATTTAAAGTATTAATTTTTTTTGGTTTTTAATTTTATTATAGAATTAATTATTAAGTGTGGTTGTAGTATCCCTCTTTCTAATAAAAAAATATTTTCGAAACCAAAAGTTTTTATTTCAACAATGATTGTTTGTGGCAAAACTCAGTGTCATGAGAAACGTAATATCATCAACAACGTGACGACTTAGGTTGTAACAGTCATAATACTCACTATTTGCAAGAAAAACGTGATATATGTTCCCCTTTTTTTAAATTGATGCTAATTTCATGTTAAACTTTCAAATTGCCAGGGTTTTAAAAACTATTCCGATAGTTTATTTACTATATCAAATAATAAATTAAAGATCGACAGTAAAAAAGTTATTAGTTTTGTGACAGTTTTATTTTGTAAGTTTAAAATCACTCTCCTGTAAAATCACAGTTTTCGAGATAACACATTATAGAAGCAAAGAGGCGATATGTAAGTAAAGTAAGATTGAAATAATATAACTTTTCAGAGGTGGTAAGGCCCTTGGAGAAAATATGATACAAAGTTAGATTAAATTCTCCATACTATTCCAATAATAGGTAGATAGGTATATGATAAGTACAGATTATTTTTTATCCCGGGAATAGATTTCTATGGGTCGTGGAAATTAGCATGATAAACAAACGAAACCGCGATCAACGCCACCCGCTGTCAACAGCTACCTTCTATCAAATAGCATACGGGGCTTATCTGCTATCTTAGTATTGTAAAAAAATGCAATAATCTTTATTAGCTAAAATTTTAAATTTTAAAGCAATTAGTATGCTAACTATTTCAAACCGATTTAGACCGGAAAAACTGATGGACCCGGTGGGATTTTCCTTAGGCACATAGCATTAGAGGATTCCGCTCTAACCGTTGAGCCACAGAGCCACGTCTGAAGCATTCGGAATTCTCCCTTCGTCCCCCCCGTGCATTCACTTTTTCCGATCTAAATCTATTACATACTTTATGTTCTGTAAACCTACGTTAGCAAATTAGTCTCTAAAAATTAATAACGATAATCATTTCAAAATTATTTCATCAACATAAATACACATTATAAGGTTTAGTTATTTCATCTGCATTACTTTAGACGCAATAAAATGCTCCACCACCCAGACAAATTTAATTACGTTTGTTCGTTTGTCTCCGAAACATGCTAATAATGTTAAAGTCGGTATTACCTATTGTTTACAACTTCCTCTAGTTGATAGTAGGCGGGTACATCAGAACTTTCTGCCTCTTTGTTTCGCATAAAGTGTAAGCGGCTTTCATTATAAAGTTTCCAACAAACGAGTCTTATAAAAGTTTGAAATTTAAGTATTTTTATGAGGGTTTTTTTAAATTTTAACGGCAGTATTCACAATCTTCTGCTGAAGTGTTAGAAGTCAAAATGTCAAAAATCTTATATTTATGAAATTTTAATGTTTCAGATAAATTGTGTCAAAAAACAAAATATAACTATAAAATCAATGAAATTTTGAAGTAAGTAATTGAACTTCTCAATACTGCTATAAATTTAAATCGGAAAGTCAACTCAAATCTAAATGCCGATTCATTTGAGACTATTCGCTAGCTTATTGCGACTTGGTAGATAAAGATACTTACAACATTAATATCACTAAAGTTCTACGACTAGGTAAGGTAACAATCATGTAATCACGTGAAATCTTTCGTAATTACACTGAAAACTGATCCCAACTTAGTTAGAAAAGAAATAGGAGAATCATGACACGCGTTACACTCACATTGCTGCCTGCAGTGAGAAAGTAAGAATAAAAAGAAAATTTCCCCGTATAGTTTTCATCTTAGGATGAAATGAAAATAAAAGCGTAACTGCTAAATGTCTACTAAAAATAAGTATCGTGGAAATTGTTGAATATAAGATATGATGTTGTAGTAAAATTCTACTTTAAATTCAGTTGCGATAAGTTAATTGAAAAATATTTATATGTGGCCTTAAAGGCGAAATATTATTCTAAAGTTATCTGGACTTTTGCCAAATGTAAGTGGCAAAAGCGTGACCGGAATTGTTGTGATATTTTGTAGAATGTTTCCAAGTTTTTATTTAACTTTGTTATTCTCTTTGGAAACCAGAGAGCATTTTGGAGTAAGTGTAACATAAATATGAACTAATTTTTTGGAAAATATCTCTCTAAACACGAATTTGTAAACACCCCCCGTTAAAGGACGGCACAAGAATGGGTGATTTGAATCTGGTTCCCAAACCTAATAAAGTAAAGAATAACACTGATTTGATCCTACTACAGGTTCTCAACAAACCTCAACTGATTTTAGGCTGAATTCATTTAGTAAATGTTATTGAATTGTAGAAGAAAAATAATGAATATTTCAAAGATAGTGAACATCAAGATATAGATGCGCTTAAGAAAAAATGGATGAATTGTATATAAGAAAACATAACAAAAGGCAATGACTGAAGAAATGACGTCTAAGAAAAATGTGTGGAAGAGAAGGACATGTAGCACCGACCACAATGAATTAGTACAAGGGCAGGGAGATTATGAGTAAACATCAAGATATTAGAAGAAGCTACATTGATACCATCATAAATCCAAAACTAGGGAGCAGATTATAAAGAAACCTAAGACATGTATAACATAATCGAAAATCGGCTGATGTAGACATAAATCTGAAGAGCACGAGTGAGCACAGTCGTAGGAATCCAGTTTGTGCCTGATTTATTTGTCCTTAGTTAAGAGAAAGTTTGCGTAACATGTGTCATTTTTATGTTTACGATTGGCTGAATATGTGATAGCAAAATAATGGACAGTGAAAGTCGCAATATTTTGCTAAGGATCTGTATCTTCAATATGGACACTGATATACTCGTTATATATAATAATAAATAAATATTGATATAAAGATAAGCATAGCCATGATAAGCATATCTTATTTAGCTTGTGTTACAGGTTCTAGAATGCGGATACACATACACTAAATACTTTTTTTTGTCAATGGATATAACCGCTATAGAACCGCGCGATAGAACATAATTATTATGAATAGAAACATCCAGACCAATGCAAATATTCATATTCATGCACACACATTTGCACTGAGCGGGAATCGAACCCGCATCTCCAGCGTAGCAGTCGCATTCACTACCACTACGCCGCGGAGTTTAATCACTTGCGGCTCCATTGATGTGAATATTGCTTATTTGACTTAACAAAGCATTTATTTCCGTTTCCAAGTTAATTCATTTTTGTACTTACCAAATTTCGGAAGATTATTTTCAAAAGCGACGAACTTTAATTCTCTATTTGAATAAACATTCTCTTCGACCAATTTTCAGTGATTAGGATATAAAGCTAACAGATGGACAGACAAGTTCTTTTGCATTGTTTATTAATAAATAAAATAATAAATAAAAATTGTTTATTTTCAAGCTACATGGGCTCATAGTGTGTTAGTACAATTGCTTAAAAACTATGTTAGTAAAAACAGGATTAAATTTAAATTATGATAAAGGAAGTACTACAAACAAGTATGGTATAAGTCAATACAGACGTCCTAAAATTAAAACAAAATTATATTTCAACAGACGCGTATTCTGAAATCCTGCGGTTTCCCATTTGAATTGCACTACGTACGAGTATGTACTCGTAGGTACGTCTCACAATGCAAGCCGAACATAAATCCTAGTTAATACGCGAGCTTGTCACCGAAGCGCTTTTTGTTCCCAGGAATTTGTCCCTGTGATATGAGTGTATCATATATTATCACTACGAAAAACAGATGAAGTATTTAGCTTTTAAGCCGGTGTAATGGAAATGGTAAATATGCTTCTAATTTAATTTGTTATATGTTTGACAGATTTATTATTTACATTATTACAAAAGACAGCATGAGGTTATTTGACCGTATCTCATTAAGTACGTTAATTCATTGATCCTGTTTATCAAATGACAGAACAGAACTTCGATATTTGAAATTTGAAGGCAATCGCTTTATATTGAAATTTGGTCTGACTGAAAGTCGATTTCATCTTAGTTGGGAAGAGTATCGAAGAAAAATGAAACACTGTGCTTTTTTGCACTACTACTGCCCCTGAAAAATAATCTCTGTATAATTGCTGCTGAAAATACCTATGCATATGTACTGACCAAACTCGGTAACATAAACTACAAAGAGAGCGTTATCAAAATAGTCTTAACGTAAATTCCGAGTTCAGAAGGGTTTTTGTACCGGAACAGTGGTGTCTTTTGTGTAAGGCCCGACAAAAAACATGCAGCCTCATTCCTCCTTTGCTTTGTTGGAAATCCACTGAAATAATAAAGACCATGTCGGTTTGCTTGCTAGTGACGATACACGGAAAAACGAAAATTTAATTTCTATTCAACTTTCTAAAATTTTAAAGCAGTTAGTAAGCTTACTATTTTTGTCGATTTAGATTGAGAAAGTGATTGCTCAAGGTGGAGCATCATCTCGGGGCTTGCGTTCCTGGATATACCTACTTAGTGCAGAGGCAAAACACGTGTCGAGGTTTGTTTAAATATTGCACAAACAAAATTTTATCACCTCGGGTAAGCATGTGTTTGCGGCTTAGCATTCCTTTCTATGATGATCAATAATATTTTACTATTACTGTCGTTGGGATTATTACCCCGTGGGTGAGTGATGGCTGGGTGACACTTGGAATAGTTGAATGAGGATAAGTTGGTGATACTTTGAGAGATTATGATTATGGTTATGAGTATGTTATTTTGATAATCATGTTAATAGGTTTACTACCTAGGTTCATCCATCGCAGTTCGGTACTAAACATTGTCATAAAGTTATGTCTTCAAAAAATGTAACATCCCTTAGAAAATAAATAAAAGAAAATACCTATCAACTAGACTGAACCTTTTCAAAAATAATCGAGAGATTTTACATGAAATTGATTAAATCTTTCAACTTGCGGTCCGTAGTCGTGACAAACAAGGACACGGTCAGTGTAGTATGAGGTAACAATAACAATGTGGTGATAGTTGAACAAGAAACTTCACCCTCCTCGCAGCCTTCATAGTTGTGACAAAGCCGAATCCTTAAAATCATAATTATACATTACATTGGCATTAATTTTCAAATGGTGGTATGGTTCGTAAATTCTAGTGCATCTGCAATCAAGTTACATGTTTTACTTATGATAACTAACTCTTTAAAAATACTCAATAATGCGAAGAACAAAATCTTGATACTTATTTCACCACGAGGCATATTCAAGACTACTACAGTTGGTTCTCCGCACTTGCACAATATTGCACATTCAAAATTCTTATCTCCTTGAGTAAAGTCTTTTTACTTGCTTTGAGACTTGTGATTTGACATTCTTTTTTATGAAAATTGGTAATATTTTACCATTGCTATCTTTAGGACCATTAAATCGTGGGTGACCGATGAGTATCCCTCCCCCTATAAATATATTCTCTTAAAATAATACTTCAATGGTAAGTACGCAGGTGTTTATATGGGTAGACGTACAATATGTTACGGGTTTACGGATCAAAATTAGGCATAAGCAAACGCTTGGTAACGATTTGCATATATATTGCAAATAACGCTTAGAATTACTCATCTTGGATAAGTTAGTTGGAAGGATTATGTAACGGTTTTGCATGGAAATGTTTATGCGTCGTATGTATATGGTATTATTGAAAACTCTTGAACTATGTACAAAATTATTTAAATATTAATATAAATATACAATAATTAATTTATATTTTTTTTGTTATTGTGCAAATTATTTGAAAAGCCTGACAGTTTCCGGTACATAAGTGCCTTCACAATCGCTGCGTTTCCGTGTTGCAACGCACGCCATGTCAGCCTTTGCACCTAGAATATAACTAAATGACTATTTTAACGATTTTTGTTTATATCAATTTAAAGATATTTTATTATTTAAACTATGACAGGTGATTATTTTGTTAAAACTAAAGGACGTACAAGCACGGGCGTGAGCCGGCATACAACTACATTTCACCAACCATTGTATTTGGTCCCACCTAATAGGAGCTTATTGCAGTGTTACGAGTAGTATTATAGACTCGAATCATGCATCCGAGGCTGAGTCTAGACTGTATTATCTGTCTGATATTAAACAGCCCTGCCTCTTAGTCGCTTTGTACGACACCGCATGAGATGAGATGGAGTGATCTAAATTATATATAATTATACTGTGTTGGGAATTACGCAGCGAGGTGTAATTAAAAAAAGTTAAACCTTGTTTGTAACCTAATTAATATCTACTTACGCTTTTAAGGTTTTAGTATAGTTGTATTTTGTATATCATCAAAATTCAATGTAATAATGTGAATTTTAGCCACTCAATAATGGTTAGGTAACTCTCTTGAAAATTCAAACGATGTTAAGGACAAAACACTTATCTGTACAAGTGTGAATGAGTACTTTTGAGACGGTCTCAAGTACACTCTTCATGGATACTTGTTTAATAATTTTAAAATAATCACCTAATTTGTTGCGATATTATTAAATAAATAAAATATCCACAAAATTTACCTGACAGTGATAAAAGTATTTAAAGAAGCAATATTATATCAAATCACACCAGTAAGTGCCCCTTACAAATTTATTTATCTTTCTATCTCTCTATCAGAAAACACACAAACTTCAAATCAAAAATTTCAAAACAACTTGTTTTATTGCAAATCAAAGAAAATTTTGCACGATTTAACGATTTTACTGACCTCCTTCAGATCATGTTATTGTTAGTTTGACTATAAGTTTATTTTGTTTATTTTAGTATTCGTGACTATGTACCTATGACTAATGAACATGTCATCAATATTCACATGCCCTTCGATATGTATATATCGAATATGATGATACTTCTACAACTATCAACATCCACGTTTTTTACTCATATTTCGTAAATTATAAATAATAAATAAATACATAATTTAATTACGAACTGATTATTATATTTTTGATTCAAGACTTGAATAACATTTTGCGTTTGTAAAAACACAAATTGAGCAATAATAATGTTTGTTCCATTCCTATTTTCTACAATCTAAGGGCACAAGTAAATGAATTTAAAAATTTGCAATAAAGCTCTTTGTACTTTATGTACTTTATTTGCCGTCACACCATTCAGTAGTAAATTCTGTTTGCAATTGTGTATTTTAATTCAGCGATATATTTATATTCCATCAGGGGGTCTGAGTGCGCGTAACGATGCTTTCAATAGGTATGTGAAATGGATTCGACGGTCGGTTTCGGGCTTTTAATTGGCAGCGCTTTAATTTATGCTGTTGACAACCTCATTAAAATATTATTAGCTGTATACGCTTCATCAACGTGAAATAATGAGCCGACTAAACGCACGCCGTCTATGGGTCTTTGATTGCCGGAGGTGAGATAATACAAGACATATCTCTGGAGCCCCGGCAAACCCAAGACCATCTCTTTGAGATGTCCCGCTTCTCCTAAAGTTGGATTCATGGTGTCTCCGCTGTTGCATCCTGCTTTGGCTAGGATGACAAGCGACACCGCCTATCACTCCCAGGCCCGCGCTCATGGAAGACGGAGTTTAAGCCTTAAAATATGACCTCTGAACAATTTGCCTTTATCAAATAACAGGATATAACTGCAAACTATTCACGTGTTTCCTTCTTCCTACAGTCCCAGGTTTTTAAGCGGTGCGTGAAAAGCGTCTGATGGGGTCACCAAGCTTTTATTTTTTTACACCACTTAGGTAGACAAGCACACGGTTCATCTGATGGATAGCGGTCACCATGGCCTATGGACGTTTGCAACCCCAGGGGCTAGTGCTGCCTATTCTGAGCTGAGCGTCATCATTGTAACAATGTAGGTATGTGTTTGTAATGGTGACCCACTTTCCTGGGATTTGTCTTCAGGTGAAGACAAATCCCAGGTGGTAAGGTTACCATCAGGCGAGATGAGATTAAATCGACTTGTGCTATATAAAAAACTATTACTAGCAAAACAGTATGTTATAGTTTTGCGATTAGTGAACAAATTAGTTAAATGTACATACATACCATGCAAACAATCTACTAACCGTCTCAAATCCTATTGTTATGAGCAAACAAACATCCATTCGAACGTTCACACATGTAACGTTCCGCTAAATAGAACAGAATTAGGATGTTAACCCTCCAATAACTCAGAGTTACACGAATCGTTAGCCAGTAACTATTAGACCCCCATTTTTGTGACAAAACTACGAATCTTTGTAGGCTATTCAAAGTTTAATTAAGTGGAAAGAAAATTAACGATAAGAGGTCGTTACCGAAGATTTTTTTTGCATAATTTATGGTAACAACAAAAAGGAAGAAGGAAATGTAATGAATTTATTGATTGATTTATTTATTAAACTGTATGCACAAGTACCTACATAGGCGGACTTAATGTCACAGGCATTTTCTACAAGTCAACCAAAGACGGTGCAGAGGACTCTGTACATTCACTGTTACCGGGTCTGCCGGGGTGCGAGGGATATGTTTGCTACTATCTCACATCCGGCAACTAAAGACCCAAAGACTCCAGTGGGCTCCGGTGGGATTAGTACCCGTGGGGATTTTGCGCCAAAAAAAGTATATTCACTGTTAAATACTTTGGGATATTTACCATGTTTGTTGAATTTGTGGAGCAACTGATATTTCGGCGCTGTTGCAAGCACCATAATTACAGTGTGATTGTAACAGCGCCGAAATATCGGTTGCTTCACATTATTAACAGGATACTATATTATTAAGCTAAAAGAATAATATTGCCGCTAATTTTATTACAAATTAAAATTAATAAGAAATGTATTTAAAAATTATAAGTTATAAAGCAAAAATTTTCAAATTATTAAATTATACTAGCGGACCCCGATCTCCGAGGTAAAAACTTCGTATGCAACCGGGTCTAACACAAGGATGATAAATATAACATACATATAATGTAAAAATGGCAATGATGAGAAATTCTAAACGAAAGAGTTAAGTACCTACTGAATGCAAGTCGTACATTCTACATAGCTTTACCTCCAAAAGTCATAAGATAAACAGTGGTAAACACATGGCATTATCTTATATAAGTATGATATGTTATTTTATTCACAAAAATCTTTCTTCCTTTCATATTTACGGTCCGAAGTTTACGAGGCGGCCTATTCTTTTCGTCCTCACTATTTTGAGAGTGGCTCAAGTAATAAGCTTTAAGCGACAAATATTGATGTCATGTAAAACTGACTTTATTTTATATACCAGGGAAATTATAGACAATATGCAATGCCGTTGAATTTAAGCAGCAAGTAAATGATTTTTTAATTACTTACAGTTGATGACACCTAATGATCTTTAGCGGTGGACAAAATCTCTGAAGCAAAAATGGACGTGGACTGCTTTTATTTTTGACCTAATAATAAATGATCTAATAATCATCACAAAAAAAATTGTGAAAAGAATACAGTCATAATGAACTTTTCTATTTCGCCGAGGAAACAGTTCGAGGTTTAGAAATCTATGTGCAATTGGAATATTTACGGGATTTAGACTACCTCATCAACAGCCTTGGCATAATCTTGGTCGCATCCTGAGCTTATGCTATATTATTTGAGACTACCTATTTAAAAAAAAAAACAAGATTTTCGAAAAAATACCTTTTAACATAAAATAACCCTTTATTTCTGTATATTATGATTAGTTTAGGTTTGTATATATTTTGTATATAGTTGTATATTCTGGTTATAGCTAAAGTTATTTCTTATAGTAATTTTGAAGGCATATGTAAGAATAAGTATCTATTATTAATTTAGTTAGATAACCCTTAGAATACTACAATTTATTGATACTTATATTTACACCTTATTATATATCTCTTCCGCTTCTAAATTAGACTACCACGTTACGTCACGTAAGTCATAAGAAGTGGGGCTCCCGCATAAAATGTGCATTAGTCTGAACAAATAAACGCTTTTATCCCTACTTTCCGAGGATTTGTGGTCTTCACGATGTGCTTGCAATAAACTGTATTGTGAAGATTGCAATACCATTCGCTTAGCAATCGTATTTGCTACATTTTTTCAAGAAATCTGCGATGATTCTTTCGAATCGAATGTAGGAGAAATGTTTGAAGTTATTTCTAAGAAGCTAGTATCTCTTCAGATTTGAATTTAAGAACATAATGTCTAGCATTTTTATATTAATATGTTTGATATTTTACTGTCGGTGTTGTAAGTAAATATACCAAAAACAAAAAAAAGTCCGTTGAGTTTCTTGCAGTACACTTGGCAAATAATATAATAGTATCCGACATATACATCAATGTTGCGCTGTAATATTGTGCGGAATATTCCATCAAGAATAAAGCGGTTCGGCGAGTTTTTCCTCCGCCGCAGCATTAAGCCTTGGAATTCCTTACCAGCGCACGTGTTTCTTTATTCCTACAGTCCCAGATCCTTAAAGCGGGGCGTTAAAAAGCATCTGATGAGACCGTCAAACTGAGTGCCACCATAATTTTCCCTCTATGTAATGGTGACCCTCTTGCCTGAGACATTGCCTGCAGCTTACCAACAAGTGGGGTGTAGTCAAATTGACGTGTCCTGTATAAAAATAAAAATTAGCTCAAACGTATAATGTATATTTTTGTGTGCACTTTCAATATAGGTAATTAATCCCGATAAGTCCCGATTGATTACATAAAAAGTATTTTTATTTGTTAACATTACGTCTAGATTTGTCAGAATAACACACACATGTAAAGGTACTATATTTCTTGTCGAGTGTACCTACCAATATGAAACTTTAAAATTTATTCTAAGTTATTAAGTACCTACCTACTAATAGGTTTTAACAACATTAGACTTGTGAAAATGTATAAGTACTTTAAGAAATTTCATTTGAGGTGCTTCTCGATAGTGGGACTGCCTGCCTCCTTCTTCAACACCATGGTGTCCTTCATTTCTCTACGCTGAACTAAATTCTTCAGCATTAACAGTCCGATCACGCGTCAGGGAGTAATTTTATATCGAGCCAATATCCGGCGAGGCGCGGTGCTGTCATTTATTTTGTATCCACGTGGCTATCATACTTCGCTATTTGTGAGAGATTTATCGATGCTAGGTGCATTATTACTTTATTCCGCAGTGATGTGGAAAATATTTAAGATCATTTCTGAAGTTTAATTATAATTAATAAATTGTATCAAGACAAAATTAATAGTACTGGACTAATGAAAATAAATGAATCCGCGTGGCAACTAATAAAAATGTCACTACTATATCTCATTTGAAAGGTGTCATCACTATCATCACTATCACTATCACTACATAGTATAAAATAAAGTCGCGTTTTCTGTCCCAATTTTTCTTGTCCCTTTGTATGCTTAAATCTTTAGAACTACGCAACGGATTTTGATGCGGTTTGTTTCAATAGATAGAATGGTTAAAGTGAAAGGTTTATATCTATATAACATCATGCTACGACTAACAGGTGCGGAGCAGGAATGAAAAATGTTGTAAAAACGGGGTGACGCAGACGAAGTCGCGCGCGTCAGCTAGTAAGAGATAAATAAACTGAAAAATATGCAGAAGATACAGACAGGATTATCGAGATTTCTTTCTCTCCCCACTGGGAGACTTTACTAACCCGTTTGGCCAGCGTGGAAACAGTAGGCCAATGTCCTATCCACGATTCCAGGCCTATATCAATCTGTAGGCTACAGAATACAGAATAACATAGACTACATTTTATCTAGAAAATAGGACCCCACAGCTTTACAGAACAGGAACAGAACTCTACGTGAGCCGTGGTCCACACCTGGTATCTTTAAAAAAATACAAACATACATACATAAACTTACGCCTATACGCGTATGTAAAAGGAGGTGCTAGAACCCGCATTTCACCAATTTATGTTTAGGTGCCAATGTAATTTTAGTGGGGAGCCTATTGCCATTAACCGGGCACTAAAAATATTAAGGTTATAATAAAATAAATACAGACAAAAATAACTTTTATACAACAACCGAGGTCTACTGTTCACGATTCCTCGGTCTGTACTGTTTCAATGTAGTTTTATCTGCCTGTTGCTTTATTGTTATTTTCTGTCAGCAGCACTCAAAAGTTTTGTGTTAGTAGAAGCGGCACACAAAAAAAAAACTTTATCACTTGCAGTTGAATATTTTTGCTACTAAAAATACACACTTGAACACCGTAGCTGTTGTTATGGTAGTTCCCTATGGTGGTGGAATTGGGGGCCATCCCATATCTTACCGTTGGTGACAAGCGTAGATACATATAAATAAATAAGTAAATAAATATTCTAAGACAATCTAAACAACGCCACCTAGACCCATGGAAGGCATAGCTTAACTAGCTTGTGTTACAGGTTCTAGAATGCGGATAAACATACTTAAATATATTTTTTTTGTAAATACATACATATTATACATAGAGACACCCAGACCAATGCAGATATTCATATTCAAGCACACAAATATTTGCACTGAGCGGGAATCGAACATGTGCCTCCCTGCGTAGCAGTCGCGTGCACTACCGCCCGGCTACGGATGTCGTCGATGACTGTTTTCCAACTGAAAATAAATATTCATGACAAAGGATCCACTTGACTAAGTCTGTGAACTAAGCGAAATCAATCATTTTATTCAGTTATTCCTATAATGTAAGTATTTTATTCTAATTTAGAAGTATATGTTAGTATTAGAATTTTTATGGTGCATTTTAATCGTTAACCAGGATACCAATGTCTACAAGTAGTTCAACTAGTGCTTGCGGACTATGCTGATTAAAGCTGGCACTAAAAACTTGGTCACAGTCGAATGGCAAATTGCCAGATTGTAGGTTCGAAGTTTAAACCTACTACCGAGCTCTCTTCGAAAAAATACACACACACATGTTTAGATAAAGTGTTGACCATGGAAAACAAAATAAGTGGAAGTGGTATGTAGTCGGTGCACGCGTGTCATTGGTTGGCGTATTTACGCAACGAAGGATAAATACGATAATTATGAACCTTTTTGATAAGAATACGTCTAAACTTTGTCGTATATATTCAAGTTTGTTCAATTTAAAGTATGAAGCCCCATAAATACTTTTTATCTACGGCAAAGTAATCGCTATTTTGAACGGTGAAAGGGTGGTCCAAGTATAGTTACTACTACCTTAAAAGAGTAGTGTGTTTGCGTTTAGTACTGCGTATGATTTGGGCTAATATGACATTAAAGGTACCTAGTATATAAATAGGAACAACCAATCAAAACACTACTAATATAGCGCGGTAAAAAGTGCGGTAATATAGCGGAGAAGTATAAGGTGTGTTTCAATAAGATAATGTATGACCCCTTTTAACTGTATAACATTAGTGTCCTGTAAACGTCCGTCCTGACGTCAGCCGCCAACGATTTGAATATCACTATGGAAGTAAAATAAGATTGAAATAATATTAAGAGGTGATGGTAAGGCCCAATAAATAAATTTGTAGATCAATTTTAACCTATGACAGTTCACTTTTGAACATAGACATCTCCACTGATCGCTATTCTCCGCCTTGAGAGTGCAGTCTATCCCATCCACCTTTTCCTCAAAACATAATTACAGATAACAAAAATATGAACTCCCAGCCAGAATCCCAAAAAGTGAATAGTTTACTCTCCACTCAGAGTGCCGTAAAGTTTAATTGCAACCGTTCGTTTATTTTGGTTTCTCGTTGCTCGCCGAAAGTTTTCGAAACTGTTTCGTCCAGTACCTACAACGAACCCGTCTCTCCCATTTCAACTTCACTATGTCAAAAAATAATTGAGATCTATTGAAAATCGAAACAAAGGTATTTTTCTGTGTTCAAAACAAAAGTTTTGTTCGTTTTGAGTACTTTTAGAATTTCTTTTATACTTTATTGGTATTATTTTGTAGCTGAAAGCATGCCAACTGAATATAATTGTGGTTATATTGTAAAGTAGCTTACTATCATTGCAGTTATATACATATAACAATGAGGACATGTATTATGAGGTGGGGGTGCCCATCACTCGGCAATATAGCAGTAGTAAGATATTTGTAATTGTAATAGAAAGGAATGACCAAAACGCATACCGTGATCGCGTTATCCCCGCAGACCATTTATATCATGCAATGCGAAAGTTAATATCAATAATCAATAATCTGGAAAATAATGCTGAGAAAGCCTAAAAGGCGACGAAGATAAGTTAAAGAGTAAATAAAGTTGGCAGGCCTGTATTAAATCACAAAATGTACTGTTGAAAAAATTAAGTTTAACTGTTATTGGTTTTAGTGTACAAAAAATTGTACAACCAGTGGTTGTTCTTACATTCAAAAATCGAATCGAGTTTCTATCACCCAACCGCTCGCCGCAGGCAAGGAATTCATCCTCTCACATTACGACCGAAATCGGTGTGCACTGTACGGTATGAAAGGAACTTCGTTGCGCCCAGATACAAGCTGTGGAATGAACTCCCTGATGTGGATTTTCAAGTGTGTAGACACTTGAAAAATATGGGGTTCTTCAAGAAAGACTTTAGAAGGTCAATAGGGTCAACAGCACGAAATATCCCTGGTAGTGTAGACTTCTTAGGCCACGACAACCACTTTCCGTCAGGTTGGGTCATGTGCAATTCTACCATCTAAATGATGTAAAAAAGTCAATTAGGAAAAGCAGAATCTTTGAGTGAGAAATAAACAATATGAATGTAATCAAATATTCTCAGATCAACACAACACATTTAACCACAAATAAATACAAACATAATACAATACACAAATATCTAAGGATATTGTGACAGCAGATTGCTCGCAGTATACTGTTCCCTTCAATCTAGTTTTACGAGTAGTGGCGAAGAGACAGCTGACACACTTTATCATATACCCTATGCAGCTGATACCCGATATTGAGATGGTGTTGTTGCATTATTGGAGATTGCTCTGAAGATTTACTGTGGCTGGGTTGGAAATAATGAATACTCTAGGACACTCTATACATTGCTTGAGTTATTATTCTTGAGCTATGTATTTCGATACTTTTTTTTGTAAATACATGCATATTATACATAGCAACACCCTATTGATATTCTTGCATACAAATATTTGCACTGAACGGGAATTCTACGTAGGTAGGACACGACGGTATCTCCCATCCGAAATGAGCTGTCCAACTGGGGAAGTACCTCCGCCCTACAGAAGACCGCGGTCATAATAACCATCGTGTTGTGTTCCCGCCGGTAAGTAGGGTAGCCAGAGCTCATTATACCCCTCCTTCCCCTCCCCTTCCTAGCCTCCCTACCCCTTCCCAGCTCTCCCCCTTTCCCTTCAGGGTGGGCAGCGCGTGTGTTGACACCCTTAGTGCACACGTTCATAGGCCACGGTGGCCGTTTTTCATCAGGTGGGCCGTGTGCTTGTCTGCCACCTACGTAGTATAAAAAAAAAAAGTAGTCGCTTTCATTACCGCTACGCCACAGAGGTCGTCAATAAGGACTTATTTTTGTTAAATCCTTTGGTAAATAAATATTTGACCTTTATGTACAACTAACTGACCCGCGCAACTTCGTCTGCGTCACCCCGTTTTTGTAACATTTTTCATTCCTGCTCCGCACCTGTTGGTCGTAGCATGATGTTATATACATATAAACCTTCCTCTTTAACCATTCTATCTATTAAAATAACGCATCAAAATCCGTTGCGTCGTTTAATAGATTTAAGCATACAAAGGGACATAAGGACATGAAAAATAGGGACAGAGAACGCGACTTTGTTTTATACCACGCAGTGATGGTAGCAGATCTCTGTGACAAGAGAAGTCAAATAACATTTTCATTTGACAAGAAATGTCAATAAACATTAGTTACGTGAATATAGTGAAATTTGTTTGGAATGCTACCTTGGAGTGTAGGCCATTTTATGGCTGGTGAGGTTCGAGGAATGCTGAATATTCACAACTTACATGTGAAGAAAGGAGTTAAAGGCAATTTTCAGGTTTAAATAGGAGTTAAAAAGACTTTCGAGTAAGCTCGTACGGTGTCTAATATTATAAAGGATAAAGGTTTGTTTGTATGTTTGTAATGAATGAAGTCAAAAAATACTATGCTGATTTCAAAAATTGAGTAAAAAACCTTGAGTAACATAGGCTATAAAAATTAGGGATCCATTTATTGCTAAAAGGATAAGGGATCCATACTATAACTCAAGTAACGTAACCCAAGACGTTAAGACGGAAAAAAAAATATTTTTGTGTAAAAATACAAACTTTTTCCTCTTTATAATATTAGTGTAGACTACACCAAGACGAAAAGTATATTTTATGTAATTTGGATAAACATTAAGTACTCTCAAGTGCCTTTTTTATTCGAGTACCCAATATTTTTATGACCCCTGTTTAATGTGCTGTGGGTGTAATAAGTTAAAATATTGGGTGTTGGGCGTCAGGTGGCTCGCTGACTAGAATACAAATATTCAGAGAAATATTCAATTGGAAGCTCACCCTATTAAAATTGGTGATTATGAATTTAGGGATTAACTGACATTCGCAATAAATTCGAATTACTTTGATTTGACTGCGATGGATTGAATACGAAAGGCAAGTGATCGGGAGCAACGACTTAATTGGGAGAGACATACATATTGTGCTGCTGTAAACTGCTTAGGGTACCTACGCCGTAGTAACGGCGATAAGATCCATCATGGGTGACTGGCTAGAAAGGCCACACAGTAGCCTCTCGTTACGGTTGACGCAGGTTATCACCGGGCACGGGAGCTTTGGGGATTACCTGTGTCGGATCCAGAAGGAGCCAACGTCCGAGTGCTATCACTGCGATGCCAGTGAAGACTCAGGGTCAGAACCGCACAGACGTCGGAGGCACCTCCAATGACCTCCGTCTTCCATGAGCGTTGGCCTGAGGGTGACGGGTGGAGCCACCTGTCACTCTAGCAAAATCATGCTGCGGCAGCTACGCATAGTGTGTCACCCGGGGTTAGACGTTTAGATTAGGCCCTCTCTTTTGAGATGAATCCAGTGACTCACCGGTTTCATCTCGAAAGAGAGGGCCCTCGGTCTGCCGAGGTGCGAGGAATATGTTCGCTACTATCTCACCTCCGGTAACTAAAGATCCAAAGACGGCGTGCGTTTTAGTCGGTTCGAGTCCGACATGACCAATCTCACCGGGATTTCGCGCACAGAAAAATAAGGAAAGCTGTGAACTGCTTAATTTCTTTATTATACCACTTGGATGGTAAACAGGAATATTATTGTCCTACTGATTGAAAGTGGTTACCGTGACCTATAGATGCAATACCAAGCATCACATTAGTGCTGCCAATACTGTGGAAACCTAATGTTCTTCGTGAAGATTCTCCTTGAGAAAACCACAGCAGGGAGTTCAGTTCTTGAGCTTGAGCATAAGTGGGATGACATTCCTTCCATACTTCATTACAAAATTTGAGTGTAAAGGGCCTTACTGATATTCTAGAAACCTGAGAAAATATCTTCACGTAGTCAACCAGCTAAGCAACAGATGAAATTGTGTAGCAAGCTTTCCTGTCAGATTAGAGAGGTTAGGCGGCAGCCGCTCTTAGCAAAACCGATATACCGATCAAAATCAACCAAAGCATAAACTTTGAACTCCACGGGCAAAATCGCTTTATACACAAACAAAAGAAAATTTCATAATTGAAAAAAATAACTCATTTTATCTACTTCGAAGTCTTCGTTATACTCGCCAACAGCGCTAAACTTCCACGTTTGAAACACTTTGCCGGTCTGACGGAACATGACTCGTCGTGGTATAAGGCAGGTAAAGGTAGCTACCCTTTATACTTACAGTCACACCGCTCACAAATGCGGTTTCACTTCCAATAGGATGACTATATAAAGGAGGCTAACATCTTTACAAGCCTTCCTTCACACACTCGCGATAGATATAATGTTGTTGAATTTATTCTTAGTAAAATATTCGTATTCCCGAAACTTACTATTATTTCTGTTCAAATAAATCTGCAAAAATCTTCTCACAAAAATATTGATTTCATGCTTCAAAAATATATTTATGTTAAGACTTAAAGAAAATAAAATTTGAATACAAATAGATAATATCATATTTATTTTCAATTGTAAATAAAATAATTTCATTTCAACTGATACTAAAAGTAAAAGTAGATAAAACATTTTACATTAGTATTTGTAGAAGACCCTTTGAATATATATTTACAAAGATAAGCTCGTGGTTGTAGAACCTTCACTCACACTATTTGACCTTTGGCCCTCTAATTGCGTATGGTCCAAGTAGAAATGACTAAGATTTAGTTATCGATTTAATCTAACCTATTTATTAAGTCCCATCACGTGAACCATGTGCTTGTCTGCCACCTAAGCGCAATGACAAATGTTGTACCTATATAATTACGTATGGTCGGGTTGTTTGGTTTCGCTAACCTAAAATTATTATCATGAAGTTTAAAGCTTTACCTAACCTAAAATTAT
This sequence comes from Pelosia muscerda, assembly GCA_963691645.1. NCBI lineage: Eukaryota > Metazoa > Arthropoda > Insecta > Lepidoptera > Erebidae > Pelosia > Pelosia muscerda. The sequence continues at coordinate 19,747,576 of OY829101.1, forward strand.
TATCATGAAGTTTAAGAACACAAATAAGGAAATAAAAAAACTAACTATATAAATATTATAACGGTTAACTGCTTGTGGACCTTTATGATCTTTGTTTTTTACTTTTTATTTGTACTTAATTGCCGAGACACAAGAAATGATGAACACTAAGTATTTTGCTTCAGTTTTAATGGATGATATCTTGTTGTGAAGATCGTACCTACTGCGAGGCACTGATGCAATAAAATTTTACGCATTGGTTCAGCGGGAGGGAAAGAGAGAGAGAGCGCTATACATTTTAACTTATAGCTTCATATCTCTCTCTCTCTCTCTCTCTCTCTCTCTGAGCTGCTGCTCCAAACTGAATCAGCTCTTAAGCACATCATGCTAGTTGGCTTAAGTACCCATGTAATGACCATTTTTTTATGATAGTCTAGCATGATGATGTTGCACCATTTTCACCCTGGCCTTCGTAATATGTTATACGCTTATGCTTGTGACTTAGATTTAAAAATTTCCTACTGGACCTTTCACGTTGTCCATTTTAAGGTTAATTCACTAGAATAATGTTGTTCATTGCTTAAATTTGCTCAATGAACCACGTTCAACAGATCTAACTATATTGAAATAATTTTTAATTATAGCCATACGTGTGTATGGCCATTTATTATTTATAATAATATGAAATTCACAGTAAAATTATTCATTTGCCACACCATATTTTGATTCTACATACCTTTTTGAGCTCGTAAATATTTCTACCAAATTTTTATTAAATAAATTTAATAATCTCACTAAACGACAAATATGCATGTCTTGTCAATAATGTCTATAAGAAATTGCAAGAAAATTAATTTAATTTTTAGAAAAGAAACAGCATTAAATGAATGTTTCATTACTACTTTCATTACTAGAGACCATTTATGACTATGCTTTGTATTCATTAGGACTTGTGTTGAACCTATAAAATAATTGATATGTGACTAAAACTATGAATCTATGATATAATCGTTTATCCAAAATAAATTACAAAACAATCGCTAATCACGTTGGAAATATTTCCCTTAACATGAATGTCAAAAAAACGGGCTGTCAAAAATATTAACTCAAGTTCGAAATTAGTGAAACAAAAATGTTTTGTTTTGCTTCAATTTTCTTCATAACAAAAAAGTTTATCCTCACTGGTTTGAAAAAAGTAAAAAACAGTCACAAGATTTAATTTCGGAAAGTGTTTTGCTCCCTTATTGAATTCAAATGTCGAATCCCTTGAGGATTACGAACCTAAAATTATTGCCTGAAAATTTCAATCAAAACGAAAATTAAAATTAGTCGAGCATTGTTAACTAGCTTTGCCTCTAGATTAATTAAGATGAATTTAGACGAGATAAATTTAAGAAGGGCTTTAGAAGGTTGTCAGTAGCTTGAGTGTGATGCCGGTAGTGAACTCGAGGCTCGAGTTGGATCCACGCTCAGTGCAATTATTTGTATACATGAATATGGCTATTTCTACTGGTCTGTTCGTGCCTTGGAGAGCACGTTAAGCCGTCGGTCCCGGTTGCCATACGAACATTTATGGCCGTCGTCACGGGTAGTTGGAGTCCTCAAAAATCCGCCTAACCTAACTATTAAGAACTTCAATATTGCCATTTCTTGTGGAGGTACGATGGCAGTCGAAAACATTTGAAGTTCAGCTGTATTTTAGTTAGACTAGAAAGTCGACGCCAACTTAGTTGGAAATAGGCTCCGAGAATGAAAGCGAAAGCGAAATGAGAGAGTGTTAAAGAAACGCTAATTTTGTACTGTTTTTATACTGTTTAATTAGCATTATTCACTCTTCATCGTGTTAGTAAAGCTAAATGAAACTTTCATTACATAAAAACATCAACTGGCATTAGGACGCTATTCATCTTTTATATAATGTTTTTTTTTAATAAAAATATCCTTTCATTTAGCTTCACTGATGTGATGGAGAGAATAATGATAATAAAACAGTATAAAAAATTTTCAAAAAATATCAATTATTATTTTTATATCAATATGTAGTGTACCCGGAGTACTACCAGGCTTGGAAAACATTTCCCTTACACCCGCTATACTCTTTACTTCAAGAACGACAGTATGTATCCCGACCGAAGACTGCATCTGGATTCTGGACCGCTACTATGATATAAGATACCTTATTATTAAACAGACGAATATTTTCAGCTAGAAAAATATAATTCACCTACTAATAAATTACAATCTTTTAGTCTACCAAGAAACTTAGCAGAACTTTGAATATTCAGACAAAAGGGTCATCAAAACAAACTTAAGCAGTTTGAAGGGGCTTCCTTAAACAGAATCGCCTTAATACACTGCCGTACCGAGCCATTGTTTTGAACATGGCTGGAACCACGCCAACTTACTTAGTATCTAAGTGGGAATAATTGTGTACTAAAAAGTATACTAACAAACAAGATGATTATTTTCTTTTGAAACTTAATACTCGTATAATAGTTCTAGAAGTGTGGCGGTTTGATCTAGACGGCGTGAGTTGCAAATAAATTTTTGTAATGGTGTGGGTTAAACCTGCTAGTCGCGACTCCTGTTAAACTGATCTGGGCCCCGATTCTGATAAATGTTAATTATAGCCACACCACTAAGATTACATAAACTGCCATTGAATTTTCGACTTTATTCTTATGACATTAAAGTTCAAAATTAAATGATAGAGAGATTTTTTAAAATTATGGCTGATGGTAAGCTGAAGGCAAAGTCTCATGAAAGAGGGTCACCATTGCAAACACGTTCAGTGCTACAATGGTGGCGCTCAGCTTGATGGCCTCATCAGATTTGTCACGCCCCGCTAAAAGGACCCGGAACTGTGTAGAAAGAAGGAAACACTTTATTATATCAATACATTCAGTCTACACAATACCATTTAATTTTGAACTTTACCTCTGTTTAAGTCTCCAATTAAATGGTATTTTTTGTAATTTCAGTGGCTTGACTTTTCTTGACAATTAGTAGAATCAAGGTACTGAACAATCACATTCCTGAGTCATCTTGTACCTACGACATTGCATGATTTTTTTTATGAATTACATTTTGTGATGTCTTTATTACGTGAGTTGTGATTTTAGCCGCTTCTTTATGCTTATACGAAATAAAATCGCGAATACAACAAACTTGACTACGTTTCACATGAGATTCACTTCAGTTTTTTTGTGCGTTTACACGCGTAACTATGAGGCAAAATTAAATTATTTCAAGTTTAATGCTTTCATAACATTGTAAAAATATATTCAATTTGTTACACGAGACCAAGTGCTTTTACGTAGGTACCTCTTAGAGTAACACGCTCTTATTGTGTTTGTGTCTATTTCTTGTAACCACCTCGCAAATATTTTCTAGTGTAACTTTGTCAGGTTAAGGACTACGTTAACTGCGGTGAAACATCTTTTTTCGTAACATCCAAAGCGAGTATTATACTGAAACTATATGGATTTCGATCATCACCAGAAAATTTTAAGACCATCAAATTACCTTGTGCAGACAAATAAGTAGTAAAAACGTTAAGTTAACGAATAATAGTTTGAACTGTCATCAGTCACCCGCACAATAATTTTATAAGAAGTCAAGTAATATTAAAAATAAATACTTATACTATTGACTGATAGCACTAGATGGATAAATATTTAAATAATAAAAAATGGATAAATCAAACCAATTGTATAATAAATCTTAATTAATAATATTTTCCTTAGTTCTTTTTTGAATATCGTATAGTTTGTAGTTTGATGAACGGATTTGGGTCATCATCATCATCATTGCAGCTACAGGACGTCCACTGCTGAACATAGGCGTCCCCCATCGACCTCCAATCCGACCGGTTGGAGGCGGTCTGTTCTCGTGTAAGTTTAAATTAACATACATTTTTTGTTACGATATAGTGAACTAAAACCTTAAAGTTACAAAGCAACACGTTTATGAGTGGGACGTCAAAAAAGTAGCGAATACGAGAGAAACTCAATTACTAGCTTGTATCCGTGTGATATGTCAGCGTTTTTATTAACTTTGTACAAAATGTACAAAAAATATAACACGAAATGATGTAAATTTGTATATCCAAACTGGAAAACACATATACTATTTTATTACTTTTTTAGTAACAAATATTTATTATAATATTATTGTAATTTACTATGTACATAATGAAAATAAAGTTTATATAACCTATTGACAGATAAATATTATATAGTTACAGCTATATTTTAAAGTGCTTCAGAGAGCACGTTAAGCCGTTGGTCCCGATTGTCATACGAACATCTATGGAAGTCCAGACGGCATACCCGTAAATGTAGTTGGAACCCTAAAAAGTCCAACAATTGAACTAACCGCAGTACTTCGATATCACCTATACGTATAGGTTGTGGAGGTTATATGGCAATCGCTTCACGTGATATATTGAAGTTCCACCTCAACGCATTTGAACTCCAAGGTAAATGATGATGATGATGATGATAATTCGATATTTAATGTCTAAAGGGACTGTAAAACTTATATATTTTAAGCTTGATCGAGCGATCACAATATGAGTAAAGACCCTTGAAGTAAGCCCCTAAGAAACGAGTAAAATATTATACATTCTGCAGTAAGTACTTATTTTACGAGGGCTCGTATATTCATGAAATACACCCATAGATTCGTTGAAGACATTATGTATCGGGCTCTTATCTTAAGGAACCGTGAGTTGAATGAAGGAAGAGTTAGTAGGTACGCGTTGGCACCGTGAGCGATAGGGGAAGGTAGTTTATGAGAATATTATACATAAATATGTTAACAAAATCCGCGGATTTCCCGCTCATTCTACAGGCTATAATCTTTATGGTAGGTTACTCAACAAAAGTGAAGAAGAAGGTTGTTTATGACGCAGTTTTATGCTTCATTTATTTAATCAATTTGAAAACTTGGCTACTGTTTGGAGACAAACTGAATGGTTGTATGTTAGATTTGTTTACACATTTTTGTAACCTAGTGGTATGGGTAATGCACTGCTGAGACGAGGTCTCGAGTTCGATCCCAGGTTTACCACGGCACACACCAATGACTTTTTGATGCTTTTCGAAGTTATGTGTGTATTTATCGCAGATTTAACAGTGCCCGGTTAATGGCAATAGGCTCGCCACCTATTACATTGAGACCTAAATTTAAACTGGCGAAATGTGGGTGCTAGCACCTCTGTCTACTCCTTCGAGGATAAAGGCGTGAGTTTATGTTATGTCATGTTATTTTCATAGAGTAGTAATGATGTGTCTTTTAACTAAATACATTTTTTACAGAGCTACCTAAGGATATTAGGCATTTACTTATAAATAGATTTAAAAGTGTAATCAAAAGAAAAATATGACAAAAAGGCTATTATAAAATCCAAGATTATTTAAATAATAAATAAACAAACTTGGAAATGATTTGTTCACTCAACTTGTTACTCAAGCAAATTATTGTATTTGGACTAAGTAAATGTTTGTAAATAGACCGAAAAATGAAGAAAATTCCGCTAACTTTTTTTGCCTTAGTCTTCTAATTCCGAAACTGCTTTTCGAACCAGAGTGATCCGTTTGCTAAACTAGCCTGTAATAATTATATTTATGATACCTATATATAAAAATGAAACCCGTTTTCCGTTGTCACGACATTTATCATGAAAATGGCTTGACCGATTTGGCTAATTTTGGTCTTGAATTATTCGTGGAAGTCCAGACAAGGTTTAAAAGGTCAACAAATATAAAAATGCTCGGAATGGAGCAGCGGGAACGGGATCAGAAGTCCACGCGGGCGGAGCCGCGGGCAACAGCTAGTTTATGATATTGACGTATTGTAAGTGCCCCTTAATGGTATAGGTATACATAATAAATAATTTTTGAATGTTGTATTTCGAATCTCCTAAACCGCGAAAGCTTAGCTTAACGCTAGTTACAAAAGATCATAAATGCACAAAACTGCATTCAAGGCTCCCGTTGAATTTAAATTTTTAATTTCACGTACAATACTATGTATTTTATAATAAATGGCTATTAAAATTTTCCTTTACGAGTCAAGTTGCATTGTTTCTCCTTAGTATAGCTCTTAAAATAATCATACAAACTAAAAGCGGCGAGATTATTTTAATTCATATGAGACGTTTTAATTGCTAACGTCTTCCTGTTAATATAAACTGGTTTCATTATAGTCTCAGAGAGTTTCCTGGTGAGTAATAAAAGAATATAGTTCAAATTTATATGAAGGGGTCAGCTTAACTTGGATGTTACAAATAATTTAATTACACAGGGTCTTAGGAAAACGCTCCCGAAGTCCAAAATAACTGGGTATACTACAGGTATAAATACTACATACGAATACTGGCATAAAAAATACTTGATTTCATAAAAAAAGCATGAACTGGTATTATGGCGCTATTTTTGTGGTGATGTTTTTTATGAAATTACTATTTCATTTAGCTAATGAAACTAAATAAAAACACATATATAAAGAAAGCTAAACGCGGTTACTGCTGAATTAGCATTATTCACTAGTGCTTATTAAACATAACATAACATAAACTCACGCCTATATCCCCGAAGCGGTAGGCAAAGGTGCTAGCACCCACATTTCGCCAGTACTATTTATTAAACCGCCAGTTATTAAAAAGAAATTAAAACATCCTATATTTTTAAGTCAATATGGAGTGTAGCCGGAGGTACTATATGCCTCCGGCTTCGAAAACATTTCCGCAATCAATTACACAATTTATTAGAACTACCGTGGTCACTATCGATAGAGTGGACGGAATATTTACCATGTCTTGTTGATTGATGACCGATATGTTGTTATCGGTCACTCAAATCAATATCCCGCTGACTCTGACTTATGGTAGCCATGCACGTTCAAGTATATCTGCGTAAGTACAAATACTCGTACATATTAATAAAAAGGAATTATACAGAACCAAATTCAGAGAAGTAGGTGTACCATTGACTTTGCCATTTCCTGTACCATTAACATTACCATTATCATTACCTTTATTATTGACAAATTTTTAATAGATTCATCCCTTGCATGATATTGTTAAAACATCATCATTCTCTGAGCCCATTCCCAACTCAGTTGGGGTTGGTATTCTAGTCTAACTAAGATGCGACTGAACTTCGATATTTTTCGTGAAGCGACTGCCAAACCAAAAACCTCCACAACCAAAAGGTAATATAGGTACTTGATAATATTCTGTTATATATATTTGATTTTTACAGCTTATTCTACGGTGAGACCGTATGTCTTTGATGTGACTTAAAATAACCACTCTACACAAACTATCCACAAATAAATGAAAAAAGAAATTAAATTAGGTACTACTGCTACGGTTGCTAATACTACTATGGCTACTAATACTGCCACGGCTACTAACACTCTATAAGAAGCTGAATAAATATGACTTCAAAGACGCAAAACATAAAGATTGGTACGACGCTATTTAATGTAAGTAGAAGCGCACCGTTTTTTGCATTACACTCAGCTTCTTTCAACAACTAACTGCACAGTAGAATAAAATAAGAGAAAAATGAAATAACTCCAGTCTTATTACTTCCTGAAACCCCAGTTTTACTGAGCAAGTTTAGAGAAGTGAGTGCGCATAATATTTGTACTTGCTAGTACTTATTGGAAAATTCTGCAGGAAAAATTCTTTTTTATATATTGCACTTGTTGATATAGTAAATATATTTTAAAGTACAGATAAGGCCGCCCATTGTATTTAACTAATAATCTGCATTTTCATATCATGATGTAATTCTTTGGTGTACAATAAAGATATATATTATTATTATTTCTCTTTATTCATAAATATACTAAAAACCGCGGTAGCCTAGTGGTATGGGTAATGGACTGCTGAGACGAGGTCTCGGGTTCGATCCCAGGTTTTACCATGGCACACACCAATGACTCGATGCTTTTCGAAGTTATGTGTGTATTTATCGCAGGTTTATAAGTGCCCGGTTAATGGCAATAGGCTCGACACCTATTACATTGGGACCTAAACATAAAAACTGGCGAAATGTGGGTGCTAGCACCTCTGCCTACCCCTTCGAGGATATAGGCGTGATATTATAAAAAAAAAAAAAATAAAAAAAAAAAATAAAAAAAATTACATTTCTAAATACATATACGAAAACATATATTTAAGAATTTAAAAAGTAGTAGTAGCCCACCGGTATCGGGTACAGGGACCAAGCTACCGGTGGTTAGGGCTCCAGGGAGAGGAATCTCCTCACAATACGTGCCATGTCAAGGAGTACTGCCTTCTGTATCAGGTCAACCGCCTTACGCGAGCCTCTTTAGATTATTATTATTACAGAGTTTATTTCGTTAAAAAGAATACTTTTTATATGAGTTTGAGTTGCATAATTTTTAAATATTTTATAATATGCTCTGCGATTAAACAAAGCTTGCGATCTTTAGTAAACGGCACTGTCTTACGGAGCATTTATTCATCTGTGCTGACGGTCAGATGGCCTTTAGTCGACCTGGCTGCGAGAGCTATGATACCTACATACTATCTCACATACAGCAACCGAAGACCCGAAACTTTCGTGAACGGCCACTTTATTAGAATAATATAAAATACACACATTAATAATGGGGGAGGTCTATTTACAGAAGTGGAAATCCTATGGCTGAAATGATGACTAATGTTTTAATCGAAGTGTTTGCAAAAGGTCTTCTGCCAATATAAACGCGTATAATGTTGTTGATTGATTTCAAATTACTCATTCATACAATGCGGTGCTTCAATAACGACTGTCATTTGTGTTCCTGGGTATCCCCGACCTCCTGTGGTGGCATAGTGTGGGCACGGTCCACTTTGGAAACATAATTACGAAGGGGAGTAGTCATCAATCAGTGGCGTACCATCCGACTATAACGATGCACCAAATTATGTAATAATGTTTAAGCTTCGTTTGTATTATGGTTATATTACTTATAGGGTAAGACATGAGCATTTCGACTGGGGAAGTACCTTTACCTTACAGAATACCGCGGCCAATAATAACCTTGTGTTGTATTTTCAGTGGTGAGTATGCTCACTGAAGAGGTTTTACGTCCTCAGTGGTATGTAATGGTATCAAGCGCTGATTTGTATTATGCACTGAGAGCACCAAAACTCTCTTAACCTTCGACCCTTCCCACTACTGGCAGCACGGCTGTGGCACTCCTGGTGTTGCAAACTTCCATAAGCCACGATATCTACTCTCCATCAGGTGGGCCGCGTGCTTGTCTACCAACTTAGTGGTATAAAAATAATAATAGTACAGTATTGTACATTATAACCAGTACTTATCGAATAATAAGTATACAGTACAAATGGGTAATTTCACGCATGCCTCATTTTTTGCTAATTTCGGTGGTATTTTTCAATCATAGGTTTACCGATGAAAAAATTTAATGGTGTTCTTTTAGAACACATTAGTATTCTAGATATTTAGAAGGAAACAAATAACTGCATTTGTTATAAAAATAGAACAACCACCGAAATTGTCAACCCACCGAAATTGCAAGATCACACCGAAATTATAAATTGTGATATATTTATCTAAACAATATGTACTAACGGCTTGGATGCATGATGCAGATGCTACATCATGCTGCCAAAGGTAATTTTGCTTTTGTCGTCCGTCCATCTCGCAGGAGGCCGTCCCACGCTTCGTCTACCGGTACGCGGTCTCCATTCAAGAACCTTTCGGCTCCAATGGCCATATGTTCTTCTTGCTACGTGCCCCGCCCACTGCCACTTCAGCTTACTAACCCTGTAGGCTATGTCGACCACTTTCGTTCGTCTGCGGATCTCCTCATTTCTGATTCGATCCAGCAGAGAGATTCCGAGCCTAGCCTAGATTATAGCCCTTTCCATAGCTCGCTGTGCGACCTTGAGCTTTCTTATGAGGCCCATAGTGAGGGTCCACGTCTCGGCGCCATAGGTCATCACGGGCAACACGCACTGACTTTTGTCTTTAAGCACTGAGGTATTTTGGACGAGAAGACGCTGTGTAACTTCCCGAACGCTGCCCAGCCGAGTTGGATTCGACGATTGACCTCCGCCTCGAAGTTTGATCCGTCTAATCGGACCATCTGTCCAAGGTAGACGTACTTGTCTACAACTTCGAGGGTCGAGCCTTCAACTGACACTGGGGAGGGCCTTAGAATATGAGCATTCGCCATAACCTGGATCTTGTCCATATTCATCTTGAGGCCCACCTGTTGAGAGACTCGGTTGAGGTCGTCGAGCATTGTGTTAAGATCCTCCAGCGATCCTGCCCTGAGCACGATATCGTCGGCAAAACGAAGGTGAGTGATGTATTCGCCATTAACATTAATGCCAAGACCTTTCCATTCCAGTAGCTTAAAGGCATCCTCCATTGCATTGGTGAAGAGCTTCGGGGATATTACATCTCCTTATCTCACTCCCCTCTGCAACAGTATCGCCGCTGTGCTCTGATCTTGTACTCGGACTAACATAGTGGCGTTTTTATACAAACACTTCAGCACTTCGATGTACCGGTAGTCTATATGACACCGCTGGAGAGATTGTAGCACTGCCCATGTCTCGATCGAATCAAAGGCTTTCTCGTAGTCCACAAACGCTAGACATAGTGGCAAGTTATACTCCTGAGTCTTCTGTATGACTTGCCGCAGCGTATGAATGTGGTCTACGGTACTATAACCTTTTCGGAAACCGGCTTGTTCGGGCGGCTGGAAGTCATCAAACCTGCGTTCGAGACGATTCGTGATAACCCTCGAAAACAGCTTATAAACATGGCTCAGAAGCGAGATGGGTCTGTAGTTCTTAAGAGAGGCTTTGTCACCTTTCTTGAAGAACAAGACTTCTACGCTTCTGTTCCATGCTTCCGGCGTAGTACCTTCGAATAAGACGGAGTTGAAGAGCTTCTGAAGGACTTTAAGTATCGGTGTTCCACCCGCTTTCAGAAGTTCCGAAGTGATTCCGTCTTCTCCTGGTGCCTTGTGGCCACCCTAATCTCGTACAGGCTGATGTCCGGGATATCCTCGGTGTAGTGTCTGGTTAGCTTGGCTCTTGGATCTTTAACCGTATCAGTAGCAGGCTTAGAGACTGAGGTATAAAGCTGTCCATAAAACCCCTCGATCCCCCTCAAAACATCTCCCTTAGTCGACACGACACTGCCGTCCTTCCTCTTCAGTTTTGTCAACTGGCTCTGCCCAATAGACAAGTCTCTTGCGAACACTTTGGAGCCTTTATTTCGCTCAATCGTTTCTTTAATACATTGAGTATTAAAGGCACGGATGTCGTGTCGCAAAGACTGCTGGATACGTCTATTGAGCTGCCGATGTGCTTCAGCGTCATTGGTAGACTGCAGCCTCATAGAGCGTCGTTCGGCCATGAGTTTGAGGGTGTGATCGGTGAGCTTCTGTGGTCTATCTCTTCGACGGGGTCTGAAGAATTTGGAGCCCACTGAATGGACAGCTTCAACCAACCTGTTATTTATCTCGTCCACTGTACTGCATTCTTCTAGGCAAGAGAAGCGATTCGAAAGTTCCAGTTGAAAGCTCTCGGGGTACTGTATATGGGAAGCTCTAGGTCGGAGCGTAGACCTCATCAGACGGGATCTCTCCAGTTTAACATTAATATTCAATGTGCCTCTAACCATTAGGTGATCACTTCCGGTTTTCACCCCATGGATCACTGAGACATCATTGAATATCCGTCTATGCGTCGTCATGATGAAGTCAATCTCATTTTTGGTACGACCACCGGGGCCCATCTAGGTCCATTTCCTGTGGGGCGGTTTTTGAAGAAAGAGTTCATCATAAAGAGTCGCTCTTTCTCAAGAAAGTCGGCCAGCCTCCAACCCCTTCGGTTACGCCTCCCATACCCATATTGCCCCACTCTCAGTAGTAATAGTAAATACGTTAATTATAACAAAAAATTAGTAATTTTATTATTTATTACCTTGTGAGTAAATATCTTACCAAAGATATGGAAACTCATAGCCATTTTAGTATTGATGCAATATAGGTGGCAATAAATCTACCACCGAAACCACCGATATTGCACCACCGAAGTTAGAAACATCAAGAAAAAATGAAATTAAACAAAACTCAGTGATGCATTCGTCACGTGAAATGTATGATTGCTGAGGGTACCTAACAACACACAACATACTCGCAAATCGTAATGTTAAAACCAAATATTCATTCATACAGTAACCCACCGTGATTGTAAAATTTCGTACTCCCTCTTAGAAATAAGAAGGTACTTACGTATTAGCGGGAAAACTGGGCAGAATCGGACATGCCATTACTGCGTAAACGCAAGAGCATGACTGGAACTCCGCGTGCGTAAGAAGATAGATCGTTTAAATTGACGTGTATACGTTGTATAAGGGTTTAAAAAAAACACACCGAAATTGCACTTTAGGCGCGGACGTTCCTTATCGACATTGTCACGATGTCTGCGTTATAATAGAAGTAATGAAAGCAGTAAATATGGTTGCTTCATATATTAATTAACATAATAATCTTAATTTAAGTACTAAATTTGCAATCATAGCTGACTTAAAGAGGTAAATGCGCTTAAAGGTGCATCGCGGACACGCCACCGTTATTGGAATCTAGCATATTTTAATTTTTTTTAAATTTTATGTTTATGAGAAATGTATTTTCAGTAGTGACTTCATATAAGGTAGTGTTCGTATTACATGAAAAAAAATAGAGTAGTCATAGATAAACATTTTACATAGTGATTTCATGCGAAGAAACTCTAAAAATGCGGGCGGTGAAATTACCCAAATAGATCCCAAATAATTTTGTTTGTGAGATTACAAAACTTATAAGTTATAACAGAATTAAAAAGTGTGGGACAAAAGTTATTTTTATTTATATTTACAGTATCAGTTCACAGATTCATGAATATTGTTGTACAAACAAGTTTGTCTTTTTTTAATCTTTTTGAATCATTTCCAATAAACCCGTTATCGATAACAAATATATTATAACAAGTTTATACAAGTAAAGTGTGATGTAAAATTGGCAGTGGATTGCCATCGGCTAATTCATCGATTCGTTGACTGAATGCGTAAAATAATGATAAAAATAAAAGTAGCAAGTTGTCATTTTTTTATGAATGACATGTCAATTTGATTTTAGCTGCCGTGAAGAGGGGTAAGAGAGTTTCTGTGCTGGTAGTCAGAAGACAAAGCTAAGTTTCTCGGTCTTCCTACTGACAATACAAAATCTCTCCAGTGAGCTATGGGTATCCTGATCCCCGCCAAAAACACAACATAAAGATAGCCTTGTGTAGTCAGGGTATTCTGTAGGGCTTAGGTACTTCCCCAGTCAGATTGCTCAATTATGATATCATGTCCTTATTATGTCCAACCTATGAAACTTCGGCAGTTAGAGATTGAAGTAACAGGCAATCATTTTTTAGGCCGGTACGTAGCACTTCGACTTGGAATAAATCCTGTCGCAACAAAAACGAAATGACTTCATTGTACCTACATAGCTAAGTGTTCCTAATACTTGGTGAAACTTACCAAATTACCTGTCATATCATTAAATATTCACAATGCATTTACTATTTATGACAAATATTATGACACTTGAAACATCTACTGCTGTAGTAACTTGCATTGTTGGCAACTAGGTACAAAGTTGATGTAAGTGTTTATTAATACTAAACATGGGAGAATGTCACGCCGAGCAAATATATGCTTACCTATTTTAAATTCTTAAATATTCGTAGGCAAGCCAAGTAAGAAAGGTGGCGGTGATAAAATATCACCACTCTATTTCTTCCAAAGACTGACGTAAGAGATGACAAGCGAAAAAATATTCAGAGGATAATATCACTGTTACAGAAGGAAAACTCGGAATAAAACCATGTACTAACATGTGCAGTCAGTATGGTATAGCCTCCCGTGGCAATAATAATACCAAATTCATTACACAGACTTTTTTGTCGAAATAAAATAAGTCAAGAATGTTTCACATTTTGATTACTTATATATAAGGAGGAGTTTAAACCATGGTCTGGAAATTAGGTCTAGACCTTATGGTTCGGGTTTAAACCAGACTTTAATCCGTTTTTTGTAACAAGATCGATAGTGTTTTGTCTGTTTGTATCATGGTTGCCATACACGTTAAAGTATAACTGCGCAAATACACAATATACAATATATAATAAAAATTGTGCAAGTCTAAATTTGCACATGCATATTGTAACATGTGTAGCTAGCTTTATATTATACTATGACTGGTCATTCAAATCGCATAATATTCTAAACTTCAAACATATTCATAATATATGCTATGCTCGCACAATTATATCACCGTATAACACTCTAAGCGCAGTATATTCACTTAGAGTAACTTAAAGTTTTCAAAGGATTTCGCATCCTAGAACTTATAGGACATAAAGTGTAAAGTTATGAAAATTGCATTGTAATCATTTTGCACGTGCAGGTAATGTGTAATGAGTTTCTTAGCAAGTATATAGTGTTGAAGTTAACCGTTGTTTGTGAGTTGAGATGAAGTTCACTAACTGATTTCATTAAACTGCAAGCGTTTAGGAACGTTATAATGTTGTTAGAACTATGATAAATATTATTTCATAAGATTACCGCCATATAACACAATTAGGTATACAAGGTGTAAGGGAAACGCTCCCGAAGCCCCGGCTAGTTATCCGGGTAAACTATATATCAGCATTTTTTATTTAGGACACGTCAATAGGTTCTTCACCCCGCCTGATGGTAAGCTCAAGGTAAATACAATGGTGGCACTCAGCTTGATTGCCTCATCAGATGCTTTTCACGCCTCGCTTAAAGGACCCGGGACTGTAGAAAGAAGGAAACACGTGGGCTCGTAAGGAATTTCAAGACTTAATGGTGCGACAGAGAAAAGACTCACCGAACTGCTTGGTTCTTGATGGAATATTCCGCTCTGTATGCGGAATGCCAAATCGTATGTTTTATGTCAATATGCACTTAGTATTAGTATGTGTCTTCGACTACTACTACTACTATTATAAAGAACAATTCATTGTCAACATCTCTTGTCACCATGGGGATATTAGTGTGAAATATATTTAAGCCTTAGAGAACCTTATGGGAATCAGATCCATGCAGTTATTTGAGTGTTATTGAGTTAGAAATATATATATTCAAGGCCCTTTCAATTTTATTTTATAACTCAACTCAATCGTTGAATTTATCAAATTTCAAATAAATGTAATTTCCCTCAGTAAACTTGACCTATTTGCCAATGTGTGAGAGGACTTTGCTTATAAGCAATTCTGCGTCACTCTCAAAGAAGTAATGGTCGTACGACTAAGACTAATCTGGTTTTCTGTTCTGAATACCTGACGGTAGTCCTAACGTAATCAGTAAGACAAATTGTTTATGTAGACAAACAGTAGGGCTTTTCCAATGACTAAAATAATATTACTTCTAGAACGCTACATAACAGAAAACAGATATAAGCCGATGCATTGAAGAAAGGATTCTTAAATGGCAGCTTGCGTTGACAGATGATAGTACAGTTAGCATATAAAATTTCAAGTGATTTTCTTTTTCAAATGAAAAATTATAAAAACAAGACCGGGTCGTAATAATTTTTAACTAGCTAGTGCGCGCGGCTTCGCCCGCGTGAATGTTAAAAATTAGAAAGACATGTGACGGCATCATTTTATGTTTTCATCAAAAGCAGTACCTACTTTTACACATAGAGTCCTTCTTAACGGACGTTTAACCCGAAATAATGGACCTCTTGATTATAAGTTGAACTCCTTGATAACTAAGTTATCGATGCTTTTAATATTTTGCGTTTTAAATAAAATATGGCACTTTAGTACTGGGCTGCGTTAAAGTTAAAACAGTCTGTAAGAAAAAATAAACAGTATTTACTTCAGATTATTCATACTGTTGATTGATGGCACTTGGTGGAGCTCACTTTTATAGGTACATAGTTGATAACACACTAATTGCTTGTACAGTTGTAGTTCTGCACTGTATTTACATTAATAAATACTGTAGGTACGTAAATGAATACAGTGGAAAAGTACAAGTTATGTATAGTATTTACTTCAGAAAAAGTTGAGTTTTGACTTCAAAAAGGTATCGCAATTAATGGCTATATCTTTAATCGTCGTATGGCGTGATATACTTAGCGTTAGGAAAATATTATTCCTGAACGCATTTTTTCCTTGTCCGAAATTTTCACTCCAAAACATATAATATAACCATACCTAATGGTTTTTCCGATATGAATAGCTTAATCGATTGAGAAAATGCTTCTGGTTTAATATCGACTTTGAATTTCATTAGGTATATTGCATTACGCACGGTCTGTGAGTTCGTGAGAATTGTGTAAACCACAATTTCAGCTTTTCAGCTACTCCATAATATTTCTTACAGTAAGCTCCAAAAACAAACAGTTTTAATAACTGTAGAATAAAAATTAAATTCAGTTTCACAAAGGAAAATGCAAAGCTGTTTTCTGTTGGGCAAGTAACAGGCAGAATTCTGCAGGATGAATTCAAGACGGTTCTGAGCATGCATCGGTGCCTAGGCATTTGTTTCTGTTGTTGAGTTCACCGAGGCAATTTTGTTTTACTGTTAATACAAATATATAAGACATTACTAGTCACTGTGGGGTGCCAGTCAAAGAGGTTACTGTTTTAAAACTATAATTTGTTGTAACTATTGGAATTATTGTGTAGATCATTGCGAGGTTCAAACTATTTATAATACTTTTCTACCAGCTGTGTTATTCAGAGTGAATTTGTGAAGTGTTCAGGGTAATGATGTTTTCAATACATATGACAATATTGCAGATGCTTGCAGAATACAGAATACGCCAACAATATCATTACGAGACAAAGGAAACTGCAAAAAAAACCTTTACCAACTCCTTTGGCCAGCGTAGAAAAAGTATGCCAAAGTTTCCCAATATTGGGAGAGGCATATGTCCAGCAGTGGACTGATGATGACGAGTGTGTTCATTTTGGTGTAAATCAACACAAATGGTAGGAATAAGTAAATTAATTAATTTGACGCTGGCGTTAATGCAATTATTGTACAACGATTGAATTCATATTAACTATATTGCTTGTTCAAACATGTACTCGTAGTATAAATAATATAGATTGTTATAACATGTTACGATAGCAATCAGCGTACGCTGTACTGTAATATTAGACGGTATCGGGCGTTCACATCAGACGACGCAATTTACGGGCTACCGAATTACAATATTGTGTGGCAGACTGCTAATAATGTTTAGAGAACTAAATCTGTATTGCTTAATTTTATATAACATGATACAAGTCAATTATGTATATCGATTGGCCAAGTTTGCTAAATATTATATTATGTATGTTATATAAATTTATTTGCAATATACCTGTAGCTCGGTGTATACTATTTCCTCGCCGAAGTCTGCGTGTGTAGTTATGTAGGATTCGAATCAACCAAAACATCATGGCCGTCTCGGGCCATTAGTTGCCGAGGGCGAGGTCCTGAGATCCTCTGGCCAGACCGAGGTAGAGCCAGGGACCGTCTCACACCCGAGACGGTCCCTGGCAGTCTCAACTACCGTGACATCTTTCTCTCGCAATGACGAATGTTTAACATTCGGTCAAACGTTTGGAACTACGGTTTTCAGTACATCGGTATTATGAAATTATGTAATACGCATTTTTCTTTCTTTCTTTTCTTTCTAATACTTCTAGTATAATATATACGTTCTGGTAACTCAACTTTGGCAAAAGAACAGTATTTGACGAACGAAAACTCTTTAGTCCAACCTTCATAAATCACTCCAGTAAGGCAACTAAAAACAGTTGGTAAACACAAAGTTCTGTTAACGTTGCAATATTTTCTATTCAACACGCGTCTCAGTAACAAGGAGCACGCTGTATAAGAAAAAACTAAAGTATAGTGAACAGTATTAAAAAGTTTGGAGGTTCAACAAAATGTACCTACTACGGGTTATTGGAAGTTTATGAAGAAAGAAGAAAAAGGTAAATAATATTAGCATTGTGAGACTGAATAATGTATCCTGTATAGTGCCCGCCATATATCTTCAGCCCAAAATGTGCTCTTTAAGAGCAGTTCGCGTTTTTAAGGTGACTTTTGAGGATAGACGAGCTCAAATCCATCAATCGCGACCAATTTATTTGACCGAAGTTCCCTTTACCATCACCTCTTTCTTTCCACCTCTACAAGAAGGGTATTGAAAGGTATAGAATCAGCAGCAGGAGTACAGCCCCCTGGTATTTAAATAGTCTAAACAAAGTGCCTGAAACTTGTTCTAAATATAATCTACTACATTTTTATAACAACGCATACGGTACAGAATATTCCATCAAGAACTAAGCGGTTCGGTGATTCTTTTCTCTGCCGCACCAATAAGTCCCGGAATTCCTTGCCGGCGCATGTGTTTCCTTCTTCTTACAGTCCCGGGTCCTTTAAGCGGGGCGTGGAAAGGCATCTGATGAGGCCGTCAAGCTGAGCACCACCATTGTAGCACTGAGTGTGTTTGCAATGGTGACCCTCTTTCATGAGACTTTGCCTTCAGCTTAACATCAGGCGAAGTGAAGTCAAATTGAAGTGCCATAAATAAAAAGAATAAAAAAAGCAAGCATACAAATACGTTCAAAAAGTGAATGGCAACAATAAATATTTGGAACAAAGTAAAAACGTTTCCACAGAACAAATACAATATTTGTGCCTTCTCGTATGTAAGGTAAACATCCACAAAAGAAAAGAATCCAGTTTAGCGTGAAATAGGGAAATTCTTTATAGAATGTTGGCGGGCGGGCGACGTTGATACATCGTAAAGAAGATGTGAGATGCAATCTCCTACGTAAATTTACCCATGAAGGTTTGAATGATATGGATTTTGGTCAGATGTATATTTGTAAATCTTTCCTCAGTCCTATCATAGTTTGTTATTTTTTTTGACAACTTAGGTGGCAGACAAGCACATGACTCACCTGATGGAAAGTATTTACCGGGATCTATGGACGTTTGCAGCACCAGGGGCGTCACACTCGTGCTACCAACCCTGTAGAGGCAATTAGGAGAGGGAGTAGGAGGGGAGGGGTGATGAGGGAAGAGGAGAAGGGTGAAGATTAAGATAATTTCTATGCTGTAAATGTAGGAAGTCAAAGCAAGGTTTCACACAATCACTTTGTGGTGACAACTTAGGCCCTCGGTCTTGTCACTAACAGCACAAACCCTCTCCAGCGCGCTCTGGCTAACCTACTCAGTTCTAAGAACACAACACAAGGTTATTATTAGCCGCGGAATTCTGTCGGACGGATATACTTTCCCAGTCAGACTGCTCAAATAGGACGGGAAGTACTGTCATGTCCTATGTAATTATATCTAATAGGTTGTAGCTTGAACAGTCATAATTGTATCTTTTTCTATAAATTGTAGATAATAAAATAATATGGCATAAATGGAAACCAGTATAACAAAAGCCATGTCAAATATTTACCAAATTACAGAATACCTACGCGCAGGTAGGTATAGCGCACCAGAACAAATAGTAGAACAATGGTGAATAGTCCGAGTGCACGTAATAAGGAATCTAAAACAAACTGTACCGCACTGTCCAATATTCCAGAAATATGTATGTTATACGAAAACACTTAAATACCACATAAATTTAGTACAATAATCATTAATTTATTAATTGGTGGATTTGACATATCTTTTAAGAATTTGTAATATATTTATTAGAATCCTAATAAATATATTACTTACTGTGTGACATTACTTTTATTCCTTTATTAATTATGACATTTAATAATATGATAAATTACAAACAAATACTCAATGCAATTTTTTACTAACATATATGTTTAAGTGGTATATTGTTACTAAGAAGATATATGGATTCGTTGTTGTTCGATTTTTTTTCTTTTTTGAAGTCAGGACACGACTTGGAGACACAATCAGACAACATGCCTACAAAGAGTACCTAATAAAAACATCGCAAATGTAAGTTAAATTTCTGAACAAACTTAACTTCTCTGTTGTACAAATTCCTTCTACTATACCTACTACCTTGATACACCTATTACATTATTTTACACTATTAATAGGTGTAACCGCCTGTATCCTTGTACTTAGCAATTTACGAATTTTACACTTCATGGCTTATTTACGACCCTAGAAATGTTAAGAAGTCAAGAACTGATAGGTACATCATTCTGTGTTAACTTATTTTAAAAGGTGATTTTTTTCTGCGCCTATTTTACCAGCTTGGTAATTTAAAAAAATAAATAAATTTCAGCATCTATTATAGCTTTGAAAATTATGGACTTGTATAAGTAAACTTTTGTCCCTCAGTAGCAAAATTTTTTAAACTCCTTCCAAAATTTCAAGTTAGTAGGTCCAGTGGCTTTGTGTTTCATCATCAGTCTGCTATTGGTATACCTACTACTACCTACTATTCGATCAACTTAAAAAAAAGGAATACACATTGCTCACGTCGGTAATCCCCAAAGGGGTAGGCAGTGGTGTATTAGGGGGCGAGCCTTTTACCGCCAATCAGGCACTTTGTAAAAAAATGGGTAATGCCGATAATAGGTGAATTCCTTACCGAAAAGGATGTAAGACAAAAAAATTGATCATATTCCTTGCTATGCTGTGTAAATCGCAAGGAAATTAATAACGTGCTTAGCCACTTTCAATAAACATCTTGGAGAGTAGAAAAAAATTAGCAACCGATATTACTGAAATTCCTTCTAACCCCTCCAGCTAAGCTCAATGGTTTGTGTTAGGAGTCGATTCACGTCGGTAGTGTAATGATCAGGATCGAATCTGGCAATTGTAAGGCCGATTCCTAAACCACTAATTTACCAACGCTTCTATTTCTGGCAGTATATTCTTGTTTAATTTGATTTTCACAATAATTGTAACAAATTATTTGTAATCTCATTTTTGAAGTACCAATTAAAATCAATGGAACCAATTCATTGTGTAAACAACAATAGTAAATTAGTAATTTTAATGAGAGAGCCCATTATGATTTGTCCAAATTGAGCTTTTTCCTATACAAATTTAATTTGTAATGTTAGAAGCTTCTGTCAATTTAAAAAGTAATAAAAGTTGCCAAAATGTGTAGTTATTTTGTAACGCCAAAATATGAAGTATTCCTAATTTATAACATTATTAATTGTAGGTAGGTAGAGGCAAATCTAAAATTGATTTAAATATTAAAAGGTTTACAATTTCTACTACGTAGATTTCTACTAATCTTGTATAAAATAGTGCTAAACCAGTGTCAAGTGATTTATTTTGAGACTAAAGACATTCTCAAAGCTAGAAGGGATTCGCAGTCCTTTATCAGTATTAAGAAAGCTCACGTTTTAAAGACAAAACAAGAGGAATTCTTAGCAATCTAACTAGACTTATACAATTCTATTCCATCGCCGCAAGTGTTTCAGTGGACTCTTCTCTTGGTTCTCTCTGATAATAAATTGTATTTACTCTGTCTAAGATCAAATCCCGGCTTCAAAATTGTTTATTGTTACACAATAGGTAAACTTTCAGTTTGTTTTGTATTTATATAAGCATTTTGACATAACTAACATGAGGTCTCAAAGCTATTTTATTTTATTTTTTAGGAAATAAATCATTCATCATTTCGTCCACTGCTTAACATAAGCCTCTCTGATCGAGTGGTTAGAGGGAATATTAGTAAATTGGGTTGCTAAAAAAATTGCAATGCCTTAATATACAAGCACGAAAATATTTGAAACACTGAGTTATCATTCATTATTAATTGAAAATATACAATTTACAGACCCATTTTTATGTGATGTGATGAAACCCAGTTGAATTAAATAAACTTTTATAAAACTATGGCAAAATTCTGCCCGGCCAAAACAATTTTTGTCGGCATACCTCCGGGCTATGACCAGAAACACTAATTTATGTCAACCGCACCATCGATCATGTTCTTTCCATTACAACTTCGTAACTAATTTCCAAACATCAAATTTCTGAAGTGATCGCTGAGCCGTGTTCCTGTTTTTGATATTTTGCATTCATTTAAGTCGCATTGAGATTATTTATACTATTGAAAATAGCAGCATTATTGGTATATACTACCGTCTAAGTATGTTTATCCGCATTATAGAAACCTGTTGAGCTCCTCCTCCTTTGACCACTATCTGGTCAAATGGAAAGTGTAACAAGAACCCCGTGCATTTCCGTAAGAATCCAACTTAGTTAACGAATTTTCTATGTTAAAAGTTCATACTAAGCATGTGCAAGAAATTTTATTATCATCGCTATTCAAGCCGCTCCCTGCTCTAATTAGTTTAAAATTTTAATAAGAGACTTTATGGCCGTCTGTAGCTATCTTCTTACAATTAATTTATTGCCGAAGTTTACCTTATGTAAAGTTTAGGAACAAGTAAGGTTGTGTTCTGAGGCTGCTAAGAAGCGGCGTGTAATTTATTTGACATACTTCAGAGAATCGGACCTGATTGGTGTAATTTCTGTTGTAAGTTCCAAAGCGATTACAAGTTTCATTATCAATTAAATGTGACTTAGGAACTCTGGATATCTGCCTGTCCATTAGATATAATAAGACATACACCTAGTAAAAACTAGAACAGGGTACTGTTATAATTTCTTGAAACTTAAACCTGATTTCAAAATGTATAATGAGTATCATAGGTCTTATAAGTATGAAACTATTTACTTCTAAAATTTTCATCTTTTATTGTTTTATAGGTTTAAATATTTCTTCTAAAATAGTCACTAAATAAAAATAGATGTCATAAATGTGAGAACAAATCGAATAATCCGCCCTTGATCACTCCCTGTACAAAATGTGCCTTTGTTGCCGTGTTTTTTGATTGAACTCGAGTTCAACGCCCAAATGGTAACCGTGTCCAATAGACTACACAAGTATATTGCACATGGTTACCATTTTCCATCAGGTGGACCGTGTACAGCTGGCCTGCCACATAAGCGCTAGCAAAGGGTCTTCCTTTATATTTTTCACGGATCACAAAAAAGGAACATATTTTTCAAATATTTCTGATTTATTTAATATGGTGATTGAGACAGAAGAAAATAATGTAATTTTTTTAACCTTCGGCAATATACTTCACTTATACTTCTATAAACATTTTTTGCTTATGGTAGGTAAACTGGTGCCTACCACTCACGTGTCGTTAACATTTAAAAGCTTTGAAAGGTATAAAAAGAGTTCCCTATTCCCAAATGACTCCCGCGTTGGCTGTATAGTGCCTCCTGAAAGGCTTTGGAGTACCTACTCATCGTAAAATCGATCTGCAGTGAAGGTAAAAGTACTTTCTCATTAAATGGCTTTGATTGGAGTTCCATTTCCTCACTTAAATCGCGCACAATACTATTCTGCGTGAAGTATACCGTATACTTTTTTCTGCAGAATAGATGGATCAGAATTTATTTTGCGCGTATAATTCCTCACTGTTTACATAAAATGTTAGCTTAGGTTTTTATTCAGACTTTTAGCGTAGTTTAAGATGCTAAGAAGTATGTCAATACTCCATGATGTGTTTCAGACTGGTCGTATTGAGGTAGCATGGCATATGCCATCTGGCTAGTACACTGGGACTTACTGCTGGCAGATTTCCTATCAGTAAATGGTACATTATATACTTACGTCTATATTATATTGTAAAAGCGATTTTTCCCTTATACAATTTATATTTGCATTATGAATATCCAGAGTTTTGAAAATAAATATCCGCCCCCGCGATGACATCTACTGTATCTTAACCACCTTATAAGATTGTAATAATAACATGAATAGCGGCAAATTTGAGGAATCCTTACATTATTTGAGTGCGATAATGATATTTAATCAAAGTTTGTTTCACAAAATTTTAGTCGAGCTGAAGAATGTTAGAATTACAGCAGGTATTTGCTGCCTAGGTATATATAAGTAAATATAATTTAATTATATTGTTTCAGGATTATCAAATTGTGACGGATGACACCACCTGTCACCCTAGCAGAAGCAGGCAGCGCCGACGGCACAAGATGCATCTCACCATACCCGGGGGCTAGACGGGGACACCGTGGTCCCTACACCCGAAGGGGATCTTTTCGAAAGAGAGGGGTGCGAAGGATATTTTGGCTACTATCTAACCTCCAGAAACTAAAGACCCAAAGACAGTCGGTTCCGTCCATCCAACATAACTTCCCAACCAGCTCTGGAGTGGGTAAGAGGGTATCCAGGGTAAATTATTTTGCTCGATAAAAAAATTAGGAGGATTACCAAATTTCTAGTAATATGAAAAAAATGTTGTTGTATTGTTACTGTATATTTTAAGTTGTTATTATATTGTCAGTGATATTGCATAGCTAGATATGAACAATACAGCACATACAAATCGAATTGTTACGTTTACTAGGCGAACTCTTGCTCGTATAAAAGCTTGTGGATTAAGCGGGTAGTTTGAAAAAAAAAGATCAACTCTAATTCTAAAAAGTAAATTAAAACAAAATATTCGCTTATAACCGTAGAAAGTTCCACGTATTTCCCTTGAAATGACAACGATCCTACTGGTATAAATATATACGAGCGAAAATGGAAATGACTGTGCGCTGAGGTGAGGTGGGATCGAATGTTGAAACGCGGAATAATTAATAGCGTTTTCAAATATCAAAAAATATAAATCATTTTAAAATTGACCATAATGAAGTTGGTAGCATAAAATTATTAATAACAAATAGAGAGAAAAGTGTGTAAGTGACACACAAATAATCTTTATACAAAACTTAGGTGTGAGAAAGTGACGGACTACTAACATGAATTGTTAAATATTTTTTATTAGTCATACAAAATCATATTTCCTCGGGTAAGAAGTATATTGACTTGCTTTGAGTGGTGTGGCTTGTCATTTCTGTCTATGATAATTAGTAATATTTTACTATTACTATCATTGGGATTGATTATTTAAACTTGGGTAAGCGTAAGCCCCCTCCCCTCCCTAATATATTTTTTATAGCAAGTTGATACTTTGGATTGTTTTTAATCGCTTTGTTCGTTCGTTTGCACCTTAGCTGTATATACGGGTCAACGAGCAATGACTAGATGAAATAATAATCAATTTTGATTGCTTATGGCCGATTGCATCTGTCCCGATCCTATGGAATGGATTCGGCGATGTGACGTTGAGCTGTTGATGATGAACTTCATCGGTTTTATATGCTACAGTTATTGAAGGGGGCTGTTAAACTCAAGTTTGTTTGCCTGCTCACTTAGAATCATTATACTGCACGATAGAGTAAGTATTTTGATATTTTTATCCTACCAAGATTGCCACTTTTAATAAATTAATATAGGTAGATGGTGTCTACATTTTGTCTATAAAGTTCGCACAAAATGAAATTTTACACATTTTGTCTCGGTGCTATCACTTAGTCATATTGACATTCGCACATGTGGCAAAATGCCAATGAAAAACTGATTGACTTACAGCTAGGAAATAATGGAGAAGAATTATTTTTGCGTGCTGGCAGAGCTTTGACATAGATTTATGTTTGGTTTGCAACGCAGTTTGTCAGCTATGACGCTAAAATGGATATTGTGGGTAGATATCTGCTCCGTATAATGACATCACATTGTTTGTATATTAGGACGTCATGTGTGACATTATCATTATATTTTCACTCTGCCCCATGTTGGGCGCCAAAATAAATGCACTGCAGCCGCAAGTGCCCACATACACTGATCCAATTATTGATGTATGTAAAGGGTGGCACTAAAATGAGGACGCTGGAATGAAGACTATAGGTGTGATTCCTTAGCCGACCGCGGACCACAGTAGCAGATACGGCGAACCGCTATATAGATATGAATGGTGATAGTATTGTTTTAAATTATTGCGGTATCTCAATGTAACAAGTAATTCAAGACACGTCAACCGACCGCGTATGTCTGCTCATTGGTCTATATCTACATATTTTTATGCTTTTACACACATTACTTGTTAAACCTCGATATACGTAAATGCCCAGTAAGAAATAGCTAGGAATTAAAACAACAAACTTGTTATTATATTCAAGCCTATAGTACTTGTATCTGCTGCATGAGTCTGTAGTTTTCGTATGCAGTTCGCTACGAATTATTTACGCCTTTACATACACTTAAGGAAACTTCTGATCTGCATAAACACAGAAGCAGACAATTGAAAATTTTTCTGCTCGACTAAGATGGAAAAAGGGTAAAATTAGATTAATTAAAATAAAGATTGGTTATCCAAAAGCTGCTGCTAAATTAGACAATATCTATGACCTGCAAACTTGGCGCGAGGCCAGCCAGGTTTATTGTAGATCCTGTACTGATTAGAAATGTCACTGTCTCAGAACAAAAATACTGACGTAATGTTTCCCTCGATTGTTTATCTTTGTTTCG
Organism: Pelosia muscerda; assembly: GCA_963691645.1. Lineage (NCBI taxonomy): Eukaryota > Metazoa > Arthropoda > Insecta > Lepidoptera > Erebidae > Pelosia > Pelosia muscerda. The sequence continues at coordinate 19,774,039 of OY829101.1, forward strand.
GTGCCAATTCTGTTTCTTAGTGATTTGTTTCTATGTAGGTGTCGAGGTATGAGTCGTGTACTAAAGGGACTATACTGTGTCATTAGTAGGTACTTCATGTAGAAGAGATATCACAGGGATAGCAGAGGGAAAAGTGGATATTTATAATTAAGAAAAGGATCTCTAATCATACTTCTGTCTATTAGTGTTAATTTTCACAAAATTTCAGTGAAAAATGGTTATAAATATGGTTGGATGGTAGTATAGCATTTTAACTTCTGTATTATTTATACCACTTAGGTGGTAGACAAGCACACGACCCACTGATGGAAAGTGTCACGTGGTCTAATGACGTTTGCAACACCAGATGCAACACACTCTTGCTGCTGACCCTTTAGAAGACTTCTTGAAGTGTTATAAGATAATAAAACTAAACCGAAATCACTATACTTAGCGAACGTAATTGAAAATCTGATATAATCTAAAATCACACTAGTTTCATTTATGGATCAGTAGAAAATGTTAATGATTGTTATTAATTGTGAAAATTGAAAATGTTGTTTCTCTAAATTGTAAAATTAAAAAAAAAAAGTCTAATTCAGCTTTTCAATCACATCAATGTATTTGACGAGACGCAATTTCAGACCCAAACCATCTGGGTTTGGACAAGGGACTTTGGCTATTACAAATACTATTGTATAACTTGATTTCATTTAGAGTGGTTCTTTGTGAAATTTTTGTACAAGATTGATGACAAGAATTTTGAAAATCACCATAAATGTAAATATGTTACAGAGCTTAATTATATAATTTAATCGCCTGCTACAAAACTTAGGAGACAAAATAAGATAGTCTTTTCTAAGAAAAATATCTTCCATAATATACGTTCTCAAAATGAATTTCCGCCATGTAACGGCTACATCTTAACTAACTAAAATAACTCTTTATTGTACATAAAAACATAAGGTTATAATTACAAAGCGTACATAATTGTATGTGCAATGGGCGACCTTATCGCTAGAAGCGATCTCTTCCAGGCAACCTGAATTTGAACATTGCCCTAATTATACCGGGTGATTTTGCAGTCGTTTTGCAAAAAGATTTCGGGCACAGTTTCGACAGTTAAAATCGTCTGGAAGTTTAAATAGACCGATTATTTTTACCTAATATATGAGAATGATGTACAGGTGAACAAAAGTCTGTATGGGCTGTGTAATTATTTTGTGCCAAATTATTATTTCTAGAAGATTTTGCTATCAAAATTGTGTTCAATTTATTTAAAAATATATATTATGCTTTTCGCAATAAAGCGTGGGACTGATTCTCAACAAAACGAGTAATATAGGTTGTTTAGGACACTTTTAATTCACCTTTGTTGTTTTCTTTTTATTACAGTCCCCTTTTTACCCTGTTTCATTGTTCAAAGGGTCTTTGTGCTGTAATATAACTAAAATTTAAACAAAAAACACGCCAAGTGTTTCTGTAAAAACTGTTTTGAGAATAAAAAATATCAGTTGTATTAAGGTTGTTTCAGACGTGAAAGAGTAAATTAAATTTTATTATTAGAATACGAAAGTGAAGACCCTTAATAATTTCACTTGGTAATTGGTAAAAAGCATTTGCTATTTATAGTTTCAAGTATTTTCTCTACTGTAATAGCTCTCGTGTCACACAACAATTTTTCTGCTCGGTAACAGCATAGAGTTTGTTATTTTCTGAAGACTGGCAATAGCTAGTATTACCCCCTACTGAATGTGCAGGCTTGGATATATGATAGAACTTATACAAGTTTAATCACTCGGTATTAGTAGCCCGGGTAAAGGCTCGCCACCTATTACATTCGGACCTAAACATAGGTAAACTGGCGAAATGTGGGTGCTAGCACCTCTGCCCACCCCTTCGGGGATATAGGCTAAGTTTATGTTTTGTGTACGTCATGATACGTATTAATCCCATACTTGGAACATCACTCGGTATTAGTGCAGTGCGAATAGCTATCTTAGAAAAATCAGTTTCAATATCAATGAAAATAATTATAATAAGACTATCTGGAGGAAAAAACATTACTTCCCGATATGGGTGAATATCCCAGCGGCAAATATTATATGTCTTCACTGGGAATCGCGGTGTAAAATGACAGAATTCACCTTTTTAATTTTTTAATGTGAACTGTGTAACTTGATCTACTTGTGGCAACATTTTTTTATTATAAATATATAATAGTAATTAAGAAATAAAAAAAATCACTTCAAAATTCAAGTTTGGTGGCTTGTCCCATTTCCCTTTTTTTACATAAATGCATTCACTACACCAAAACCATAAAGGATTAATAAAAAAAAATATTTCGTATCTATATGTACAAAACACATTATCTTAAAACAATTTAAACATATCAGAAAATATTATTCAAAAGCGCAGGATACCCGAATCAAAGTTTGTCCAAGCAAAAATCTGAATTTTAGTATCACTTTTTCAATTAACTATAAATCAAAGTTACGTGCGTGTGAGATCGATGCGACCTATTTACTTCTCATACCTCAATCGTGCGCCCGCACTTGCGTATGACAATTGTGTATTTAGTATTGTGATTTCCTGCCAAAAAGGTAAGTTAAATTTTACGCGGGAAGGGGGACAAGAATAGTTCAATATTTGGTGGAACGATTTGCTCTTGAATACAAAGTGTTTTACCAGTTAAGTACACATTATAGGTAGTTATTTAGGTTACACATACATCATTGTTATTATTTTAATTGTAACTTTAACCCTCTATTTTTAGAGATTTATTTTACGCCTGGTTTCAATGTTGGTGGCTCAATTTTGGTGGTTTTGGTGGCGTTTTTCGCCACCAAAATTGAAAACTTGCCACTAAAATATTTAAATGCACTGTATTATATACCAGTTAGGGTCTGGTTCCAACATAACGACATGACTTCATCATTGTACAACGGTACAACGTCTCGTTCATAGCTGGAAAATACGGGCGTGTTATCCAACAACCACAATCGTGTCGTCCGACGATGAACGACGCCGTATCTTTGCACGATGATGAGATCGTGTCGTTATTTTGGAACCAATGGTTAGTAAATATACTAGAAGGAGAAGACGTGGAAAGCATGGACCACGGCAATGGATGAAAGGGAAGAAGATGTTGAATATGATAGTGAAGACGAAACCGATACAGAGAGCAACAACAGGACCATGGATATTGATAATACAACAGATTGTCAAGAAAATGAAATAGAAGGAGAAAGAAGTGTCAGAGTACTTTGTGCTGCAACATCTAGCGCTGCCATTGCCCAATTTCTAGCTTCTACATCTCGTATCACCACCGCACCACCTCTTGATTCTACAACTCATGTCACTACCGCACCTCTTAATTCTACATCTCGTGTCACCACCACCAACAAAAGGGAGGGCCTTTTGTTTTTGGAAGAACCCGATTCTGATGAATTCCGATTCTGAAGAAGAAGAAGGACAGATGATGTAAATGTGCCTTCCTTTGATGAAAACTAACTTCAATCGCAGATTCATTTTCCAAGTAGATCAAGACCAATTGCTTTTTTCGAATCATTTTTTGATAGTGAAGTTATTGAAAACCTGCTAGTTCAAACAAACTTGTTTGCAAGACAATCAAATGTAAGAAACTATACCGAAATTACTAAAAATGAACTGAAGGCTTAACTTGGAATGCTAATACAAATGGGGATACACAAATTACCATCAATTGAAGACTACTGGTCTAGTAATCCAGCATTATGTGTCCCTGAGATTGCTGAGACTATGACACTTCAGAGATTTCAAAAAATTCCCAGATGTCTTGAGTTGAGTTCGGAACAATGTGGGGTGTGCCATCTGGAAGGACACAAAATTAGTGACCATTTTGAGTACAGCCTTTCACCTAAAAGAGGAGGCTATTTGTCACCGAACACAAAAGGATTGTAGTAAAAGATCCTTTTCCTGTGCACGCTCAGTTTTAGAATACTCAAAGCGAATGGGTGGAGTCGATAGACTCCACCCATCCATGTCGCTCACCAAAACAGGAAATGGTGGAATTGTTATATTTCTTGTTTGATGTAGCAATCACATTCCAATATATTGTACTCAAAAAATTCAAGAGTGCTTCATCCTATGAGCCAAAAGATGTTCAGGCTTGCCAGAGAACTTGTAAATAGCTTGACATTTCGAAAACGAGAATATTCATCTGTTCCAAAATGTTTGGCAAAGAAAAAAAATTATAGTGTAGAGGCAGTCAGTCGCAAGAAGAAACTTTTGGAATTCCTGAAGATATCCGATTTGCTAATGTTAGTGAGCACTTACCAGAAGGTAAAGACACCTACAGGCGCTGTCGACTTTGTAGCAGCGCGACCACAAACAAAAGGTCCAACATACAATGTGGCAAATGGGAAGTGTCCTGGTGTGCTGTTCCTTGTTTTAAAATTTTTCATCATAATTTTTCCAAGTTTTTCTTAATTTTTATTTTTTTATGGCATAATTAATATAAACATAAAGACCTACATCCCATAACTGAGTTTCATCTCATTCGCATGACTAGTTTCCTCTACCAGTTAAAGGGTTAAAATCGAATATTTAAAATATTTTTATATTTAATCATATTGGTTTTCTCAGTTTTTACCTAATTTTGTTTGCAATAAAAAGAATTATGGTTTTTGTGATCATATAAAATGAAAAATATTTTTTCACAATGCAGTTTTATTATCCTTTGAATTACATACTGCTAAACTCCTAAGAATCTGTGGGTTTGAGTTGGCGAGATTGAGGTTTGTGAAAGAAATTAAATTTTGCTTCTGATTTTCAAGTTTGGTGGGCGAATCTCAATTTTGGTGCCACCCTGAACTTAAAACTGAATTATTTCATAAAGTTATTTATAGATTTGCAGCCCTCTTACAGATTCTTCTAACTTTGACTATCTATTTTTAAACTGCGTCCTTATTTTTAACAAAAGCCAAAGAATAAATTCCACCACCAAAATTGACAAAAAATACGTATTGTTGCTATTGACCCATATGCAAACTACTTTGTGAAGTCAGATATAAAAAATTAAAATATCCACATCTACGAGTATTCCATCTCATTTTGAATAATACATTCTGTTATAACTTCAAACATAAAGGGATTGAACGAGGATAAACTGAAAATTTACTATTTATAAGCAAACTAATCTAAAACATAATTTAAAAATATATTTCTACTCCTTTAAATTATGTGTTAGTATACTTAACGTAGTTTCTTGTAGAGCATCAAAAGAAAACTCATTTTGTAGACACAAAGGTAATGTTTTAAAATATTATGGCAGGAATAGAAACAGTTAGTAGCTTTGTTCTCTTTGTGTCTTTAGTCTCTGTGAGTTTCCATTTTCAAGTATATTTTTACTGTTAGAACAGTCCTTATAGTATAGGTTTCTAAGTCTTCTTACTGTGTTGATACATTCCAATATACACTTCCTAATATGTCAATTTTTAGAAAAATATTTATTAAGGTTGATAGTTGGTAAACTTTTGTAGCAATATTCACAGTCAATGTTTGCCGTATCTATTAGAATAGAGATGAATCTTGTTTATTCGTATAGTAAAACATCACTATCTTGAAAACAGCTTCGACTATTTGTATGAAATACAAAAATTCACTATCATGTAAATCTGTTAGTAAGCTTCTTGTAAATCTTTAAGGCATTTTCATTCTTGATATTGATTTGGGTCGATATGTCGAATGTTTTTTAAGGCCGCAATTACCCGTAAGAACTGCTATATATGTTCATATGATAACCGAGACCGACAGTTTAACGTGTTCACTGAGACACGACCACACTAATGCAAATAGCCATATTCATCCATATAAGTTGGTACACTGAGCGGGGATTGAATCCTCACCTTCTGCGTAGCATTCACATTAATTGCCACGTCACAGAGAATAACATAAAATTGGTAATACTGCAAATATGCTTATCCAAAATTATTTATAATTAGCACGAATTTATCGTTTCATGTTTCGTATATATATTATATCGTCTTCAATAACGTTGCAACACGTACATAACCTCAGCTCACAGTTAAAAGCTGCGGTACAAGCACGAACTTGTTCAACATTCATCCAAGCAAAGTAGCGCACGTCCGACACTTTACTTGCACGTTAGAGACAGGACGGGACGTCGGCCATGAGAGTCTGAGGTGAGTATAATTTTGAGCTAATAGTCTCACAAGTTTAACACTGTCTTCTCTTGTGCGTTAATTGACAGCATTACATATGAATATCATCATCTTGCTCTGCACACTTCCATTCAACACTAATATTATAAAGAGTAAAGAGTAATGAATGTATTCAAAAACTACAATGCTAATTTAAAAAATCTTTCACCATTGGAATGCTGTCTGAGTAACATAGGCTATATTGCACTGCGATAACAGTCCTCCACACGGGCGAAGCCTCTGCTTAAGAAAGATGCCTATGTATACTTGCAATTATCATCATTCACGCACGTGGAGCCAGGAGTAAGAGTTAAGTTTTAATAAACGTTTTCATCTTTTTCTTTGCAAATACCAGCTTGCGACACACCCAAACCCATTTTCAATATATAGTTAATAGTAGTCTACCTCGTCACTATTAAGAAACATTGAAGATAATTATACTCTATGTAAGTGCCAACGTTTAGAATATAGAAATTAATCAAAGAAGACAATCGCAAACTAATTTCCGTAAACCGCTGTGCCTTCATGTCATTTCAAAATGACATGTAATTAAAGTTTAAGATTGTTGTGTTCATGAATATAATATATCTAAGATTACGTTACGTTAATTATAATTAATTATTCTTATATGACAGTAAACATCTGCCCATAACCAGGTGTCCAATTGCCACCTATTAGGCGCGCCCGTCATTTGCAGCTGGAATTTCTTTCCAGGTGGAGAGAAACACACGTTTGTCGAGCTGGCCTTCCTCCATGAAGAGAATGTAGACGGAGATGAGGCAGGCGAAGTAGAAGCCGTCTACGTTGTTCTCGGCCCTTATAACGTGGGTGTAAAACACCGCATACGGTGCAGAAATATTCCATCAAGAACCAAGCGGTTCGTCTTAGAACGTTTTACCGGCTTACGTGTTTCCTCCTTCCTACAGACTCGGGTCCTCAAGGCCGTCAAGCTGATTACCACCATTGTAACACTGTATGTGTTTGTAATGGTGACATTTTCCTGACACGTTACCTACAGCTTACCATCAGGCGAGGTGAAGTAGAATTTAAGTGTTCTAGATAAAAAAACACCTCTGCCTATTAGTGCATACATGTGCTGTCAGTGCAGAAGACAAATAAGGCTTTTGTGTTGTCAGTGGGGTCTTCCCACTGACAACACAAAACCTTTTAAACTATCGCGGCGTTTACTCATAGTGTTTATGAATTTCGGGACTTCACGCGATATATTTTTTTTTTGATTACATGTTACATGTGAAGACACAGTTTACGTATGAGATTGAGAACAACAGACGGCTCCTTGGCCCATACTGTGTACCGAAAACCCACTCACACAGATAGATACCTGCACGCCTCCTCGCATCATCACCCACTTCATTTGAACTCAGTAAGCTCGACTCTCACCAAGCGAGCTAATGATTTGTGTGACCCTGAGCACCTACAGCAGGAGTTAGACCACGTTCAAGAGGTGCTTAAAATGAATGGGTATGTTACGAGTTCTAGAAAGCCGCGACGAGCACGGAGGATGATGCTACCGGGTGTTGACCGCCAACCGGCGTTCATGCCGTATGTGAAAGGAATAACGGATAAGATCGGATCTTGTTTACGGAAGCTTTCCATCAAGACCATATTTAAACCGTCCGCCAAAGTAGCGAAATACGTGAGAACACCGAAGGACGTCATACCTCTGCAAACACCGGGTGTCTACAAAGTAGATTGCAGCTGCGGTAGTTCCTACATAGGCCAAACCAAGCGCACCATTGCGGAGAGAGTCAAAGAACATATCGCAGCTGTGAAAAACCGTCAGTTCAACAAATCGGCAGTTGCAGAACATCTCGAATCGGGCACCAATCACTGGATTGAACTGCATCAACCCAAAGTCCTCTCCACTGAGCGCCACTACTATCCACGGATTGTGCGCGAAGCTATTGAAATCAAAAAATATAAAAATTTCAATAGGGAAGATGGATTCAAATTATCCGGGACCTGGAATCCAGTGATTCAAATAGTGAAACCCAAGAACACAGGGCTGCCGATGCCATCTAAAACTGACGTAGTGAGTGTGGTGTGTCGCCAGCCTTACATTCAACATTAAAGTAATGGAGGGTAGGCAGACAAAAAATGTTTCCTGCACACCGCGCGACGCTCGCAGGCCAGTCAAGTCGTGACCACGGGTGCTGCAACGCACCCGAAACGTCGACAAAAGTAAGTTTTCAAAAAATATATCGCGTGAAGTCCCGAAATTCATAAACACTATGAACACAAAACCTCTCCAGTGAAAGCTTTGGCTACCCTAATTACGGCGGAAACGCAACATAACGTTATTATTAGCCGCGTTATTCTGTAGGGCGGAGGTACTTCCCCAGTCGGAATGCTCAATCATTATATTGTCATGAACTCCTTTCATACGCGATATTGCAAAACCAACAAACGTTCCGTTTCTGTATTGTTAAGATATACCATGTATTTTCAGCTCATTTCATATTCTACAAGTGATTGCTTGCACCCTTCAATCACAGTGACTTTGCTCAATGGCGGACTCGTGACGTCATTCTCGAGATTCATCATTTGTATACTTATAGCATCTCTCTCGCAAATACATATTACGCTATCGTGAACGGGAGCACGCTATATTTGTTGTACAAATTGTATATGGAATACAAATTTGAACACCTGCCAGTAAACAGTGTTGGGATATGGGTTCGTCTACTTTTAACCGTTGACGTAAAATCAACGGGGTGTTATAAGTATGAAGTGTCTGTTTATATGTGAGTGTGTGTGACATCGTAGCTCTCGAAAGGATGAACCTATTTTGATGTAATTTTTCTTGTTCGAAAGGTGTATTTATCAAAACTGATCTTAGTTATGTTTGATGAAAATCTGTCCAAGATACCTGCCGCAACAAAAGGTTCAAATACGTATTTTTTCAAAATTTGTTATCGGTATCAAATGGAAGGGCTTGCTTTGTGGTTGATGGTTATGATCTGGTTATCTTTACTGGTAATTATGCTAACATGCAATAATTACCGAAATTATAATATTGGTATCTAAATATCTATGATTTGTGTGACATTTCAATCAGGTTACATCAGCCGTGGTCACTGGATAACTTTTCAGTTACTCATGAAACGCGAGTCTTTATTTGTGTAAGAAATTTTGAGTCTAGAACGTTTACGAACTGAGTAAACTAACATTGTAATATCAAATTCAAAGAGTGCTACGTGACACGAGCTACGAGAGCTAAAATTCTTCATGGAAAGTGAAAATTTTAGAATATGAGTAGGAAAAATATTTTTTCTACATACGATACAAGCGTTTCTGGCTAGATATACTAACTGTTCAATGAACGATCAGTTTGTCTCAGCCAGCTAGGCATGCGGGGGCTAGACGGGTACACACCGTGGTCCCTACACCCGAAAGGGGTCATCTCGAAAGACAGGGCCCCGGGTCTGCCGAGGTGCGAGGGATATGTTGTTGTTTTCTATCTCACTTCCGTCAACTAAAGACCCAAAGAAGGCGTGAGTTATAGACGGTTCGAGTCCGACATAACTTCCCCAACTGGCTACGGCGGGGGAGAAATCCGTGGGGATTTTCGCACGTTAAAAAATAAGGCGTGTTTAGGTACTATGGGTGATGACCGTTATCTGAGCGTTCCCATGCTTCAGAGGGCACGATAACCAATACAACCTCTGTCAGTGTGACGTCATACACCTGTAGTTCTTAATATAGCCAAATATCAAGGCACATCATATTCAAGCTTAAGCTTAGGGTAATTACCCTAGACTGCTAGGTGAAGGCCTCAAATGCGATCGGGGCTAATACCTCGTACAAAAACAGTTCTCACTATGATAGGATCTATAAGAGAATTATATCCACATAATAGAAACTAATATGACCCATATATATCTCATGAAATAATCTTAGATGTCTCCCATTTTCTTAGAGAGCCGATACAACATTTCTTTTTCCATTCATTACAATCCATCATGATTCTTCATCGTTAATCCTCGGGACGTTGACTTATTGCAATAATTACTATCGATGTTAGACACTGTGTTACATTTCCATTAGGTCGTGTCAGCTGACTAGTCTTGGGTAAATATGTTATTATGTCGTTGTTGTTACGTTTTGCCAATTAATGACTATAAATTCATTTCTATTCTCATTCTGAAATGTCAAAATTATCGCGATAAAAATGAAAATTTTATGGCGGTCTTTTCGCAGAAGCTAATTAAAAAATTATACTACAGCTATTCTACGGCCAGCTTTGTCATATTGTAACTTTCTTTCTATTACGATACAACTTCAGCTGAACCAAAGAGGTTTCAATATAGATTATCTACATAACCTAATGACAAAATGATTTTGATGGTTATAAAATATACGGAAATTATATTAACATTTTTTTAATAAACTAATTCACACTCCTATTTTATATATTACTTACTTTTTGATTTGCTTGACGTGTCGGTCAGAATACACTTACTGTGACCACAAGTTGACGTATGCGTTGTTAAAACCCAGGTTTCACTAATCATATTATACCTATCATGCAACGCGAAAGTTTAAAAGTGAGTATTAGATTTCTATATTTTCATAGAACCAATTAACGTGCAAAACGTTAACAGACAGAAGCAATCCTTTTGATACTGATACCTACACTAAATAAAACTACAAAGAATTTTCAATCTTCATTTAGACATTTTGAATTCTGCCCAGAAAATGGGGAGATTACATTTAAGAACTACCTATTTAGACAAAATTCTACCTAACGATAAGATCATAAAGTTCAATTTCGTCTGTTGGTTAAATAAATCTAAGATGCTTCAGTCAGACGTGTTACGTCGACTCGCATTCATTGGCTAAAGCATTGTTAGGTTACATAAAGACGAGATATTTTCAAATGTTGCGAGGGAGGAAATTGTTTTTTTTCGAGAAGCTGTTCCATTCCATATGTTATAGGTACATGATTATAACAATCCTGTTCATAGTCGTTACTGAGTACATCGGTATGGTTGACTATGATCACGAACAGTCAAATTTATGATCACCGAGTAAACATTGTACAATTATTTATATTACAGTGCGAAAACTGAAATCTGTAATAGATTTTTTTGATATTCCAAAAAAAAAATCGGATCGAAACAATCAATCGTCTTTTTTCCTCCCATTTGTAGCCATGTTAAAATATCGACGGTATATTGAGATATACCTACGTATTATATTTTTGCTTCACATCAAAAACTTAAAAAAGTGAACAATTTAAAAACAGAATTTTGAGTTAAACCGTCGGCGTACCCTTTTGCTAGAGATCTGATTTGTTTTATTAATAAAATATTCTTCGTGCGTTCCCTTATCAAATATCTTTGCTTCATAAACATCTCCTGTATAAAACGCTTTGAAAGAACTGCGGTCTATTTTGGTAGACAATTTTATTCCATAATGATACTAATGGATAGAACGTAAATGTGCTAAAGACCATAACCGCTCCAGGAGATCAACAAATAGACTTTATGTAAGAAAACGTACAAAAGAAGTTCTTAAGATAGATTCACGTTTAACCAATCGTCTTAGCTGCGATATCAAAGTGTTCACTGGGGACAAGTCAGTTGATTTTATTTTCGCTCCATGTTGTTAGATTCCCTTTCTTCCTTGAATGTTAACGAAGCATCAAAAGAAAGTAAAATGAATTTAATATATAATAATGAAGCAAAAAAGAAACAACATAATAAATTTAATCATGGTTTTTTATGCTACTTAGGTGATAGCCACGATAAACCGCGTGCTTGTACGCGGTGTATCGTGGCTTATGGGCGTTTGCATCACCAGACGCGTCACATTTGTTCTGTCAAACATATAGAAGGGAGTAATAAAGGGGAAGGGGAGTGGGAAAAAGGTTAAGGGAGTCCCTGTGCTGTCAGGGCAGATGTCAAAGAAGGGTTTCTTAGCCTTCTCACCGAAACGCAAAACCTCTCTAGAGAGGCTATTAGTAGCCGGGGTATCCTAAAGGACGGAGGGAGATGACTACAGAATAAATATGAAGGAAAATCTTGTGCCAGAGAGTGTCAACATAACAATAAAGCGAAAGATGAACCTCCAGGTGAACGTGACTAGTACTAAAAAGGATAAGGATCTTTTTTTACTGTTGCAGATACTTTTAGATACTGCCATCCGAATAAATGAAATAACGCCTATCATGTTGGCAGGATTTGCTAGCATCAACACACGCAAGTAGTTATACTCAGTCGTAATTAGTAATAAACTTTTTCTAACACTGAGAAAATAATAATTAAGCCTATATATCACAAGAGAATTACACGAGCGAACACGCAACTCAAGATAAATAAGTGTATAATAATGTTATCACGGAGAAATAATTTCTATAACAATTATATCAAAACTGAAACCGCAGCACTTTGAAAATTCAAATCAATCCGACCGCAAAACCAGAGATCAGACAAAGTATCTTCAACTAAGTTAGCAAAACATCGTATTGACCAATAGTAGGCGAAGTTGACTAAACTATTATTTGCTGCTAGCTACTCAATTTATTTCACACAAAGCATTTCATCAGTATCGGTTCGGAAAACTTTATGTCTCAAGTTCAAAGCTGGATATTAGTAGTATTGTATAAAATTCGGAACTATATAATGTTTTAGAGAGTGAATATAATAAGCTCTGATTTATAAGTAAATGATACAAGGTAATGTGTGAAAGCCAATTGGTAGCCAATGTAACTCTGTTGAATTTTAGAAGATTATCGACTTACTATAACTTACGTTAAGACCACTAAGCGCATTTAAGTTCCTCCTAAGCTGTTCAGAACATTATAACAAGGTGATTCCTTGTTCCAAAGGGAAGAACATTATATATTCTCATAATAGTAAATAACTTTGTATTCGTCTAATAGGACACTAGTAACATTTCGTATATTATTATTGAGTTTTATCCTTTCGAATTTATAAATACAAAACGTCTAACCGCTTTTATGGAGATATTCATCGTCTTCACTGTTATTGCGACCTTATGAATTCCTGTAAACACAATTCACCTACCGTCTTTTAAAAAATATCAACATGTATTCTCAAACCATATTCATTTAAAGTATGAATCTTGTAGGATTTTGGATATATAAAATGCTTATGACTTTATGAAAATTGGGGATATACTTACAGTAAAAAAGGAATGCATATTACTGGATGTTGTACAAACTTGGAAAAACTGCAAGAATTAATCTGTCTCGAAATTTTTTATTTGTGTGTAATTTTATTGGATTTTGGATCTCTTAGTAACAAACACAGATTGCTGTTACAATTCATGTATTAAAGAGACGATTACCGACAACGTGTGTAGCAATTTAGACTATTAATTATTATAATCGCTTTAATCCTTACGCTTAAAGCTTACGCTGCCGAGTCCAAGGTCCACTTAATTTGGACTACTATAATTAAGTCATTGACTGCAATAGAGCTTAGCTGATGTCCTTTACTAATGTAGGTAATGAATTACCATATATACTCCAAACAGATGAGTAAAGTAGATAGTTGTGAAAAAAAGTAAATAGCTATCATATAGACTTACAATTGATAGGTACCTATAGTCCAATTGTTCAAGTAGTTAAAAAAAGTTAAAGAATCTTGTGGCATCTTTTTACAAAAATACATGTTAAACAAATAAACTGGACTAACTAACTGACTAACTAATGGTTCGATACAGGTTTTTAGTCTTCAATATGCGTTACAAAACAAAAAAGTATTTTTATACTGAGTTTTAACAAACATAAATATTAAAAAGACACACTAAGATTGTTTACGATTTTTTAAGTATCTAACCAAATGAACTATAGTACATTATCTCTGCCATGACAAACATAAGTAGTTAGACACAAAAGACCACTTCGTTTAACACAATCTCCGCACGCACGTCACACGATATTGCCGTCTCGAGGGAAATTAATAAATGTATCACAGCTCGCTTACATGCGTTGCATCTTGCAAAAAATTCTTATTCGTCAACGTATGAAAAATGAATGTATTCGCAGTAGATTTACTTTGAAGAAACCCTTGTTCCTGTTCCGGTACGACATATTTAAACGACGTCATGTAAGATGTATGAGTCCTTTGGAATCCTTTTTAATATAAATACCTGTCCATTTGATATATGTATATATATTATTCAGTTACGTGTGTATTCATCGCAGGTTTATAAGTGCCCGGTTAATGGCAATAGGCTCGCCACCTATTAAATTGAGATATAAACTGGCGAAAAATGGGCGTTAGCACCTCTGCCTACCCTTTCGGGGATACAGGCGTGAGTTTATGTTATGAGTTTATTATTATAGTATTAGTATATTATTATTGTATTGATGTGTCTGAAGTTCAGCCGCATCACAGTCAGACTGGAAAGTCGATTCCAACTAAGTTGGGAAAAAATCAGAGAATAATGATATTGTATTGATACAGAATGGAATGGAAGTTTGAAAGTGACACCACGAAATGAAAATTTGAGAGGTGAATGTCCTGGTGTAGACTAAGAGATGATTGTAATGTTTTAATAGTTCCTAAGTATTAATGTAGGTATTAAGAGCAGAAGTCAGCACAGGAAAAGACATATATGGAATCCTATAAAGAAGATAATGGCAAAGAAGAGAGTAACTGAGGAAATTACATCTGACAGGAACATGTTGTGTATGACATGTTGTGTTGTATATATAATAAAAGAGCTCATTAGAGAGATTCGTAGCAGAAGTTCATAGACCACAGTAACCACTTACACACATCTAAGAAATATAAAAGAAAACATCTAATAATACCACTGCTGTTGTTTTAGCACTGTACCTACCTACTAATTGAATTTCAGTCAATTCAATGCGTCGTTTTCAACAGGCTTTAAAATATGAGACTCTAATATTGATGAACAATTATGTAACACTCGTTTACCGTATATTACGCAATTAATTTGATTAACATGAAATGTTTGGAATCTGACGTAATGATCAAAAATTAAGCAGTTATATCGTTTTGTTGAAACATTGACCAATTTAACCATTTCATTGATAATTGAGTTATTAGTTTTCGATAAATTTTATGTTAATGGTATAATTTTAGCAATTTGAATTGTTTGTTGATGAAATAACCTTCGTGTTGTGTTTGTACTTTCATTAGTGACACGAAAAATACCAACAAATACTAGAGATATATTTTATCTATAAGTCGATTTAATAATGGAAAAAAGAGAGTGGAAGTAGAAAGAATAAATTAGACAAGGATGGTAGGTCAGGTGGTCAGAGCGTCCTCATTAATAAGTCTTTATTAATCGATTTATAATTGCAGGACGTTAATGTTTACATGGAACTTGAACCAGTCTTGGTTGCTGGTTCAAGTTCCATGTAAACATTAACGTCCTGCAATTATAAATCGATTTAAAAAATTCGGCAGATTAATACCCCAAAATCTCATTAAATCTTATCACATATGGCGAGAATCCGTAAATTATTTTACTGACTGCAAATTTATTCAGCAGTGGAGTACTACTAAAAACTCGTCTAAAACGAAATCAACCCCTTTCCCAAACCAATTTCACGACGAAACTAAAAAAACAATGCACGTAAATTTCCAACCACATTTTTCTAATCAAACCCCGTCGTAGTGTGACCAGTAAAATTAACTCCACATCCAATTTGATCGCCTGAAGGTTTATTTCGGTTTTGAAAGTGCGGTATAATCCGATTTAGGTGGAGTAATTTGTATGCAAAGCCATATTAAACCTATGTCTGCAGTCTTGCGAACGTTATAAACGTACTGTGTCTTGTTTGTAACGAGTTACGTCTTAACGTCTCGAGGAAATCAGGTTAATTCCGTACTCGTGTTAATATAATGTGGATATTACATTGGGACAATTGTTCCTATACTTTTCTCTTCCACGCCTTTATTTTTGTATCGTCAGGGGAAATATCCTGCCATACTATACGTGGAAAGACCGCATGGTTATCATTAACACTAATACAATAAAGCCCCTGTTGTATGCTATATAATTGTCACTTATTTTGGGCGCCAGAAACGAAAGGAGAAGAATTGTACGTGATCCCGGGAATCCCGGAGAGAAAATTGAGCAATTAATTTTTATACATTGCTACTTAAATGCAGTTCAAGATGCAAAATAGTTTTGAATATAAGACAAATATTGTTGCACTACTATTATTTTTAATAGTTCTTCTTCTTCTTTCGAATCGACGGCATTTTTGAATAGTTATGAATCAATTCATATTGAACAAGTAAAATAAGAATAATAAGAATACTAATTGACAAAGGACAGAATATTAATAACTATACAAAAAGTATTTTTTTTTTAATTAAAATTCTGCCAGGTAATGAACGTACTAAATACTATTCGAAGTTACAGAAACATATCTACAATGAATCTAACGTTCAGTGTTTTTTCTTGTGTCCTCAAAATGATATGAGATCAGACACATAAGTATGTACATACGAGTATATGGAAATTGTCAAGTATTAAAACGCGATGCGTGCAAGAGCAGGTGCGGGTCGAGCACGACTTCGTTTGACATCCATCGTACAGAATAAACGGCGATGGATGTCAAACCGTCTTATTATGAATCTCTATATGTGAATCGCGCTATACTATTCCTTAATACATACAGAGATGAAATGAAGAGGGGTGCTAACGCAAACATACACGTTTCATTAAAAATGAAATTATTCGAAGTGTAAGCGAAAATTTTTGAATATTTCCTCAACCCTTAGGGATTTGAATCGGTTGCTGTATTCGAATACACATTTATCAGCCAGTTTACGACTTAGAGAGATACCGTGGTACTGCGGGTGCCTCGGGAGAATAATTCGCGTGTGTAAGTCATGATACTAAGTGATGTAGGCGTTTTGGGAAAGCCTTTTTGTGGCTCTCGTGTTTATTTTTAATGGCAATATGATGAAAAATGTGTGTGAAATTTTACACAAGAATAATACTCAAATTTTCAAATATAATTTATATTTTGGTGTATTTTTATATATGACGGCGATAGCCTAATGGTATGGGTAACGGACTGCTGAGACGAGGTCTCGGGTTCGATCCCAGGTTTTACCATGGCACACACCAATGACTTTTCGGTGCTTTTTGAAGTTATGTGTGAATTTATCGCTGGTTTATAAGTGCCCGGTTAATGGCAATAGGCTCGCCACCTATTACATTGGGACCTAAACATAAACTGGCGAAATGTGGGTGCTAGCACCTCTGCCTACCTCTTCAGGGTTATAAGCTTGAGTTTATGTAATTATGTATGTATGTATGTATTTTTTCGTATTTAATGCGCTACCAGACCATTCATCCGATTGCAATTAAACTTCGTCAACTTATTGCTTGCAGTCAAAGGCATTCACGGACTATTGTAAAAAGTACAATTTTACACTGATTTAATATCAGTGTTGAGAATAAAAAATACTATCCTCCATTTATGAAACTCAGGTATTAACGCGATCATCAGTCAGGTTGTACTAGCCGTGGTCATAAATTGTGTCCACGTCAGTTTGTGACCATGGTTAGTGCGTGACCGAAACGTCAAGCAAATCAAAAGGTAAATTAATGTACTTACCATATGATCGCCTTAATACCATAGTATCGCTAAATCATGCCACGCGAACGTTTAAGAGTGAGTAGTGTGAGTACTCCAGACTAGTATTAGAAGCAATAAATCGTTTTTTGAACCTTAGTACCGATGAGTTCTATGTGCACTGTGCACACAAAAGGAACTTCATCCCGCGCATGCTGTGTGAAGTGAACTGTTCTGTGGTTTTTCCAAGAAACTATGATAATGGAGTCGTCAAGAAGGGAATTATTAGGTTTCTACAGGCACGGCACGAGTATAGCGCCTCTGATATTTTAGTCCATAAGCCACTTTCCAGCATGGTGTACTGTATGCTTGTCTGCCACCTAAGTACTATAAAAAGTTGCTACACAATATTACATGAGGGATATGTTATCTACAATCTCATCTCCAGGAAACGAAGACCCGAAGACGGCGTGCGTTTTAGTCGGTTGTACCTTTGTACCTACATAATATCTTATGAAAAAGAAACTAAAATGCTATTTAATTCTAATTTTCACAGACTATTAAAAACGAAAGCAACTAAAAGGCACTTTACACTTATCCCGAATCAAAATTTAATTATCTCTGGCACAGCACAATCGTACCAAACATTCAGTCCTTAATTTGCCGCTTTTCTCTTCCAAACAAAGGCTTCTGCAATTAAGCCATACCGAAGTGTCATAATGAGACGCTTCCTGTTATACAGTTGTTACATAAATGTATTATCATTGATAAGACTGGTATTGACTTCTAATGAGTGTGGAGATCTATCTCATTTTTCACCAATAAAACAATTAACTCCAATATATTACCCGATCCACGACATCACTACGGATTCGTATTTTTTTCAGGGTACGTTAATTTGACTTCACCCCTCTTGATGGTAAGCTGAAGGCAAAATCTCAGGAAAGTGGGTTACCATTACAAACACGTAGAGTGCGACAATGGTGGCATTAAACTTGACGGCCTCATCAGATGCTTTTTCACGCCCCGCTTAAAGGACCCGGGACTGTAGGAAGGAGAAAACATGTGAGTTGGTAAGGAATTCCAAGACTTAATGGTGCGGCAGAGGAAAGACTCACCGTACCGCATGGGTCTTGATGGAATATTCAGCACCGTATGCGGGTGACATCTAAGCCCTGCACCTGTTGTCATGTGTGGAAACGGAGAGGGTGAGATCTATCTCAAATTAAGATACCCGTACCTTCACCATCACTTTAACGAAGGCATAACAACCTTTCTATATTCTTCATTGGTCACCACCCGCCAAATGATGCCAACCTAGTCGGACCATCCCTATTTATGAAATTAATATCTATATTTTTCTTTACAAACCTCAAATATTTTTACTCTCAATTACCTGAACAACTCAAAAGTTACTCAACAAGAGCCAAAAATCTTCAAGAGTCCATTTTCATTCACATGTTTAATTTGACTTACAGGAAAATTGTATTTTTCCAAATAGTCGAAATCGTTTAATACGCCTCCTGAACCATTTATGTTCACCTCTTTTAGTTATTTGATACCAAATGTATTAACGTGCATACATCCTTTCAACGCGGTGTTCTCGATAAGAAAACCACCCCTTACACATTTATATGTCAAAGAAATTTGAACTCAAGTATTGGACGTTAAAGTTGAAAGTTTACTGACAGAAAGAAGTATAGGTGAGCAATACATTAATGACTCAGCAAAAGTTACAACGCAAAGTTTATATGTATATTTGTTCGAAAGTAAGGTATGAAGATGGAACCCAATCTGTAGATTAAAAACTGAAAGTTCGTTTTATTGTATTATTTTTCTACCCAGTGAACTTAGTTTGAACTAAAAAAAATTATACACAACGTTTGACGGATTATTATTATGTAATGATTTGAAGTCAAATTTGGTTGAAATATTAATAGTCATGGATTTAGAAAAAAAGTATCGGTGACGTGGGCTAGTTGGGGACACCACGGTTCCCACATTAGGGGAATGGAGCCATCTCAAGATGTCCCTGGGGGTGATCATCTGCCGGGGGGCAAGAGATATTTCTTGTATTATTTCACCTCCGGCAATCAAAGATCCAATGGGCAAAGTACCTATCGCATTCACTTACTAAAATTATTTATGAAAACTTTTTTATTTTTGAAATAATATAAGACAGATTACATAAAACTCACTATCAAGATTCCCGAACCAATACCATAACGTATAAGCTATAACGTACGATTTGAGATTAACATGGTCATTTTCATGAGTATTACAATGCATTGTGGATTTCATTATAATACTAGTGCGGATATTTATTATGTTTTAGTTGCGTTGAGTATCCAATATTTCGACTCTGTTACAAGCGCCAGGATCACGGATGTAAGTGTGCACTACAAAATATGCAACTAAAACAGAAAATTTTGAAAAGCAGTTAGTATTCTATTCAAAACAAATTTAAATAACAAAAGTGACTCCTTCGACGGGATTCGAACTCAGATGACTCTCGACCTCGATTCAGACGAGGTTTCGCAGCTTATGTTGAATCCCGTCGAGTCATTCACTTTTCCTATCTAAATTTGAACTAAAACATGCTACATATCCGTGCGAGTATTACATAAAATATACTCACGAATTAAATTAAAGGAACGGTACAGATACAAAACGTACTTTAAAGTAACCAAAAATAAACCCCCAGGAGAGAAGTATCGTTTCAAAATTTGATTAACACGTGGAGAATCTGGTAATCGTTAATTTTCCAATATGGATGGCAGCCACTTCGTTACCGCCTTGGCGGTCCATTGAGCTTTTGTTTATAAGCCTGGTCTTTACTTTTCAAATTACCATTGTATTTTAGGAAAACTGGAATAAAGACTTCTAAAATTATATTCTGTGATGGTTTTCTTCATAATTACATTTAAGTATTGTGTATTGTATTATATTAACTTGGAAGAAGTATGTTTTCATATACGTAGCAAGAGTTCCCGAATTGTTTAGGTTCCTTCTACATGTTGGCAAACACAGTGGAAAAATCCTTAGCTACCACACCCGACGCCACATAATCAAGAATCTCACAAACTGCGCTTTACACGTTCCCCAATAAGTTTTAAGCAACACGTTCGCCAATGTCTTTACCAACGCGTAGAGCGGGCACGTAATAGACAATACAAATAAAACATCAGCAAATAACATAGCATAAACTCACGCCTGTATCCCCGAAGGGGTAAGCAGAGGTCCTAGCACCCACATTTCGCCAGTTTATGTTTAGGTCCCAATGTAACAGGTGTCGAGCCTATTGCCATTAACCGGATACTTATAAACCTGCGATAAATACACACATAACTTCGAAAAGCATCGAAAAGTCATTGGCGTGTGTCATGGTAAAACCTGGGATAGAACCCGAGACCTCGTCTCATCAGTCCATTACCCATAACACTAGGCTACCGCGGTTCACATGATACTCTGCGAATAATAAAACTGACATTTCCAATCATTATAATTATTGTCTTTTAGTAATTCCACAATGTTTTCCTACGGTAAACGAGTGTACGTGTGCGGATCTGACTTTGTTCCGTACAATTTATTCTGCGTACACTTGGAGGCGCATTATGTACGTGAGGCAGGCGGCGCGTGCTGTGAGAGAATGTATCTGTTTGTTTATTTGATTGATTATTCCTGCAACGGTTCGAGGGTATTTGTGACCTTAGGACTCCCAATAATGCAGATCGCGCGTCGCTGCAACCTGTCGAGAGCATCTAATAAGTACTTGCGGAGCCATCCCAGATATGTGAGCAGTATTCCACGCAGATCATTGAGAGATATTTTCAGCCCTCATCAGTATTTTTCGGCCCTTTAGTAAAAATTAAAACGATCCAAATTATGACTGAAAGTTGATGGATCCCTTGTAGCTCATAGAGAGACAATTCTTTTCGACGTGCCTGTGTTATCCCGTAAATAATAATCAGCGAACATTTCCGATGGGAAAATGAGGTAGCGTGCCCCTTACTGGCTAGGTATATCTGATTGTTGTCCAACTATAGCTGGTTGGAAGCCTTATTTGGGTCTAGGTAGCATCTAAAGCGTGAATGTTGTAAAAAAATATTTTATAACAACAAACTTAAGTAAGCTAACAGATCTTTATAAAAGTAATCACGGTCTCCAGGTTTGGCTTCATTACCTACTAACTTCAACTATGGAACTCGATTTGAACTGATGGAAAAAAAAACTTCAAAGCAAAAACATTTCAAACCTCAGTTTACAACATTCGAGCAACTAACAGCCTTATAAAAACTATTTCTGAAGTATTTCTGACCAAAGGCATTTCTTCTTTAAACCCAACGATAAGATAATATTTTTATTCTATAGAAAGACGTACGGAGACGTGATCAAACCACAAATGTAACACAAACAAATGGTAAATCCAGCAAAATATTACATTGTTATACAAGAATAAATGAAGAAGATTATATTCGCAAACTGTAATCAAATGGTTTAGTGTTCTGAGTAAAATACTTTTTTATTTTGTTATATAACACGAAGTGGACTGAAACATTGAACGGTCCACCTGATGGAAGCTGGTTACCGTGGCCTATGGACGTTTGCAACTCCAGGGGCGTCCCATTCTTGCTGCCGACCATATAGAAGGAAGGGGGTAGAGAGAGTTAAAAGTTCTCTATGCTATCAGTGCAGAAGACAGAATCATTGAATTACGCCTATTTCCTTTCAGGGTAGGTAGATACACCCGGCCATATTGCTTCTATTCCTACAAATCTTACGTTACAATTCTTTTGTACTGCAATATTTTCTCTCTTTAATGTTTTATGAAAAATAAAATCTCATTTTCAATTAATTAATTTAATAATTTAGAAATTCTAAGCCTTTTCTTACAAACAATAATATTTAATTCAATTACAAGTTTCCCCACTCGTCTGTTTATTGCATTATAATTAATTACTTTGTAAATGTGCTTGTTTCCTTTTCTGTGATGTTTGTGTAATGACATTCATGTTTTGAATGCAATTATATTTAGCTAATGGGGTACCGGAATTAGGGCTGTTGCCGATTTCGCCATCAGAGACCACTTTGTCTCTTAAACTGCTACTTCAACGAATTGGTAAATGGGCAACGCACTTTAGCATGATTAATTTTCGTCCATTATGGCGTTTATTAACAGTCAATATGCCGTGGTTTGTATATACAGGGTGTAAGGGGAACACAGAATTCTCAACAGTAGAACTCTGGGTACACTGCATCATCATTCTCTGAACCTTTTCCTCGTCCTCCTGTATCCACGCTGGTTAGAAGGGTTGGTATTGGGCTTTTATTCAAGTTTTTCTTCTCTCGTAGTGATATCGACTGCGTATTTTTCTTCGGATAACATTTTTTCTCCGTCACCATACTGACTAAATCAAATGAATACTTGTAGGTAAAGCAATATTTCAGTAAAATGTGAGATGTTCAAGGTAGATTATTATATTAAATATTAGACACGCTTGGAGACTTGTAATAAAACTTCTAACTGAAATGTGGCGATTAATATATTCTTACAGCAACCATGTTGTGGATGGAACATGTTTGTCATATAACATCCTGTGTGTTGCTAAGTAATATTGAAAATGTTATACACAGTTATTTTAATGCTCTTTGCTTTGTGTCTCCTTTACATTTAAGCATATTTATAAAAAAATCTCTGTCAGAACTACTTTTTTTTGAAGGAAAAAAGTCAACGAGGACGTGAACTCGCGACCAGTCTCTTAGAAGAAAAATTCACTTGAGCTGCTAGATCAAACCTAGAGTATTGGAAATTCTCTTTTACATCTCAGAGGCGACATTGGAGATAATTTTCCAATATTAAATCGATTAAAGAAGTTAGCATTTTTATGTCTCAAAATCATTCCGCATTTAATACATAATGCTAACCAAATCATGGAAGTTTTTTTTTTTTAGAAACGGGGCAGGTCAGAAGTATCCTAAACCGACAAGCATGCATGTAGAAGATAATGAGAGTGAATGAAGCGAGAGTAGTGTGTCGGGATGCAAATGGAGATCCATGATTTCTGTCTACCCCTATGGGAAACAGGCGTGAGTTTATGTATACATAAGTGTTCCTTCAAATAAAAAATATACTTGTGTTTATTTATCAGTAAAATCTAGCTTTAGAGTGTTTTTAGAATTCGCGACCTAAAAATAAAATAATGATAGTCCAATTTCATTAGTTGCAAAGTAATTTCATAGAAGTAGTCGAATCATGTAAAATATTACGTTGAATTAAATATCAGATTGGAATAAAATTTCATAAACTTGTTTATAAGGTAACGTTTTTGGCGAATAAAATCTTTGTACCAGTATATCGGTAAATAATATTGAAACTTAATCCTCTCTGATTATAAGGCTGAATGATTTTCTGAATCCTTTTTTTATTTAAAAGGCAGTAAGGGTTCAAACGATGTAGCAAAGTAACTGCTGGATTGACCATTTGTATGTTTAGAGAATGGGCTTTAGGGAACCCTTTTCGACAATGTAAAAGTATTCAGTTAATGTTAGTAATGCCTTTTGAAAAGATCGATATGCAGGAATTATGTGTGATATAAAATATTAATTCTATTACACTTCATTTAAACCCGTTTTTAACGAATTCCGTCATCATCTATCTGCCCTTAACCCAATTATTTGTGGTCGGAGCAATATGTAATGCTCCTCCACGCATTCCTGACAAATACCTATCATTCCTTCTTCGTACTGTCCCAGGTCATTTAAGCAGGGCGTGAAAAATCCACCATTATAGCACTGTACGTGTTTGCAATGGTGATTCTCTTTTATGAAACTTTACCTTCGGCTTAACATCAGGCGAGGTGAAGTCAAATAATTGACGTGCCATGAATGAAAAAACAAAAATCTTCAGTCACTACATTTTTTGCCATTTCTCCTTTCACACAATCTAACCATCTTTTCTTGGAGCGATCTCTGCTCCTAAAGACCGACATTCATATTTTGGACTACTTTGCAACATTACTATCAACTCTTCTCAACTTTTCATTCGCTAGTATCACTTTCAAAAATTCTCTAATATAGTTATCTATTCCGATTTATTAGTATTATTTTAAAAAGTCACATTCACGTAAACTTTCAAAATGTATTTTTGTTAATTGCATATTTGACGGACACTTCGATTTTTTTTGGACGCATACTTTAAACCTATGACTTTAATTTGGCCTCCTTTCCGCACTTCATATCTAGTTTGCAGTAACAAAAAATAATTCTCATCATGAGTATTTTCTATTTTATTACATAAAATAATACAGTTGAATTTTACATTTTCGTAACAACCCTAGAAACGTTCTTTGAATAGAGCATAACAGTAGCAAAAATTTTAACCATAATAATATAATAATATTCAAACAACTAAAACCTTCTCAAAATGTTCCAAAACATAACATTTTATCACTCTTATAAAAAGCAAAAGTGTGTGAGTAATTTGGGTTAAGCATTAAACATAAATCATTTGCTAATACGGTCACCCCATTGCAGATGTTATAAAACACCGTGTAATTTTCGGGATTTCTCAACTTCGTATGTAATTGTTGAACTTGGTTCTTTGATTCAATATAAACGAAGGAATACATGGTTTAATAAAGCTTCATTAGACATTATATTGAATTCACGCTTAAACCATGGTTCAATTGTAACGTTGAAAAGAGGATGTATAAAAAGAGTTATAATTTTATGTCAACTATGGCAGAAAGTGAATGTTTCCTTTTACTTAATAAACAATATAATAAAAGATAATCGTCTCAGCCATAGGACGTCCACTGCTGAACATAGGCCTCCCACATCGGGTTGAAGTCATCATAGGTTTGAAGGCGGTCTGCATCCAATGGGTACCCGCGACTTTGTTTATGTAGTCCGTCCACCTATGCGGTCTCCATTCGAGAACCTTTCGGCTTCAACGGCTATCTGTTGTTCTTGCGACGTGCCCTGTCACTGTCACTTCACATCCTAATGATCAACATGATTAGCACGAAATACTATCGAATTCGTGCTAAGGGCACAGGTTTAAGACTTGAGCATTAACGAGACACATTTAATTATCTAAGGGTCATCCCATGCCGTACAGTAGTTAGCACAAGTTTGCTCCTCTCGTTCAGTGTGCCCAGTGAGAGCGTTACAAACTTGCGTTGAGCACGTACCTGGTTGACGGCACGGTGTTAAGTGGAATGTGCCCGTCTTTGCTATTGTGTACAATGCTTTTATAGAGATTTAGTACTATTTTTGTACATCTCCGAGAGCGGTACATTTAAGTACTTGTGAATTTAGCTGAGTAGTTTGAAAATGTTCATTAAGCCCACTTCACATCTATCTATCTATCTATACTATTATATAATTCCAAAAAGTTTATGTTTGTACGATGGACGCAAAAACTACTGAACGGATTTCAATGCGGCTTTTTTTTTGTTTGAAGGGGTTTGGTCCAACTTAAAATCTTACGTTTGTTAGATTGCAATCGGTTAAGCGGTTAAATTTTAAGTTGCACAGATGACGCTTAGGTCGCGATAACCGCGGGTGGAGCCGCGGGCATAAGCTAGTTATCAATAAAGATGTAAAATTTTATGCGGGTAATAGTAGAACTTAATAACATGTATATTAACCTGAATTGAAGGAAATTGATTTTTTGTACATTAGACTCCAAAAAATGTTCCACATCTTTCCACATGAATTTTTCCTTCTCTTTATGCAAGTCCAAAAAACCAACCTCGACACGTGTTTCGCCTCTACACGAGGTTTACCTAACCCCCGGCCATAACAATATGTTATTACTTACATCTATTTTCACGTATATAAACGAATTTATTGAACACAACTAACATGCAAAGCAAAATAAATATAAGTTCTTTAATATACATAATTGTATTAAAGCTTTCAAGGTGTTTTATAACAGCTGCACACATTTTTACACTAATGATTTTCACACTAATGAGAAATGTACCGAGCGATGCACCAACATGGAACATGCAACGTCGGAAAGAATTTTAATATAAAACTGTATGAGCTTCGGTACTGTATTTTGTTGGTTTAAACGATGTAAACATGAATATCTTGTTTCTGGCTTTATTATTTTTGTACTGATAACTTAAACAAACGTAAACCACTTCGTTATGAGGTTTCCGTGATTCAAGATACTACACCAGAAAGAAGTGGTAGGAAGCTTAGGTGTAGAGAGTTTTCTGATCAGTGATTTGACAGCAGCATCTTACTTGTAGACCTAGATGAGCAGTCTGACAGGGAAAGTACCTCCGACCTACAGAATGACCCCTATATGGTTGGCACCACGAGTGTGGCACCCCCGGTGTTGCAAACGCCTGTAGACCCACTTTGATAGTTTTCCTCAGGTGAACCGTGTGTTGCCACCTAAGTAGTATTAAAAATAGAATGAAATTGTTTGATTGTATAATTTTTCACTGGTAATGATGCAACAGCTATTAAGTTTAACACCTTTAGAAATTTCCACAAAAACGGCAGAGAATGACCTTACTACCTCTTAAACGTAATATTATTTCAATATCATTTATACTTTCATAGTGAGATTCAGACTCGGACCGTTGTCATCCATCGATTTTTTTTACAACTATTTCTTATAAGACAAGTGTAAATTTCAACAAAGTAAACACATAAATGTATCCAGTACCTACTACATTAAGAGCTATGTTTGACCCATTTTCACTATTTTAATAGTACTTATTCTGTGCACGCACTACGCACGCTCACGGTCCGAATCTTCCTATGGCAGTAAAGTAAAATTTAAATAATAATACTTTTAAGAGGCAGTGGTATTCTCCTGTCCCTAAATTGACTATTACTACAGTATTAGTGAAACAAGGCGTCATCAGCATACATGAAATTATTACCAGTTTCCTAATCCCCAAGAGTGTACAATATTTGTTTGCAATAAATCAAGCACAGTCGCGTAATACATTAGTGCTCGTCTCCAGCGCAGACATTAGCTTAAGTGGTTTGTACAATTTTACGATGACAGATGCAGTGTTTGCATTTTCGTATACAAGCTCGTGAGTTATCATAATTTTGGAATATTTCTCCGAATAAACAAGTCTTAGTTTAAGATTGAACAGACAATTTAAAAAAAAACGCGTTGAAAAAAAAGCAAATAGGGTTATTACAAAGTCCTCTTCGTGCATTGAGTCCATAGATTTTTATTACAAGTGTGGACATGCACGTGCTATGTTGATAATGACAGGGTTGTTATTATGATGTGACCACGGAAAATGCCAAGCAACACATGAATTTAAATTTATAATTAAAAAATTGTGGTCAGCATATTTTCGCCTATTAGTACAGGGGTATTGCAATTTGGACAGTGATGTTGTGTAGAGGTCACTTTTGCATATAACATTTTGCTGTGAAGGACTATACGCATCGTGTATTGTTAACTATTGCTTAAATTATACAAGCTATATAAAAGCTGCACAAAGGATCAAACTAATAAAAAATGTAATAATACTTACTTTTACTTAACCTGACAATGAACGAAGTCTCAGGCCCATAATCCAGATCGACGCTCAATTGTGAATTGACTCTTACAATGATAGAAATATCATCTGGGACACAATAATTACTCTGATCTGGTTATGAATTCAGAACCGTATATCGTACTGAAACATGGAAGATAGTTAAGGTATTGTGACATACAAACATCAGTGGCAATCATTACGGGTAGTTGAAGTGCTAAAAAGTTTATAAAATAGGTCAGATGGCAAGGGTGATGATGATGCTTTCGGATATTGTTACAAGCACACAGAGAACTTACTCTCAAACCTGCACTCAAAATACTCCAGCCCTATATTTTTTATTACCGACATCTCTGTCTTCTTGAAGCAAAACAAATTCAATCCTTTCAATAGGCGTGTGTTCAGATTTCATTTTCCCGTACGTCGCCTACCGTGTAGGGTTATGAGTTAGCTGAAGTTAGACTTGAACGAATTCAAAGAACATTCACCCCACCTGATTTGATTTATTGCAAAAGTTTTTTCCTCGTGAACTCAAAAAGTTCCGAATTAACGAACGGTAGCGAGTCCAGAGACAAAACTTGCTGTGATCTGTACCAGATCATACCTTACCCAAATTGGGATTCACTACTAATGGTAGAATTTCGTTATATAAGATTACAATTCGAAGTAAATTTTAGACTTGTAAGGGTACTTGAAGCAATTCGCTTCATGTGAAGGAACTTTAAAAGATAAAGTGTTGTCGTTGACGTCTACTAAGGCTAAAATAATCACTCTCTGACAACGTTCAAAGAACGGTGGATACACTCATACAGAATACAATAAAAAGATTAATGGCCTTTTGCTAGCAGTGAAGTACTTGTTCAGTAAATCTTTTCCAAATTGAATTAACTGGATACTATTACAAGAATCACAATACCTATCAAAAGTTATATTAAATCGTAGTGGAACAGTTCTTGTGGCGTAGTGATCGCGACACAGTGCAGAGTATTCTATCAAGATCCAGCGGTTTGGTGAATCTTTCCTTTGCCGCATCATTTCTTGGAGTTCCATCAAGTCTTGGAATTCCTTACCATCTCACGGGTTTCCTTCTTCGTACAGTCCGGGTCCTTTAAGCGGGGCGTGAATAAGCATCCGATGAGGCCATCAAACTGTGCACCACCGTGTTTGTAATTGTGACCGATTTTCCTGAGACTTTGCTTTCAGTTAACCATCACGCGAGATGAAGTCCATTGCCGTATCCATTATACAAAAATCTGTCAACTGCAGTACTTCGATATAATCACTTAGTTGTGAAGGTCATATAGCAAATGCTTCTGGGAAAATGTCAAAATTCAGTCGCACAGTTAGAGTGGAAACCAATCCCTAATGAATTGAGGAGAAACCTCAGTAACAATGATGAGTCAAGCAGGAATCAATTGTTTTATTTAATATTATTCATATTGAATAACTGTAACATTTAATTAAACTGTCAATGGGCAATTAAATAATTCAGGAGTTGGCTACACTAAGGCAATTCATTGCGCCAATTGTAAAGCATGGTCGTTATAAGAAATTTACAATGTCTAATTAACCTATTTTAATTCAGCCAACGCAACACTAAATTAAAGGAATGGGCTATTCAGAGGCGTAATTGTTTATTATCTTGCTGTAACGCGCCTATCGAGAATACATTTTTCAGTTTTGTTTATTACTTTTATGTCCATTCTGGTATCATTAATGTGTTTTAATATCCTAACATAAGCCTTCTAATGGCTTTTAGTATAGATAAATGTGAGTAATTTTTTATATTTCGTTGTGAAAAAATATCACCCTACCAATATCTTTGAACCACATGCCACATAAAATTGTTGTCGCAGCAATTTTATTGTACAATGCACTAAGTTCTGACACAGGCTTTTCTTGGTTAGGTGTTGAAACCGGTGACGCTCTCATAAAAACTAACACCATCATCATTTCCCTGCCGTTGTCCTGATTAATTGTGGTCAGCGCCTGTCAGATGTCATTTCCTCAGTCACTTTTTTCTTTGCCATTGTTTTGCGTCAACCTCTGCTCCAAAAGCCCTCAACATTCATACTTTGAACCTTTTGTTACAACAGTACTATTATCTCTTCTCGTGGTATGTCCATTCCACGAGAGTCGTTATTTTCTCAACATTTTTCACATACTGGTGCCACTGTCAAACTTTCTTTAATATCGTCCATTCTCGTCACAACACACATCCCTTCAGAAAAACGAACATACTAATCATAAATCATAAGCAACCTCCTGCAAGCCAACTTTGCACATAGAATGGAAAGACCAATGAGGATCCAAAATTATAAAACAATCGACAATCGTACATTATGTGACGTACCTACTTTCTTAACATTTTTACAATAATTGTATACACGCTAAACATTATTATTAATTTACAAGCAGAACAAGAGAGTCATGAAGTTGGAAACGGACCTCGACACCGCCATTTGGGCAGTCATTAATTCAGGAAATAATAATAAACATCAAGGTTTATTTCTCATAATCCATCGCATAAAATAAGTTAAGAAGCTCCTGGAAGCTACTCTCAAGTTACGAAGCGGCTAATGAGTGTTTGTAATAGTGACTTTGTTTATGTTACGGATAATAAAGACTACTTTAATTTGCCTCTTTCAGTAAAACGAGTACACAAAATTAAACACGGGGGTATTATCATTACACGGAGCTTGCTCTATATCACTCTGGTAGAAATAAATTCAGGCGCATCGTGTTTCCGAGTGCACTTCTTTATAGGAAAGGACCCCAAATGTTAGTGGATGAGTTGATGTTTGAGATCTCTGGATTATAAAATATATAATGAAGAAGAATCTTAGAAAGGAATGTTAAACCGCACCCCTCAAAGCAGCAAGGGAAAGGATATAGGAAGCCTTCTTACCCGAGGAGTACGAAGAGCAAACATCGGCACGTGTTTCGCCCTAGATAATTAATAATATTTTACTATTGCTATCGTTGGGGTTATTAATTAAACCGCAGATATATTCTATTTATATAGGAATATTCTCTCTAGAACACATCGGATTCGTCAACCATATTGACTGTTGTAACTTCAAAACGTAGACCGTTTTTAATTTTATCATTAGTCCCACTGAGAGAAAGCTGGAATATTTAAAAGCAAACAAAGGAAAAAGGACTACACTATCGTCAGTGATATTCCATTCGAAAATTGTCGTGTGATGCTTTATGATACGTCGTGTTAACGTAACTAGTTCGCCGTTGACAAAGGAACATGTCAAAAACTGCTACTGCATGTATCTTTTCATGGTGACGAAGGTGCTATTATACGACGAAGCCTGTTGCGACCATTGTGTTGATAGTGTCTGAAGTTGAGTTACTAAGCTTCAATGTTGTGATGTTACCTATTGTTAAGTTTTTTTTTGAAGTTTTTAGTTATTTAGCGAGATAATTATTCTTTTTTATCTTTATTTTCTTTTTTATTCTTTCGTCTGATACTCTGCGTGGTATTTTTATTCTTTCGTCTGATACTAGTGCGAAATAATTATGGGTGTGAATTCACTTACCTGAATCTATGTAAATACATTATATAGTTCTCGACATCAGATGCATAAGGTCGGATGTACAAAAGTCCAACTTTTCAGGAGAGCCAAAATAAAATTGACGAACTCATCGGCTCATATTTTATTAAACTATTCGTATTTGAATAACTTTTATTATTTTTTATTTGGCAGACAATTGCACCTTTCATTTTTAACGAAAAGCATCACTATATCACTTAAAATAAATTAATAAAAAAGGTTTTTTTGTTTAATTGTTGTCATCCGACCTTATGCCTGAAATATTATGAATTTATAATTGAAACTGCAAGCATATGTCTAGATCCAAACTTATGCTTGCAATTTCAGGTGTTTAATGTAAGCTTTATATTGACATATTATTTTTATAGCAAACTAAAGCTTTTGAACTATCTGGATTTGGAGATAAAAATATTGTTTCGTGAGTGCGTGGCGTATCGGAATCATTACTTAATTGACCAGTTTCAAAAATGTGAATCAGTGGTATTTCTAAACGTGGCCTTTTCTTGGGTGGGGTATAAAAACATTCGTCAAAATCAGGCATGGTATCAGGGGTTTTTGGTCACCTAATTATTTGTAGACCTAAATCTTCTATTGATATTAAATCAGAAGTATTCTCAGCATTTACTGGCGATTTAGTTGTATTTTTATTAGGTGATAATATATGTCTTTTACAGCGTTCTGTATGTGCACACATCAAAAAAAGTTTGCGATCGATATTATGATTTTTTCTTCTTTTAAGATTCTTTATTTAAAGATAAAGAATTAGAACACAAAACAATGACACCGTTCAATTGTTTTTTTCTTACAAAAAGGCTTTCAGTCCTAGCTTACGCTTATTATAACCGATTCAAGATATTTTTCGCGGAAAGTTGTGATTGAAAAAATGCCAAGAGGATTAACAGAGGTTTTACGACCTAAATAGTAACTTTGAGGGAAGAAGGATACACCACGAGAGTAATAGCACGCAGACTTGCTTTATCCCAAACCTGTGTCGTGGCTACGTTACAGAGGTACCACAGAATGGAGAATTTAGCTGACCGACTCCGCAGCGGTCGCCCAACTGTTTTGACAGCTGCCCAAAAGCGCTATATCAGATTGCTGGCAGCCCGTGATCCCACAATCAACGCCACTAAAATAAAAGTAGAAGTCAGGGCCACCTCTGGGCTTGAAGTAAGCACGCAGACCTTTCGCAATTGCATGCACCAGGCTGGATTACGAGCACGGAGGTCATGGCGAGCTCCGCTCAATTCCCGGCAACGTCAACAACGAAGATTGCAGTGGGCTAGACTTCGACAAAATGAAGAAGGTGAGGAAGAAAACATTTGGCAAAACTGTCTCTTCGTTGACGAATCCCGAATCTCCACTCATCCAGATAACCGACGTGTCCGTGTCTGGAGAAGACCAGGCGACCGTGAAAGACAAAGAACTGCCACTGGAACAGTTCAGCAAGGCGGAAAATCGGTGTCTTTTTGGGGTGGCATTATGATTGGAGCTAGAACGCCTTTGATCCCGTATCGGGGCTTCATGACAGCGGACATATACAAAGCAGTTGCTATTGATGATATCGTCAAACCATTTCGAGTAAACCATGGGCACCAATTTGTACTGGTCGATGATAATGCGCCCGCACATCGAGTCAATGCTGCTCTTCAAGAATACGATATCACACGATAAGACTGGCCTGCCGGCTCGCCCGACTTAAACCCAATAGAGCACGCGTGGGATGCTCTTAAATGAGCTGTATGGAACCATGAGCCACATCCTCAGACAGTTCCAGAGCTCAGGGAAGCCGCTATTGGAGAATGGGATAGGTTTCCTCAGGAAATGCTGGATAACATGATCCTCAGCATGCCCAGGAGAATCTCCGCATGTGTTCGAGCCAGGGGAGGAGTTATTTTATATTGAATTTACACCTTTTAATAATAAATTGTAGTTTAAGTTTAATTAAACAGTCTTTTTCTTTCTATGAAATTTCTATCACATTGCATTATGATTAATGGCTCAATTTTTTTAAATAATTAATAAAAAAATGTTTTATATTTGAATTTCAAACAGGGTATTCCTATTTAAAGAAAGCATACAACATAGATTTTTCTTGATAAAGATAAATTTAAAGAATTCTAGAAGCTTATGCCATTGATCGCAAACTTTTTTTGATGTGTGTATGTACTTAATATACACAATCACAACTTTTTCACATAATCAATCAAACGAAGTAAGAAAAATAAAAGCAAATTGCCCGTTTTTTTATACCACTTAGGTGGCAGACAAGCACACGGCCCACCTGATGGGAAGCGGTCACCGTGGCCGATGGACGTTTGCAACACCAGAGGCGTCACACACGAGCTGCCTACCCTGTAGAAACCTTCTAAAGCCCTTCTTGAAGAACCCAATAGTGTAGTCACTTGGGAAAACCACGGCAGGGAGTTCGTTCCCGTCGTCCGCCCGTGTTGATTTGTTATGATTATGAAATTTGTAATTATTTGACCGGCCGGTCGGTCTGTGCAAGCGGCCGGCACGTGCTTCACTACCGGTCTCTGTCACTCTAGCGGTAACAAGCTATAATTCTGTCGCACGCCATTTGCCGATGCGCCGCGTGTCTCAAGGACGACAACGATGCGGTACGGGAATATCCGAACTATCTCAACTACCACCCAAGTACGACGAGGTATTTAACTTTAATTTTGGAGGCATAAGGTTAGAATTCCACAAATTTACACAAAAATTTATTAAAATTGTTGTTATTACAGCAAGACAGTCTCATATTGACATGCGACTTTATGCCTTAACAGTGCTAGATAACATTGTTACAAGCATAATGCTATTTGTGATGATACGTATCTATATTTGAATGAAAATGTTAGATGCATAAATGCGTATCTGCTGATAAGCCTAGCGTAAGGGGTCGCACAGTTTCGAGGCATAATAGTTTAAGTTAAAATACAGCTACTTAATATAATAATAATTCGGTGCATAAAAGTGTAAGTAAAGATAAAAGTTTATACCTCCCAGGCTATTCAAAAAGTCCGTATATCCGACTTTATGCACGCATGTAACTCGTCAATAAAAAGAGATAGGAATACCAGGGTCAGTTTGGTAGAAAGAGAAACAAAAACGTATTACCCCTATATTAAAAGGTCATTTTAGTCGGATCTATACATCAGACCTAATGCCTCTGATGTCGAGAGTTTGTTTCTAAAAGGTATCCTTATTTTGTTGGTTAAATTTGTAAGGTATTAAGTAATATTAAACCCAACTTGCACTTTATGTCCTTCATGGGACTATTAACTGTAAGCCTAAAATTTAAGAGACCCTTCAAAGGTGTATGAGTCGTAAAAAAGTTTGTAACAACAGCGAGTGGATGAGTGGACTTAATTAAACCATAGTAATGGATGGATGAATTAAGAAAATTTGCAATTGTTGCTAAGGAATTGTTACTACGTGTCTAATTTGATAGTTTAGAGGTATCTCAATATGCTCAGCTCAATTAGAATTAACTCGAAATTAGTCATTTACGTTGATGGAAATTATACAGAAACTGTTTTTGAGAACCGGGTGACGCACATTGGGAGAAGACTATATCTAGCAGTGAACTACGATAGGTTAATTGATTGACTCTAAAGTGAGGTGTACGATTAGAAAGTTAAAATTTTGAAAATTAATTTTATAAAAAAAGATGACGATGAATTGATCCCATCCCCTGTGTTGTTCTAAATCCTTGCTAATTTATGTGACGGTATGGGGATTTATATATTTTTTCCACCATAACATTATGTAACATTATTGATAACAACCCTTGTACTTTTTCATGATATTTATTATTGTACCTAACCAGTTTCGCCTTGCGGCATTCTCTAATCAATAATGTATAACAATGAGTTCCACAAAGTTTTAGCAATCAACAGTATAAATAATAACAATAGATAGTTATATTTTTAACAGAAACAGACTTTCCTGTACGAGTAACGGACTTCTAGTAACTTAAATTACCTATGCTTATTCTTAACAATATTTCGCTTTAAGCGTGTATAATTCCCAGTGAATTTATGCTATACCATAAAGAGACCACATGCAGTGTATCGCCTGACTCTTAGTATATTATTTGTTTTGGATCTCCATTAGTGAAATAGTAAAACTGTGTTCATAATCCGTATGATTTTAAACATTGTATATGAATAAATTATAATTAAAGCGTTGTGCCGGTATTCTACAAAACGTATTACAAACTACAGCTTTTTAATTTTCTATCTAATTCTTCATCTACAAATTCGTACCCCTTGCTCCACTTTAACCGATCGCCAGCTTCAATACACATGGTTAGATAATCTACAATATATTAATGCAAATACCCAGAGATTAACGTGTACACGTGTAATATACAGCCGCCAGCAAATTTCATGAATAACAAGCTAGGTAACTACCTACAACTGTATAATGTACACATTCTTGGCATTGAGTAAACGATAAATAGGCTTGCAAATATTACTTGAGATATCTCATTCCAGTTAACTCTGCTTAAGTAGGTATTTAGAAATTATTAATGTAATAAATATTTAAAACAAAAATATACATATCCAAAGAATTACGTTCAAACACACAAAATTATGTTCATTGTGCGTAATGCTGAGAACTGGAAGCTCCTGTCTGAGTCTGTGTTTCTGAAAAGCTTTCAGTCTTCAAGTGTAAAGAGAATACTTCTAGGCAAGCATGGTTTATGGTTTGATTGTGTATTGTATTGTATCGGGACTCCTTTGTCCACACGGTCCTAGCCTCCCTTTTAGGGCCATTGTGCGTGCAGAGTTTCTGGCCAGAGCAGCAAGCCTAGCTCCACCCAGAAATGCAGAAGCTTACTGGGGGCTTCACAGGCTTCGCAGCGCGACCTCACTGTGCCGAGGATTTGTGATCGTTGGGGGGCTACTGCTTCGTATTCCAATATTACGTAGTTGGATCGGGATGAATGTACCACGCGCTCCAATAGTGCCCACGGCGTGTCTGGGGAAGTTTTGACTGCTCTCGCTCGCCTTTTAGGACACATCATGTTCTTTTTATCTCTTTCTTTGCCGCGTCCCCCACCAAGCTGCGTGCACTATTCGTACTCAGACTTTGATAATAAAAAAGGTAAAATTGAAAATGCAAGATTTACATACTCAACAAGTAAAAAATCTGGAGACAAACCTAACAGTACCCAATAGCCGGTATAGTGAAAATCTTTTAAAAGGCGAATGCCTTATTAAGTACATCGTAAAGTAAAAGTGTAACGAATGGTAAAGCCACACAAGAAGAGCCGTAAAACATACTACTAACCTTTATATTTTCCGTGTCAATAGTCTCCTTATGCCACCGCTGGTACATTTACGTGTAACATAAAGAATAACACAGCAGCTGTTGGATTTTACGTCGCTTTTATATTTAATCGTAAAAGTAGGCTGTAACGTATTTACCTTCTTACCTGGTAAGTTCAAGTGTATATTTGACATTTAATAGAGCGTGTTGAGAATGGGGAGAGGTATTTTAGTGTGGAGTTGGATTAAAAAGATCTTATATCAGAACAGTACTGCTATGTTAACCCTGCAAATGTAGCTTGAAATAATTTGTATCTTTTTTAGTTTCGATAGGCTCGCACTTGACCACCTGTTCATAGGTGAAAATATGGTTGATCCACTTGCCTAGAAGTAACCTTTTTACTCTAGTCTTAAAGACTTCCAAGTTATAGCTATATGAAGCAGAGATTCGGGCAGCGTGTTCCGTTTTTTTTACCTGCACCATGCAGCAACGGTGTGTCGCTTTACGTCTGTTCATTATAGGTGGAAGGAGCTGTGATGAATCAGGTTGTGTAACTCCAAAGCACACTCCCATCATCATACACTTTGTTCAAACCATACCTAGGCGTGTCAGTTTTGTAAAATGTACACAATAAAAAATTGTCCCAACTAAAGCGAAAAGGTTTCGAAACATTTACATACATATGGTTACGCCTATTTTCCACCAAGGTAAGTTGGGGTGTATGCATCCGAAATGCATGCATCTGACGCTGAATCTGGATTGATATATCTGTCTGATGTTAAACAGCCTTCTCCCTAAGTCCTTGTACGACACCACATGGAAAGTTGTGGTGGCTCAAATTATTAATGTACCTATTGATAAAATAAGGATAACTTAAAACAAATCATAAAATTCACCATTAAATCGATCGGGATATTTACCATGTTTGTTGATTTCTTCGCGTAACCGAAATTTCATAGTGAATTCGTAAATGACCATGTCAATCTAAAATCATAAAATGTTAATAAATTTCCTCAAAATACAATTTATAAGTAAGCGATACACATGAGAGGCATGTATGATACAGTTGGAGATAAAGCGCATGAAGCACACAACGTCTTAAGTGTGATCACTGAAGCACGTAGTACTAGGTATCTTGTACGTGACCCCGGTTCTGTAGAAAATCTTTCAGCTATATAATCCAGTAACATACTAGGAAACAATTGCAGCTTATCAAAGTTTCATCATAATATAATTAACTGATATTTGTTAAATTGTTGCTTTGTGAAACCTATATTTGAACAAACATTCTCGTCTATAACTTCCTGAAGGAATAGGATAATAACAGTAATATACCTGTATTTTTAACCCCCGACGTAAAAAAGACGGGTTGTTATAAGTTTCACGTGTCTGTTTAATACGCCTTCATTGATTCCACTTGTATGTTTGCTTGTAACCGACTTTTTTGGGCTCGATTTTCGTATTTAAACTATTATGATCATTCACATTATTATTAGAGTTATCAGGATATTTACCATGTAATTCGTGATCCGAATAGAGTTCGAGTTTGTAGTGAAAACAATGATAGTGGTGAGACGCGTAACAGTTAATTCGAAAGAAGGTAAATAGATTTATATTTTTTTTTATTTAGAGTACGTTAATTTGACTACACCCCGCATGATGGTAGGCTGAAGGCAAAGTCTTAGGAATAAGGGTCACCATTACTGACACGTACAGTGTTACAAGGGTGGCGCTCAGCTCATCAAACTCTTTTTCACGTTCTTCTTAAAGGACCCGGGACAGTAGGTAGAAGGAAACACGTGAGCTAGTAAGAAATTCCAAGACTTAATGATGCGGCACAGGAAAGACTCACCGCACCGATTGGTTCTTGATGAAATATTTTAAACTGTATGTGGGTGACTTCAGTTTCCTGCAACAGTACCAAAATATCAGAAACACCAAATAATTATCTATATATATATATAAAAATGAATTGCTGTTCGCTCCTCCAAAAGTCTAAAATTATATCCACTTATGCTATAGCATAAAGTACATAATACATAAGCTACCTTATAGAAAGCAAGTAGATGAAACGATTTGTAGCAACGATCAAGGGGTTCAGTAATATTTGGAAAGGTCAGCTAATGTATTAGTATTTGGTCTAAGTGCTACCACGTCATTCCACATGTCGTTATGTTGAGTCATTGATGGCGAATGTTTAGGTGGACCAAAAGATTTATTTGCAGGTTTTCAACCTCCGTAATGTAAAAACGAAGGGGTGTTGTAAGTTTCACGTATCTCTGTGTGTGTAGTGTTTGTGTTTGTCTGTGGCATCGTAGCTCCTAAAGAGATGAACCGAATTTGATCTAGTTTTTTTTTGTTTGAAAGATGATTTAGTTGGAAGTGTTCTTAGCTATGTTTTACAGTCGTTGTACCTAGGATAGTTCTGATAACATGCACGACAAAGCTTGAAATATTTATTTTTTACTTTTTTGAAGTATTTTTTGTCGGGGTTTTTTGTAGTAAACAATATTATTCTATTATTTTTGTGCGGATAAGTACCAAAGGTTTTTCATTAAATCAGCCTGTGTGGACGGAGTATTTGGAATGCCCTGAAAATTATATACCATCGAACTCGACTGATCCTCTGACCAACCATAGGCCATGAGATTTATGATGCTGAATGATATAAATTAGAGTAATTTTGCAGGAGGTATCTCGCGGTATCGCCGTCCCAATTGAGCAGTCGGACTGGAGTAATATTTGTGCCCCACAGAATACAGCAGTTGATAATACCATAAATGTTGTATTAACCACAGACCTCTCTGGAATATTTTGGGAACAATGGGAAGACCAATTATTATTTATCTCCTTCGCTGGCGGCACAGAAGTTCTATTTACCTTCACCTCTTCCCCAGATCATCTCTTCAAGAATTTGGACATGTTTCTATAGGGTAAGAAGCACGTTTATGATGTTACTCTTGGAAATAAAAGAAAAAAAGAAAATTGTTTTTTATTGCGGACCGATTACAGTTATAAAAGAAAATAACGAAAACATGGACGTTTTACCATTACTGTGGCCTATGGACGTTTTTAACACTTTTCATCAGGTGGGCATTGTGCTAGCCTGCCACCTAAAGCCGGGTCCAGACGAGTGTAACGTGTAATGTAATATTACACGTAATTTAGCGTCAATAGTGTGGACGGCACACGAATTCAGAGCGAATTGTTTGCCGCGAATCTATTTCAGAGCTGTTTCCACTCATTTGCTGCGAACATGCCGAATAGGTAAGTCGTTATAGCTGGTGCTACTTTTATTTATATATATTTGCTAAATGAAAACTGGAAACGTTTGAAGCGTCGATGGTGGAAAACTAAATTGTATAAAAGTTTTCTACGTCTCTTCCCAATGAGTGAGCAATATATATCACTCCAAGCATCGTATTTCTCATTTTTTTTAAAGTAATTCGGATTTTTAGGATCCCAAATAACAGGATTGTTCGTCACTCCACATTATGAACGTCCACACGACACAACCGTCACGAACGCCGTCCAAACGAGCACTGCGAGCGCCTTTGTGTTCGCACAAAAAACCGACAGCCGATGGATCAGCGCGAGCGCCGGCGCGAGTGTTACATGTAATGCTCGTAGAGCCGTCCACACACAGGATTCGCGTTACATTACTCGATAGATTACATTACACGTTACACTCGTCTGGACCCGGCTTAAGCGATATAAAAATAGAAATTAGATGTTATATAAATATAATTGTATTCACTATTTTACCGTCATCATTTCGCCATAGCGACGGATATTAAACTCCCACTTGTCTCGCTCCAGACCCCAGGTATTCAATTAATCCCCGGCCAGCGGGACGAGAGGTACTTGTATTCCGATCTATTACCGATCGTGATAAATAGTGCCATTTATCACCCCTCTAAGAATATTTCAACTTGCAAGGTACGGCACGTCTAGATAGAGTGCGCCATTATATTGGACATGACGTCATTACCCATTGGTGTATATAGTAATTTAATTGATAATCCAATGCCATATTATAATGGTACATAAGTAGTGTAATATTGATGAAAAAATAATTTGCACGCCGCATATGGCAGAGTATGTAGAATATGCACTGTACTATTTATTGTAACACCTTTCGTACCATATTCTTGCAAATAAATTTAATTTGAATTTGAAGTAGGTATGTTTATTGATTTAAATGAAAACTTGCATTTCAATAAAACGAATAAGGATTTTTTTTGAGTTTTAGAAGAAAAGGCAGTGAACTCATTTGCACATACTACGTCAGGAGGAAGCGGTACTATGCGATATGTCTAAGGAGGTTTATTCCGCGCACGCTCAAGCTGTGGAATAAACTCCCTGCCTTTTTATTTTATTGTGCGCAATATCCCCACGGATACCACCTCCAACAAAACCAGTGGTTTTAAAATCCACATCATGGGGTTCTTCAATAAGGGTTTTAGAAGGTTTCTACACAGTCGGCTGCACGAATGAGAGCGTCTGAAAGTAGATGTGGGCATCATGTCAAACAAACATAATCCTGGTCAGCATGGAGACAATAGGCCAAAGCTAAAAACGGGAAAGGCCTATGTCCAGTAATGGAATGCAATAGGCTATTAATTTAAAAGGAATTAATGCTGTCAAAGTGATTTTGATTGTTACATTAGGCATGCTAGCTAGACTGAAGAGATCTATTTTCAGAATAATCAAGCATCGGTTCTTGTTAATAACTTTACCTCTCTTCGTTTCGTTTTCATTTTCTACAGTTTACCTTTCCCGAGCTTAAATGGTAACACGGGATATGACCCCATAGAAGGTATTGCTTAAAATATAGCTGATAAAAGCGACATCTGAGTAAACGTTATGTTAAATGGAACGATACAAACTCAGATACGACGTACTTTTTTCAACCATTTGCACTTTCTTTTATTGCCCACATACAATGTTACAGATTATTCAACATATGAGAAAAGCAATGTTTACTAATGTCGTTTTGGGAGAATGGAGGAATCATTTATCGTTATGTCACAGCTATTCAAGATGGCAACCGTAGTAATGATATAGGTGATAATGTAAACCGATTCTCATCCCGATATTTCTTTTTAATCGAGCGATAAATCTCATCGCTGGCTGTGCGAGTCCGGAGTCTTCTGCGAACTCGTTCCGCCGTTTCCGTAGATTAACTTAATTAAATTAAAGAACAAAAGATTATTTTAGGCTTTTAATAAAAAAATGAAAAATATTTTTTAAATATATTATCTAAGTCTGTCTACTCCTTTGGCGATATAGGCGTGAGTTTATGTTATGTTATGATACTATTATTCTAGTGTGAATAATAATTATATGTATTTTTTGCTCTTCCGTTCTGAGGTTAGTCAGTTATACAAGACTCCTGAATCAACAAATTAACTCATTTTTGTAACATAACATAACATAAACTCACGCCTGTATCCCCGAAGGGGTAGGTAGAGGTGCTAGTACCCACATTTCGTCAGTTTATATTTAGGTCCCAATGTAATAGGGCTAGCGTATTGCCATTTATCTCATTTATATCATTCTCTCCAGCACTACGTTGCTATGCAGACGTGCATTTTGTTAATTCTATAATAATTAAACAAATGCAATTAATTACTACAGTAAAATTAAATAGCAGTATAAACTAAAACAAAGAGTGTGTCGTAACCGCAAGTGTTTGTGCAGTGTTGACAATTTTTGTTGTTGTGCAAAAATGAACTAATCACAAAAAGTGTGTCATATATATTAATCTAATATGGCTAACTTAAACTCCCCGTTTAGCCGTAGCCAAATGATGCACTGAAGTCCACCACCGACGCCTACGCAACGGGAGCCTTCTCAACCTACTAACCCACCAACTAGTTCCGAAAATAAGTTGCCGAATGAGGCTGTCTCAACGGAAGAAATCCAGAGATGGATGGGAATCATTGATGACGTCTTGAACGAAGTCTGCTCAATAGTTGGGGAAGGTAAAATGAACTTGGACCAAAAGCTCCGAGTAAACAATTTGTGTCGAAAGGTATCTAATGGGACATCCCAGATGGCAGTCATGTACCAGTCACTTAAGCAGAAAATGATTCACGCCCATGACAGAATACACTACCTACAGGCCCAACAGAGTCACACCAACGCAATAGACCAACTTAAGCAGATCGTGGAGACGAAAATGCAGCCGGCCGAACTGACCTCTTATGCGCACATCGTCAAAAAAGGAACTGATACTCTGGTCCGTCCAGCAAACCTGAGCGCCATTGCTATCTACCCTAATGACAAAACCAAGAGCAGTGACGAGACCAAGGCACTTGTCCAAAAAATTATTTCTCCAGAAGCCTTTAAGCTGCAAGTCCGCGGCATAAAGAAGGTTAGAAATGGAGGTGTACTAATAAGCACAGAAAATAAAGGGGATATCGCTAAACTAAGGGGTTCAAATAAATTAGCTTCCTCTGGCCTAACAATCGAAGAACCATCCAAGCGCCGACCAAGGATCATAATTATTGGTGTCCCACTATCCTTGAGCGAAAAAGAGGTACTTGATTGTATCTACGAGCAGAACCTCTCAGATAAGGTGCCAAACTATACACGGGAGTCTTTTGCGGAGACGGTTAAAATTAGCCATAAATCGGGTAAGAAAAATCCTTCTTTCTGTAATTACATTATTGAAGTCCCACCGACCATCAGAAAGGTTTTATTAAACCAGGGCCGCATATTCATTAATTGGACATCATGCCCTGTAAGGGATTTCACCATTGTAACCAGGTGTTTTAATTGTCAACTGTTCGGACATGCAGCAAAGTTTTGCCGTGAGAGTACCCCCACCTGCAATCACTGTGGAGAGAGTGGTCATTCCCACAAGGAATGTACTAAGAAATCGACTCCCTCAGTATGCGCGACGTGTAAACGTTTTAAAAGGAAATGTGACCATCAAACAGGTGATGAGTGCTGCCCGGCACGCAAATATGCCGAAGCTAGTTATATCAATTCTATAGACTATGAAGGCGCCTAAGAGCGTCACCAACAACCTTTTATTTTAGCACACTCGAAAAAAAAAATTTTTATTTGTTATTAGCACCGATTATTATTATTATGACATGTAATCAGCTTTTAGATGATCTAGACAATTTTTCCGTGTCCGAAACACACATCTGCTTTGCTATGGACTGTAAGAAAATTCTATCTTCTGGTAACAAGCTAACTTTACTAACCCAAAATATTCGTAGCATTAACCAAAATATGAATGCACTGGAAGTATTATTGCACGATATTAA
Organism: Pelosia muscerda; assembly: GCA_963691645.1. Lineage (NCBI taxonomy): Eukaryota > Metazoa > Arthropoda > Insecta > Lepidoptera > Erebidae > Pelosia > Pelosia muscerda. Next base: position 19,818,442 of record OY829101.1, read on the forward strand.
TATAAGCTGTGATATAATTATACTAACTGAATGCTGGCTCCCAGATTACGATTATAATATGCCAGCCTTACCTGGATACTTGTCACATACCTCGACCAATTACATCAACCAGAATGATGGTCTTGCAGTTTATATTAAACGAGATCTTACTTGCACCATTGAGGAACCACTATTAGATGGCAGTAACTGCCTAATAGTTAAACCTCAACCTGATACGGCAATTCTTGCGATATATCGCCCTCCTTCACAAAGTATAGAAACTTTTTTAGATGCTTTAAATAGGATACTGGAACATCTATCCTCGACCAAAAATATTATTATCATAGGGGACATAAATATAGATATTGTCCCTGAGCACGCAGATCAAAAAGCGCACCAATACCTTAACATGTGTTCATCCCACGGCCTATTACCTACTCATACTTTCATGACATTCCAAACCGGATCATGCATGGACCATATTCTTATAAAGTCTAAACTATCGACCAAGACCTTAGTAACTAACTCCTGGTTAACTGACCATAGAGCTATTTTGCTGGCGATGCAAACGTGTTTACCTAGGCAAAAATGCACACATAACATAACAACAGTGAACATGTCCAACCTCGAATATGACCTACGTAAGTTAAACTTCGACCCAGTTTTTAACTCTGACAATCCAAATACTTCACTGAACTACTTAATTCATTCTCTGCAAGCAGTAATACAACAAAATACACAAACTAAAACAGTACCTAGGAAATATAAGAACATTAAACCATGGATTACACCTGGGCTTGTTCGCTGCATAAGGCATAGGGATAGCCTGCATCTTAAGCTAAAATTAACGCCTAATAATGAAATACTTGCTGTTACATATAAAAGATATAGAAACTTTTGCAACAACCTTCTTAGAAAGTTGAAATTCCAGTTTGAGAGAAGTGAGCTACAAAAAGTAGGTAATAATAGTAAACTTATCTGGAAATTCTTAAAAACAAATACAATTAGAACGAAACCACCTGACCAGCCACTCGAGTTGCTACATCCACCCAACACTCTAGACCACATCAATGAGTTCTTTATAAACGTAGGTAAAAATTTAGCTGAAAACTCACTAAAATTATGCAGACCCTCCAATAACACAAGATACCGACCTACCAACACTCCAGTGAATTCTTTGGTTTTGTTAGACACTGACACTCAGGAAATAATAAGCATTATTACGGGTTTAAAAGATACTTGTGCCACCGGATCGGACAACATACCTAATAATATACTTAAAGCATTTAAGCTGCTTCTTGCACCTCCTCTGACCCACATACTTCAATTATGCCTAACTCAAGGAATATTCCCGGATGCACTGAAAAGAGCGGTTGTCACACCTGTGTTTAAATCTGGTGATAAGACTTGTGTTAATAACTATAGGCCTATCTCTGTCTTAACAGGTTTATCAAAAATTCTGGAGAAACTTATTAATAACAGATTAGTAAACTATTTAGAGAAAAATAACCTCCTATCGGACTGTCAGTACGGCTTTAGGCCAGCGCGATCCACCACCCAGGCAGTTCATAAATTAACAGAATACGTTACTAACAATCTAGATAAAGGCATGCATACCATGGGTATCTTCCTCGACCTTGCCAAGGCCTTTGATAGCATTTCATGCACTATTCTACTACGGAAGCTTGAATTTCTTGGAATAAGAGGAACTCAACTTCAATTATTAGCCGACTATCTTAATGATCGCAAACAATCGGTAAAAATTGGGAATCGCACTAGCGATGTGATGTCCAACAGTAACTTTGGCGTCCCACAGGGAAGTGTCTTAGGAAGTACCTTATTTCTGATATATATAAATGACCTCTGCTCCACCCCATTACATAACGGTATGATGATATCATATGCTGATGACACAGTTCTATTATTCGCCGCAAAAACTCGTTTAGATTTGTATAGTCACGCCCAAAGTGGTTTTAATTTTGTGACGAATTGGCTTAATGAAAACCTACTCACGTTAAACGCAGATAAGACAAAATATGTATTATTCACAATGCGCAACAATTATAAAACCACGAACAACCTAAACATATTCGCGCATAGGTGTAGAACTGCTGACGCACCATGTCTGTGCCCCACTTTAAACAAAACCGATGACATAAAATATCTCGGCGTCACGATTGACAAAAACCTAAATTTTCGTAAGCAAACAAGTTTGCTATGTACTAGAGTTCGCAAATTAATATACATTTTTAAGAACCTTCGTGCTATAGCCAATTACAAGCTAATAAAACAGGTATATTTGGCCTTGTGTCAATCCATTATCACGTACTGCATAACGTCCTGGGGTGGCGCAGCGGGTTCAATCCTACTCCCGCTTGAACGCTCCCAAAGAGCCCTTCTTAAAGTCGCCACATTTCGTCCACGCAGATTTCCCACCCACCAACTGTATACGAAATGTGATGTACTATCAGTACGACAATTGTTTATATTAAGTATTATATTATACCAGCATACCAAACTCACGCCACCTGAACAGATCGGGGAAGGGCGACGGAAGGATCGGGTCTTCACCATTCCACTGTTCCAACATGCTTATGTAAATAAATTTCATATATTTTTAGGACCTTATTTGTACAACAAGTTAAATAAGAAATTAACCATCAGTAATTTAAATTATAGAGACTGCAAAGTTTTGGTGGCTGATTACCTAAGAAAACTAGATTACGAGGACACGGAAGAGTTGTTGGAGATTGTAAAGTAAAATTTTTACTGTAAGCATAACGTAAAAGTCTGGACTACTTGTATTATATTATATTAATGAACATTCATTAGTACCAAGATATTTAAAACAAGAACTGAGAAGGTCTGAAACACAGGTTTGTCAGAAACCTAGATCAGGCTGGTCCCGGTTTAATCAAATTGATCTACATCTAACCCAGTATTGTAAACCTGATTATTATAATGATAAAATGTAAAATAGGCGTTAAGTTACGATGTAAATTAACTTATAATGATGTAAATCTGACAACTAATAATTTTATACTCATTGTAATGTAACTGAACTGAAAGAAATAAACATTTTTATTATATATATTATTATTATTTAATACACACATAACTTCGAAAAGCACCGAAAAGTCATTGGTGTGTGCCATGGTAAGATCTGGGATCGAACCCGAAACCTCGTCTCAGCAGTCCATTACCCATACCACTAGGCTACCGCGGCTTCAACGGATTGTACGCGGATTGTAAACGAATTAATTTGCTATGGCAGTGTTCACTGGATAGTTGAAAATGAAGAAAGATAGCTTTGTCATTTACAAAATGCTATTCAAATACATAACTTAATTGGGCTACTTGATTCCTACGAAATTGTACAAAGATTTCGGATGCTCTTCAGTCTATGCAAACGGTTCATTTTAGGTGCTAAATATTCAGAAGCACTTGGTTGCTAGGCGACAAGAGCTGCGACACTTAATCTTGTTACGTGTCAACCATGTCCCAGTTGCGAATTGCCGCTTTTTAAAATTTATTTAAAATACGATGCTCTACGAGCGAAATGTGTGAAACTGGGGTGTTTTATAAGAAAAATGTTATGATATGCGCTCAGATATGAAATGAGTGTGTTGAATTTTATACATGACCAAGAAGTACACTTATTTATGTGAAAGAATATGTATTTGACTATGTGTATTTTTATGGTGTGTGTACACACACCATAAAATTTGTATTATTGTACTACACTGTACTGTATTGTATTGTATAACTGTATCGACCGCGGTAGCCTTTTTTTTTTTTTTTTTTTTTTTCGTGCGAAAAATCCCCACGGATACCCCCCTTCTCCGCCGAGGGCGGTTGGAGAGGTTATGTCGGACTCGAACCGACCAAAACGCACGCCGTCTTTGGGTCTTTAGTTGCCGGAGGTGAGATAGTAGTCAACATATCTCTCGCAACCCGGCAGACCCGGGGCCGTCTCTTTCAAGATGACCCCCGTCGGGTGTAGGGACCACGGTGTCCCCGTCCAGTCCCCGGGTATGGGGAGGCGCGCTTAGCGCCACCGCCGCGGCCTGCTTCTGCTAGGGTGACAGGCGGCTCCACCCGTCACCCTCAGGCCCGCGCTCATGGAGGACGGAGGTCATTCTGCGACCTCCGACGTCCGAGTCGCCTCCGCTCGTCGCGGGCTGTGCGGGTCCGGAGTCTTCTCCGAACTCGTTCCGCCGTCTCCTTCTCGAGCATCACTTGCTCGCAGAAGGAGGCGCCGACCGCGGTAGCCTGGTGGTATGGGTAATGGACTGCTGAGACGAGATCTCTGGTTCGATCCCAGGTTTTACCATGGCACAATGACTTTTCGAAGTTAAGTATGTGTGTATTTATCGCGTGTTTATAAGTGCTCGGTTAGTGGCAATAGGCTCGCCACCTATTAAATTGGGACCTAAACATAAACTGGCGAAATGTGGGTGCTAGCACCTCTGCCTTTTTCTTCGGGGATATAGACGTGAGTTTATGTATGTATTATTGTATCGAAGATTATAGTAACGAGAGTTTCAAATCCTAGCGAATATACTAACGTGGACCCACTACTACTACCATAAGTGAATTAACTTAACAACTTAGGTAATACGTATAGATATTGCTGGTGAAAATACCTTTAAAATTGTGTGTCAATTGTACAGTTGAAGGAAATGATGAAGCACCTGTTTCAACAACTTTTTATAAAATGGTGTATAGTAGAATTCGCTTATTATGGCTAGTTTTATTTATATTGACTAACCGCTTATTATGATGTAATCACACAGCGTAGTTTGACGTTCATCATAATAATGTGGCTGCACACTGGGCTAATAAAATATGAAATGCCGTCGACTATAGAAGACGAAGAACTATAAAATCTTTATAAATAAGTCGTTATCGCTTATTATGACACATTTTCGAATATATTTAATAAACTGCGTCCGATTAGTGTCCAGCATGAATCTTTTTTGATCTTGAGCGTTTTTGAGATCAAGTTTATTTTTCATTAAATAAATAAAGCACCTCATTTCTACTTCACTTATTTATTTCTTTTCAAAACCTAAAAAAGATTGTTGGTTATAACATCTAGTTATTAATATTTGCCATTTCTCTCCAATGTCATTATAAGCGGAATCTACTGCATATCTATACTAATATTATAAAGAGGAAAGATTTGTACCTATTTTTGTATGTTTGTAATGAATAGGCCCAAAAAGTACTGGGCCGATTTAAACAATTCTTTCACCTCTAAAAGGCTACAATATCTAGGAGTAGCATAGGCTATATATCATCACGCTACCATACAAGGGAGCGGAGTAATAATCATAAATCTCAATTGATCTGGTAAATTTCTATACATTGGCGCTAATATCGCTAACAATTTCCGTTGTCATGACAGCAAGGAAAAGTAGTATAGAGAGGCAAGTAGTGAATCGAGTAGAGTCGTACAACGCGATAATAGACATCCACGCGGGCGGAGCCGCGGGCAACAGCTAGTACCTAATATTCACCTACCTCATTTCCAGACTATACCTATATTACCAAAAAATATTGGCAAAATAACATTCCCATTATACAATGTAACTGTACACGAAATAAATTTCTGTCTGTTTAAGATATTCTGAATGAAACCAAGAAGTAAAATGGCAGATCAACAAAGTACAGGTATCTTTCTGTACACTTGAGTTTTAATACAAAAAATATGACTGCCATAACTTTCATAATTTAGGTGGCATTGTAAAAAATACACTTTAATGTTTCGTCGTAAACTGAGGAGAAATGACTTGATGCCATTCGTTTTCAGAAACGAATGTAAAAAGGTTTTTTTTTTCATGAATTGTTTATGAAGGTCCTTAAGATCTGTTTATCATGATATACTGTAATGGAAATTTATATTGGCTGGTCAAAAAACAACTAGCTTATATTTAAGTGCTTTGAAATTATGAATAAAATAATTCGTCGAGTAACTTTTATACATACATATTTGAATTATTATTGTTGTACCTGCATTCAGTTAATAAATAAATAAATATGAATATGCATTGGTAATTGGCATTTTGAATACAAATTGTGTTCAGCAACTACTATTAGGTAGGTACCGGGTGAATAAAACCCATATCTCATGCAGAATTATTTGACAATAATATTATTATTTATGACGAATAAATTAATGCATAGTTTTTTAAAAAAAAGTAATTCGTATGCTGTTTCAAAGCAAATTTAGATCGAAAAAAGTGACGAGACTGACGGGAATATTTATGCCAAATCATATAAACTATAACAATTGAGAACCTTATCTTTTACGAAATCGGTTCCAAAACAACTAACCTCTGACTAATACAACTAAGTGATTACTTGAATTACTTATTTACACTCGTTGGTAATCAGACCACTTGCCTAACTGTCTTAATGAGACTTGTGCCTCGAGACTCCGTTGAAGGTCGCAGGTAATAAGCGTATAGCGCTGTATATACGCAGCATACGGTCTCAAGGGTGAAGGGAAAAACGTTACTTATAAGAAATTATTTGAGAGAACATTGAAAGGTATTTATGTATATATATTTGAATTGGATACTTACCTTTTTTCGTCTAGTTTAGGTATTGCTGTTTAAGTTTATCGATTCTTAAAATAGAACGTTAATGACGTTCTATTTAGATATTTCATTTGTTATAGCATTATGATAATACTATAATGCTATTTTAGAAATATTTCAAGACTTGCATTGTTACGCTTAACTAATCAGCGAACAATGGATTTATTTTCCTTTGTACTACTTAGGTGGCAGACAAGCACATGACGCGCCTATTGGAAAGTGGTCACCATGGTTTATGTCCATCCACCAAAGAATACCCTTTAATGTTTTCGTCGTAAACTGAGGTTAAAAAGTAAGCTGAGCACCAAAACCTGAGACTTGTCCTTCAGCTTCTCTCTTCATCTGGCGGGGTGAAGTCAAATTGACGTGCCCTAAAATTTTACTAAAAAATCAGGTGGGACATTTGCTTGTTTGAAACCTAAGTGGTATAAAAAAATAAGTTCTTCAGAATTGCGTGAGGCCGGCAAACTATGTAATTAGCGCACAAGCATTAAGCGGGTCGGGTATTCGTAACTATATTTTTATTCATGTATACAATCACCTGCAATGATATGTATATTAAACTTGTCGAATTTTACCGTTTCATTTCATAATGTTGACTTGTCATTTATAATTGTGACAAAGTTGCAAAGTGTATACATATTATTGCAGGTGACCGTACCTACTTATTTTAGTAAATAATATCAGTTATGAACCGACGGTTACCCTTGTGTTTCATTACAGGAATATATAACTAAGCATAACAATGTGGGTGTTTGATATCTATTGAAAGCGTTTCATTATGTATTTGGAACTAAAACTATTTAGAATTAACGCGTCATAGGCACAACGTCAGTTAGTCAAGTGAGACTTATATATTACTAAGTATTGTAGTATATGTTATGTATACATGGGAATTTGTATCCATCGGTTCTTGAAAGTTATGTCTCCATAGTTTTAGAAATTGTGAGAAGTAATCCTAAAAGAGTTCTGATTATTCTTTTGCATATCATCATAATTTTTCAGCCATAGGACGTCCACTGCTGAACAAATGCTTCTCCATTGACCTCCAATCCGACCGGTTGGAGGCGGTCCCCATCGAATGGGTACCCGCGAATTTGACTATGTCATCCTTCCACCTCGCAGGAGGCCGTCCTACGCTTCGTCTATCGGTACGCGGTTTCCATTCAAAAAGCTTTCGGCTCCAACGGCCATCTGTTCTTCTTGCTACGTGCCTCGCCCACTACCACTTCACATGTTTCTTAACCTCTAACCATTGTACTAACATGATATATATGAGAATAAGGAGTACAGATGCAAAATGTGACGTAACATTTTTCTATTCAAATTACCTTCCTAAAATTCCTGGCAGTAAGGTCCATACACTAGTTGTCTGGAAGAGATCGCAGACCAGATGAATACATTTAAGACAGATACAACTAAAACATCTAACTAATTCCTAACTTAAATGTATCCATCTTATGTATCCTATCATTGGTGTGCAATAAAGAGTATTTATCTTATCTTACTTTCTGTTTTCGTTTCATGACTGAAAACATATTTATAAAGGAGTTAGAATATTGAAATATATCCCCAGTATATAAGCAGTGAGGTAGGTACTGTCGTCATGTGTCCTAACCAAACTTAAATTTGCCCCGACCACTCGATGGTACCTTTGTAATAAAGTTAACTCTTGGATCTTTGGAAATGGGATAGGAATATATTGAAATTTTGAAGCATGTAGTATGCTAACTATTCAAATCGATTTCGATGAAATGAATACCAGCGAATTTCATTAAATTCATTGAGCAGTTTTAAAAAAACAATTTTCAAAAATTTTAGTAAGATTATCGGTAGATGGCTCTAACCAAACCAACTTTGACGTAAAGGACGTGGACGTGGAAGGACGTGTAGCCCTGTAAAGGACTGGTCGCGGTTCCCGTGTAGGCATTCACTTTTTCTTATCTAAATCGCATTGCGCTGTAAGTTTGAATGTATTCAACCAATACTACAACTTCTTATACCTACTTGGTTGGATACTGGTATCCATGACATGCAATACCTATGTGAGATGATGACTATACTTCCTGAGCTACCTAAAGCTACATCGGGCTTTTTGAAACTCCAGGTTCAATGGGTTCATAATAGATAGTCAAGACAATACAGTGATTTGATTTTGAGATCTAGTGAGAGTCTGATCCAATCGCATTTCTTGTCACTTGCTATTTTATTGAAGTGCCAACATACGCGAATGGTCCTTGCGATATTGGATCGCAATAAAACCTCTTCAAAACGGAAAATCCGTTCTATAGTTATTGCGTCCATTGCGAACAAACATTTATTTGTTTTCAAATATCTTCAATTTACAGACACAACTAGCTATTTAATATATATCAGTGGATCTTAACCTTATTCAGTTCGCAGACCCCCTAGAAAATAAAAGTATGTACTTGTGGACCCCTTAATATAGGAAATAATATAAACTAGAAAATGCGGGCCCATATACTCGTGGACCTCCAAGGGATCTGCGGATCATAGTTCAGAAATCACTAGTAGTTTTTTTTTTATAAACTCACGCCTGTATCCCCGAAGGGGTAGGCAGAAGTGCTAGCACCCGCATTTCGCCAGTTTATGTTTTTAGGTCCAAATGTAATAGGTGGCGAGCCTATTGCCATTAACCGGGCACTTATAAACCTGCGATAAATACACACATAACTTCGAAAAGTATCGAGTCATTCCTGTGTGCCATGGTAAAACCTGGTATCGAACCCGAGACCTCGTCTCAGCAGTCCATTACCCGTACCACTACTACCACTAGGCTACCGCGAAACTAAATATATAGAGAATTTCATTAAAATAGATATATTTCAATTACCCTCGAATAACATACCATAAATAGCAGTTATTTCCAATCTGAGTACCTAATGTTTAAATTGGTTCTATAATAAACGAACATGACTGAATTCCACCGCTGCATTTTCACTGAGCACTTTATAATTGATCACGTATCGGAAAATGTCCATTAGCTGCTTGCAATATAGATGTTTGATTGCATTCGTCTGCACTCTGCATTGATCACATGGGAGATCATTCATAATCTACTTTTGATCGAAAGTGAGCAAAACATGCAATTTATAGATTAGATATTCATGTTGCTCAATCGAGTAATATTGAGTTATCTTTTTGCGATTTTATTTTATGTTAACGTGTGCTGTTATGTATATTGCATTGTTAGTGTTATATTATATATCAGGGTCCTACCACCACGTTTCAAAAGACATATCATTTCAATCTCTCTTTACTTTCAAAGTGTGATTCGAGCTCGAACCGTTGTCACCTGTCGATATTATGTGCGCTATATCTTTTAATATAACATAAAATGTGTGATTGTTGTAATCAATGTTTTAATTAGATAATTATAAACTTATGATAAAATAATTAATATTCTAGTACAATCTACACAATGCCACCTAGGTAAGCACGTATTGTAGCTTAAATAGCTTGAGTACCGATTTAAGAATACGGATTTCTTTTTGTAAGTACATACATTACTTAGAAACACCTAGACCAATGAAAATATTTAAATTCATGCACGCAAATATAAGTAATGTGCGGGAATCGAACCCACACTCCCTTTGTAGCAGCCGCGTTCCTTACAGACATCATCAAAACTGTGTCAAAACATACATTTAATTTACAAACACCCTATAACTTAAACACAATTAACCACAAGTACATATACATATAGTACATATTATTTATAGCAGCATCTGTATCTTTGAGATCAAAATGGCTACCTGATTAATTGAGGTCTACAGGAGGTCCAAACGTGGATTAGTGGACAATATATTACAGTGTGCCTTTAATAGCGTTAAACCAATGAAAGCATTTAGCAATATAGCCTGTATACTGTTTATTACTTTGAATTAGGTGCACAATGTTAATAGCACATATTTGATTTTCCACTAGTTTATTTTACAGGGTATGGAAATTACGGTATCATCTGACAGATCCTTTTGGCTAGAAGTTTAATTATCTCCAAGAAACAACAGACTTAACATCGATAGTCCTAAATAAATAAGTTGTGCCATATTCCAATTAGCTGCTAGGAACATTATTCTTCTTGACAATTAATTTTAATCGCAATGGTAACGTGGGTAGACCTTACATTTCAATTGGTTAATATAGAAGAAATAATTGGTATAAAACTAAACCAACTTAAATTTGTCGTATAATACGAACGCGCGTAGTTACGTTACAGTTGGTCAATCTGAATAATGACCCAGTTCGTACTTCGAGATCACGATTGAACTATGGTTTTAATGAAAAGTAATCACTAATGAATTGTTCATTTGAATTAAAAATTGGTATTTCTAGCTCTCCGATAGAGAGCCTATAGATAGATAGAGAGATAACTTGGGTAATTTACGTATTGATAACTTACTAAAACGTTACAAGCAAATTATAGGTACTAAGTTAAATCACTCTAAAGGCTTGAATACAACATTTACCAACTTAACGGCTCCAGTCATACATGTTAGCCATAAAAACACATCCTACAAACACCGTAAAAGTACATAAACTGTTAATGGGCACTAAAAAAATTCGTAAGCCTAAAAATTTAGTAAAAGTTTCTAACGACATGTTTTGGCGGGAACTATAAAAATATTCCTTTTTTTTATTCTTCTTGCCATAAAATGTTCTTATTTTATTATAAACGACCAATATGTTACTCAGGGTAGATAGTGTGATAAATAAGTACTCTGCCTAGTGAAACGTAACTCGTGTAGTTGACAGAATACTGATTGGAATGTAAGGACTTCGAGATCACTTTCAGGCCTCATTTTTTACCTATTAAAATTGAGATAGCCTATGCCTTATTGTTCTTTTCATACCGCACAGTGCGCATCGTTGCCGGTCGTAATATGTGAGCTTGAACATGAACTTCCTGCCTGTGGCAAGCGGTGCGAGGATAGAAATGGACAAGACAAGAGGACGTGGGCATCATGTCGAACAATTACTCTGAACATAACCCGTAAAACTGAACATAATCAGGTATAAAAAACGTGACAAATAATTTAAATTGTAATAAATTCAGTTTTTTAATCGTGCGCCTCTGAGGCGCATGTTTATCTTTTCAGTACTAAAAAAGAACGTGATCTTTCTAAGGTTAAATACAGTAATGATCAGAGATCCGACTATTCCTAACCCACCTCATCTGCTAAACAACGGATACGCCTATAGCGCAGACTTGCCTCTTGGGGTTGGGTCTCCAATATCTCCTACAATTCAGGGCTGACTGTAAGGGATAATTTTTAAGCACTTAATTTATTGATATAAATTGTTCAAATGATTTAATCTAAACAGCCAATCGAACTTATTTATTGCGTTTTAACTAGACGCATGCAATAGTTCAAAAGTTTATACTTTGCTATAACTAAACTCATAGGCGCTCGCGAACACGTCGTTGTACGGAATGCACTCTGATCGTGGAAATTCAAACTAACATTACTAATAAATTACTTATAATCTTTATGCAAATCATATGACCATATCTATAAGCGCTTAAGGCTACTCATAAATGTTTATGGCAGCTGCAAAGTATGGTTTACCGCTGAACACGAGACATAATATAAGCCATTACGTTCGTAGTTTTCTCTGTAAGCTACTCATAGACTTCGATAGCTACCGGCAAACTTGGTGACAATGAACTCAGGCAGCTTCTTCATCCAAGTGTTGATCTCATTAGCATCCGAAGCTTTCACCTCGGGTTTGAGGTCCAATTTTACCAGTCAAACTGCAGGTTTGCTTGAACTTCGACTTTTACCGTGAAGCGACTGCCATACGAGCTCCACAACTCATTGGTCAAAGCACTGCACTTAGAGCAGTTTTTAGACTATTTAAAGGCCCAACTATCCGTGACGACTGCCATAGATATTCGTATGACAACCGTTCTTACCAAAATACGACTAGATAAGTGCGAATTGTCATATTTATACATACTAATATTTTGTATTGAATAGGAATTAAACCTGCGCCCCCTGCGTATCGGCTAGGTTCGCTACCACCACGCCACAGAGGCGCCACTACATTAAAGCGACCTAAAAACGAGTAGTTTTAGGTCACTTTGGTGGTCATCGAGAAGACAATGTAGGCATGCCATTTTACCAATTATAGCTTATTATAGTTAAAAAGGCTATAACGAATTTGAGATGAAGTTTATATCTACAAAGTTTGTAGTAAATTTCAGTTGAGGAAGCTTTGTTAAGAATTTTTGCAGCAGAAAAATCGAGTTCAGAAAGTGCATTCTGCTTACTACGCAATAAAATGTGCGACAAACGGAATATTTTATATTCCAAATATAATATCGAATACAGATATTCTTCAAAAGGCTGACGAAGGGAGGTAAAATAGGTACCTACTATTCGTATAATCCGTTCGATTAAAGTTTATTCAAATATCTGAGTAGGTACATATTTTTTCTGCGAAGACACACTACATTGGTCGATGATAAAATAAACTCTATTAGGTATCGGGATATTTCCATGTAAATACAGTATGAAGTGTCCGATATTCTGGTGTTGGTGCGAACACCATGACCACAGAGGAAATATTATCTCGATACTTCTAATAATAAATGTTAATGAACATGATAGTTACAATACGTTCAAAATGTTGTTTCAAAAAGGGGCAGGCCAGAAGTACGTGAAACCGCAGGGCTTGCATAAAAAACTTAATGATGGTGGAGGAAACTTGAGAAGAATGTAAAGATTAAGCAAATAGCTTCCGTAATTATCTCCGCCTACCGCGGAGGGAAATAGATGTGAGCATATGTACGTATGACAATTACGTAAACAGGACAACATAAAGTAGTTTTTGTATAAAATTAAGTAAACCATATGGGATACTTAAACGCACTATGCTCTAAAAGCCTCAGTACAAAATCAGTATGAAGTAGCACATAACACTCCAGTATCGGCCACCAAGAGCACATTCAAGCGCTAATGGTCGCTTTTTCCACATTACCTGCCTTATTTAGAGCGACCACCCGGAAAACAGATATAAATGACACACTCAGCAAAATGTTTCAGTGAGGAAAGAGGTAGCCTTAGCAATAACATCCTATGAATGGAGTAGTGCTTTTTGATGTTTTTAGTTTCGTTAGGTATAATACTTGTTGCTGACAAGTCAAAATAAAAGTCTATGTAACCTTGCTGGCTTGCTGGTAATGCTAATTTATATACATTGCAGAAGACATAGGTAAAGGGTACAAGTAATTTATGAGTTCTTTAAAATGGGAGTGTACTAGTAAAAAACAGCCTCCGTGGCTCAGTGGGCTTAGTATGCGCCAGCTGTGCACAAGGTTATGGGTTCAATCCCCACACAGGACAAAAATTTGTGTGATCCACAAAAAGTTGTTCTGAGTCTGGGTGTACTTTGTGTTTGTAAAGTCCCCCGCGATACACGGCTTGTTCTCTAGTGCGGGAGTTGTCTATAAAAAAAAGCAATTTGGGTGTATTGACCTCAAAAAGGGCTGCCTAAGTATTTCTGTCTCAAACTTTGCAAAATCATAAAATCAATCAAAAGCCGCGGTAGCCTAGTGGTATGGGTAATGGACTGCTGAGACGAGGTCTCGAGTTCGATCCCAGGTTTACCATGTCACACACCAATGACTTTTCGATGCTTTTCGAAGTTATGTGTGTATTTATCGCAGGTTTATAAGTGCCTCGGAGAGCACGTTAAGCCGTCGGTCCCGGTTGCCATACAAACATCTATGGCAGTCGTTACGGGTAGTTGGAGCCCTCAAAAGTCCAACCAGCCTAACTTGGAACTTCGATATCGCCATTGGTCATTAGACCATTGGTTGTGGAGGTCAGATGGCAGTCGCTTCACGGAAAATATCGAAGTTCAGCCGCATCACAGTTAGACTGGAAAGCCGACCCCAACTGAGTTGGGAAAAAGGTTCAGGGAATGATGAATCAAAAGTACTTCTCTCCTTCCTTCTTATCCAAGAAGTAAGTGATTTTTGAGCCCAAAAGATATCTCACGTAACATACTTCAAGACAACTTACACTTTTTTGCTGAATTGAATTGCACAAAAACACATTTTCATATCCATCGCTCTTCACTTTTAACTCCATGAAAACCTTCAATACGATCCTCTTATTTTGCTTACATTTTATACAGTATTTCTGAATGCCATTCACTCTGGGTTTCTCAGCATATCTTACAGAGCTTAAAAGTATAATAGGTAAAAGGGCAAAAAATCTTATTAATTCGGGAAATGACACTCCAAAGAAACAAATTCTTAACATTGAATTGCCTTCCATTAAAAAATAACCACAAAACATGATATTTCAAAAAGAGAATTCCCGCAAGAGGGAATTTCGCCAACACTTGAGCAACGATGACGGTTAAAGATTGTCGAAAATACCTAAATTATTAATAAAGCGCTAAGTAAAACTTAATACAAATATTGCTTAAACATTCAATTCTGTCTAAACGCTGCTGCTTTTAAAGGAAAATATTTAGTTTGTTGAATAGAAGTGTTAGTTTTAGCCTGAGCCAACATGAAAGTACTGATTCTGTTAGTCTGTGCTAGCAACTAAGTATTTACATTGGCAAGAAAAACAATTTGTGACGATTTTACAAGGAAGTTACCTCTATGTAGTTAAATTGAGTTTTTTTAAATTGACTTACGATTGGTTAATTTAATTTACGAATTATAAGGCATTTGATCCGAGTAATCTTTGCTGTACCTTCGAGTTTGATATTGACGCCTGAGATTCTTTAATGAAAAATTAGTGAGAATGTTTCAATTTCATAGCTGAAAGGTTACAAAAGATTTAGTAGTTAGCTATACAACTATAATTTGATTAGAATTAAAATCTCATTATTACCTATTGGCTTTGCCATATTGTCTTTATTTCACTCGAAAGAAAGCTTTTCATAGGCAGGAAATTAATTCCGTAGTTGGATAGTCATAAAAAAGTCCCCGTATGGCAAAATTTCTTTTTAATATTTTAATTTAAATGCTAAAATGGTTCTAATAATTAATTCAATATACAGAGAATCGATAATATTATCAGTTCTCAATTTTTTTGCTACTTTAGACGCAAAATACTAAGAAAGATTTTATGTAAACCTACTACAAATTCTATTAATAACGGTATGTTATATTTCTGCTTGATTCCATATTCCACTTTGATGTTCTCACATTTTAGTTCTTAGAACTTGTCTGTGTACAAAATAACCAGTTGGCAAGGTACTCAAATAGACGTGATGTACTTACATTATACACTTCAGTGGAAACATTACTCAGTCTATAATAGTTAGTTCTTTTAAGAACAGCTGGTGTGAGTTCTTGAGATGCGACGCTGACGTTTCAAGCTAAAACCTAATTACGAAGACAAGGCAAGTTTCAATATAGTCCTACCTACTTCTTATCAACATCCTTGCGTTCGTCCTAAGCATTCACCAAGGAACCTGGGGGCGTAGTTCCACCTACTTCTATCACTAGTAATAAATCAATATTTGGTAGTTTTAGTACTACAGGTTGTTTTTCCACCTGAAAAGTATTTATTGAACCAGTCTGATTCAATATTTCTTTCCAATATCATTTTTCTTATATTAAGGAGAAAAAATCCAATAAAATCGGTTATTATACTACATTTGGTATCGGTTTTTATAAGTTTTCGCACTTGAAGCTCGTATTGCAGAGTTCTTTCGAGATTTATTGGAAACCATTGATAGTTGAATACATAGGAAAATGTTTGTAAACGGTTTATGGTACTATAGGTTATGAACGTTAGCGTTATAGCAACTATTTAGTATCTTTCTTGCAGAAGAATTAAATCACCTCGCCCAATTAATTTAATGAATTTCATTATTAATGTTAATGAAGTTTTAGAGAAAATTAAATTAATGAAATGCTATATTATATAATATTTATAAATTGTCGGTAGACGGTTGCAATATAGTCTCCTAACTGGTAAAGCACAAATTCAAATACTCTAGATTTGGTCCTCAGTAGTCAGAACATTCTCCGTGTAAGGTTGTGGTCGTGGGTTCATTTTCCAATTTAATTCGATTTCGAAAAATCACAATATTAATACCTCAGAATTTCATTAAAAGAAACACTTTATGTTGAAAACATTTTAGTACCTAATCGGGTGGTAAATAAAGTAGAGGAGGGTTGTCTATCACCTCAGTGGTATAAAAAAAAGAAAATGCTGTACTGACTAAGTGGCATAAGTAGGTACTACAATATATAAAACACAATACATTATAATTTTGTAACTAAACCTGATATTTTACCTAGATTTGATTCCAATCGTATTTTAAAGCGATCGAGAAATCCATAACGCTCACGTCTTATAACTTCCACAGTAAAGTTAGAAAACTGATTTGCGCCTCGAAGTTGAATTTTAACAAGATCTAACATACAAAAGTATCTCTCGACAGCTCCGATAAGATTACCTTCGTGCATATGTGTCGCCTGCTAAACTCGTAATAATAGGATGCAACACATTTTACAACTGAATTACTCACTATTCGTAAATTTGATAAATATAAGCCTGTTAGATTTTTAAACGACATTATGTCTACTTTAAAGCATCCCTCTCAATTTAAAAAGTCTTATGGAACAGATAATGAGTTTCATTATACGAATGAGTTAGAATTTCACAGAGCTGACCAGTGCAATAGCCACGATCCACTCAGCACAAAAGTCAAACGTGATTCGAGACCCCAGGCATGTAGATGCGTCAGCACGAAATGGGCAAGCATTTCATAGACGTTCTATCAGAGAACTGTTCAATATTTTAAGCACCGTGGTTGTGCAAAATGGAATACACTTTTCAATTTTTCAGGTATGTCACTTATAGTGTTTTTAGGATCCCGTTAAATTGGAATCACTTGGTCATCTATCTGTGTGTTAAGAGGTTAATAAAGATATAGGTCAGCTTCAGAACGGAGTTGCGACTTCTGATCATCTCAATTGGATAAAATCAAAATAATTATAATCTTATGCTCCAATTTTCATTATATCTGAAATACTGTAATTTCGACCTACTCAAATTTGTTTTTCATTAAATTATAAACAAGAGCACTTTTAAACGGAACTGCTAAGTAAATTGAAAGTAATTTTTATTATCACGACTTCAGCGACCTTAAAGACAATTTTGGTGTTCTGCTCCTAAAAGGAACCCCTAAAAGTTTATTTGACATTTTACGCCTTTTAAAGTAAGATTTAGTGTAATTAGAGGCCGAATAAAATTGAAAGTTCTTAATACCTGTGACAAAATTTGTTTCAAATTGTTTCTAGAACAAATCGCATTTCGCAAGACTTCCTAAGGGTTCAAATTGGAGAATATAATTTAATTTATTTAAAATAGTTTTTTTTTTCATTGATAGCTATGTTCGACCTCTATCTTAGCTGCTAATATGTGTCGATATACTTTAAGATGAAACGCGTTAGTCTAGATAAAATCTTTTCACTTGAGACTGAAGCTGTGCACAAAAAAATATTTTTTCTGATTAAAAAAAAATGTACAGGACATCAAAGTATTCACCTACCTATTTTATGTTTATTCTGAAGCTATTTCAAGTGGACTAAGTATACTTTAGATCAAATGATTTTTATATTTATGCGTAAATGTACTGCAGCTGCTATTAGATCTTTTATTTACAACCTTATACTGCTTCACTGGGTTCTTCAAATCTCCAAAAAAATTGCCTTCAGTCCTTTCAATATCGCAATTACCTTTATACAGTACAATACTTTTAAAAGAGACATGCGGTATGAAAAACATATTTCACATCCAGTTTACTCAAATATTTTCACAATAGTCCATTTCTTTTTTACATTTGCTTAGAAAACTACTTTTTATGTAGTCTTCATCTTTTCATCATAAAAATAATGATGGGTGTGCCTGAACCTTGCATTTTGAAATGCAGGGTTTGGAGCTTTTTTGACCTTTGCAAGAGAACTGAGACTGCCTTCTGACTTCCAAATTTGAAAAGAAATCCATCACCTAAACTTTCTTTACCGATAAATAGGTATACTGACTTGCAAGGACTTTGGCGTCGAAAATCTTGATAGACCGGGATGAAAGTAGGGGTGTATGAGTTTTTACTGTATCTACACCCCTATTATGTATCTTATTTATAATAAAAAATTGCACTGATAAAAATTCTTATTACCACGTATTCTTATTGTAACTTGTAATAGAATACATCAACTGACACAAGTATATCCTTCATTATAAATAACTCATATTATTACAAAGGAACAGACCTCATCCCAGCATCGCCTCAGGCGCCCCCTATGTTAGAAAGGAAAAAGCACAACGAACAAATAATAATATCCAGACATCGTGAAAAATCTACAACCAATTTTCAACTTTATGCAAATAAGGGTAAAGTTAAAGATGATCCAGTAGTGGAATTAATTAAAATGTAATTTGATCGACGTGTAAGTAAGCGAGAACGCAAAAGTCGGTTGTGAAATTTTATTAATCTCGAAAATAACACGATGAAACATTTTCTCTTAAAGCCTTTTAAATTTACTAAAGATATAGATTGAAGCGGAAGTTGATGATCTAATCCAACTTGGCTGGGCAGCGTTCGAAAAGTTCCACAGCGTCTTTTCGTTCAAAATACCTCAGTGCTTAAAGACGACGTCTTTCACCGGTGCGTGTTGCCTCAATCATATGGCACCGAGACATGGACTCTCACTATGGGCCTCATAAGAAAGTTTATGCTATGCTCGGATATTCTCCACGAAATTGAATCAGAAATGATGAGATCCGTAGACGAACAAAAAGGCCGTTGGAGCCGAATGGTTCTCGAATGATGACCTCTTAATGGTACAATACCACGTAATAGTAGGCGTAGAACGGTCCTTCACGCTATGGACGAATGATATAGTCAGAGTCACTGGTACCAATCGTACTCCTAATAGACAGCCTCCAATCACTCGAACTAGAGGTCGATGGGGGATTCATATGTTCAGCAGTGGATATCCTATGCTCGAAATGATGATCATATAGTTAGACGTTTTGAGATTTTAGACCCTATGAAAAATTTGATTTGCCATTGGTATGTACTATTAAAATGATTCCCAAATGAATCAAGGTTAACCAAAAATTTCAAGCAATGTTACGACGGTACATAATAATTCACATAGTACCATGAATCGTACTCTATTAGGCAGAACAAGTGCCACGGGTGAGATTTAAAATTGTAACAAGACTGTTCTATTTCAGATTAAATTCGAGCTAGCTTCTTTAGTTTATTGAAAATTAATGTTACATGTCACGTTACTTCTCAAACGTCTAATAAATGTCGAACAGCGAAGTAGCTATATTACTCATGTTCATTTATACAATCGCTATGATGTTTAATCTAAAAACGAACCTCCTGAAGTAATATGCATACATTGAGATAATAAAATAAAAATTATCAAGACCGTATAAGTCTTAGAACAACCTATTAGTAAAATGCCAAGATCATACTATAATGTCAAATAGTTAAGTTTAGATTAGCGCACAACGTATTGAAACAGTGTAAAGTAGAATTAATCTACTAGCGAACATTAATAGTGAATTTTCTAAAAGAATGAACATGCTGGATCGATTGCTTGTCATTATACGATCTTGACATTTTCCTACTTTGTCATTTTAAGACTTATACAACCTTGACATTTAACTACCTTATCAATTAGGACATTTTAGGACCTGAGCATCTGGACATTTTACGACATTGACACAATCATCCGGGTCGTTATTTTGGATTTCTACGTGTACAATAAAGACACATTTTAAATGTTGGGTTATATTGACATCAAGTTTCAAGCAACAGGGATTTGCAGCAGTGATACACAATATCGAATACATAATATTATGTGTGTGTATATCTTCTTGCAAAAATTAGCAAACAAGACTTGCTACAATTAAACAAAAAACCTTTTACTTCAAAATAATTTTCATGACAGAGCAACTAGGGTGTGTGGTGTATGTACGGGCAAGAATATATGAAGAAGATACCTCAGCATTGTTGTGTTTGCATTGACCTTTATTTGTCTGCTTGGTCAGGTGTCCATGAAATCGAATTATTTCACATTTCCGTAATATTTCTCATTCCTAACTTTGTAGAAGAGCCTCCTCCACATTAATCCTAGGATTAACAAAGTTTTAATTAGTAAAGTCTTCTTAGTTAATACTTCTTAAGTTAATCTTAAATATAAACATTTGCTGAACAACGCTAAGGCTATTTCCAGTGATGTCTCAATTGTAAACAATAAAATAGAAGATATTGAAACAGACATTACATTGCGGTAATCTATTACTAGATAGTATATTGGGGGAAGGAGGGAAATATATCTTCTACTTCTACTTAACACTCAACGTTTAATACATAGGTTTAAATAAAAAAAAACCTATGGTACTCCAGCAGTCCTACTTAACCATAACCAATATTATATTATGTAACTTCACTTCATATATAGTGTTACATTCAAATTTGTCACTAAACTGGTGAATTATTGTCACATTAGTTTATTCCATCTTAAAAATGGTCTACAACAAAAAAATCTAAAGTCTAAAGTCAATAACGTGTCTATAGATGTTGTATTGTATCTTCAATTTATTATTATTTGTAAACCGTACATTATGTTTCCCATTGTAAATATCTCCACATTAACATTTTCGTTAAGCGTCTTTACTTGCCTCTTAAATTAATACCGTGTCCTAATACACGTTAAATCCGGCGTGAGGGTATTTACCGCGAATGTTGGTTGGAATATAAATTCATAAACAAAAGTTAAATTTGAGACTATACGCGTTGCATAAAGCGTCCGCAATTACGCCATTCTTGTGTATTATTCAACTTGACAAAAAGTTTCAAACGCAATCGTAACGTGAATAAACGGTGCAGTAATAAATCATATCGATCATAAAAGAACTGCAGCCTCAGTATGGTGATATACATATTATATGCTTTCTCTCCAACCATTATTATTCTAAGAGTAATAAAGAGATTTATGTCTATATCTTGGACTGCGACACGTTTTTAGTGATATCATTGTTAAAAGAAAATCGATCATCAGATCATCAGATCATCAGATCACAGATCATATTATCCATGTCCCATGCCAAGGCTTTTATTTTATATTTTTCCCTTGCAAGAATCCCCACGGATACCCCTTGCTAAAAGCAGCAATTATGTCGGACTTAAACCGCTCAGCGACTGTCTTGAGCCATCAGTTGCTGACCGCGCCGGCTGACTCAGACCCATCGAAGGCCTCTCGAGTATGGGACTACGCTGGCCACATCTTTTCCCGGAAGAGTATATCGTGTCACCGCCGTAGCCTGTTGTTTTTAGGGTAACAGGCGGGTCCAATTGTCACCAGTAAGCCCGCACTCATGAAGGACAAACGTTATACTATGCCAAGGCTGGTTTAAAACTTAAAATGAGTCAGCTAATGCAAACGCACATAGTTACGTTACTGTTGGTCAAGCCAAATAAGGGCCATGTAGCGTAAATGTACGCAAATCAGTCAACTGACGCATATTTATGCGACAAAACGTTAACAACGACGCTGTGAGTCGAGAATGAATGTTCTTAAATTTATTCCATGTTGCAGGGCGACGTGGAATCGTTCCTTATTAAGCGATGACTTGATTAATGTGGAGTCTGTTTCAATTTGGAATTCATGCGATATATTTTCAAAAAGAATATTATGCGTGCACTGTTCCAGGAAAATATAAGCTTCATGAATTGAATAGTATGGTTATACATAAATGAACATATTAAATAGAAAATGAACAAAATAACAAACTAATGATGTGGAAATGTACAAATATCATTTAGTCAAGAATTTTCAGTTTTGTTATTTATGACCGAGTTACATTTGACGTGTCTGTGTGACACGTTACATGAAATGCAATATGTATGGTAATTAATTATAATAAATATAGTTAATATATGTATTATTAATAGTACAAAAATACCTATAGTTAATGAAGAAGCTAAAAATAAAGCGATATCAATAACAGAGAGGAGGGGGTAGGTGATAGGATAACAGAATCAAAGAATTTATCAAGACATTTTTTCATGGCATCGTCTTATTTCTGTATTCTTCTGAACAAACCGGGTATTTAGATTTTTAGGTTAGCAGTGCATGGACGGTGGTACGAGACTTCTTTCGTGGCGCGGACCTCAATAAGAAGAAATTCAGAAACGTCACGAAAATGTTACCAGATCTACCAGATATAGCAAAATTTGAAATTGCTTGTTAATACACATTTAGATAAAATTCATTATTAACCTAAGTCTCAAGTGGATTGAACATATTCATGAAGTGATTTCCATGAATGAGAATTCAAGAAAAATTTCATTAACCAATTGAAATAGGCCTGTAGACTAACTTTTGTGTTCAAGGTCTTTTTTGTATTCGAAAGGTCTATAAAGTTTTGGTTTGTTAAGATTCTTGCGTTTTCGAACTTAGTATGAATTAAAATAAAAAATTAGAAGCCCCCCGACAGAAAAATACCTAGTACAAGCGGAGTCGTGCTGAGGGACCTCTACCTGGTAAAGCATTCCCGTATGTTTTGAAATCGATCGAAGGTCCCTAAGATGACAACTTTTAATTTATTTATTAATTAAGTATTCAAGAATTTACAGCCGGGAATTTTTAAATTTTTCATTTGATTTTATATTATATACTTTTTAAATTGATGTAATGGTTTCTAGTAGTCTTTTCATTTGGCCATATTATGGTAGTTACTTGTGAAACATAAAAGGGTGACTATCCATTTTGTTGGCAGCGAACTTGGATTTCAAATTTGTGGCGTAACGTATTCTACAAGTCAAGTCCTTTCATTTGAATTAGATATTGAGTAACTTATGAAAAATATGTAATCCGGCACTTTGAACCGACATCGAACATATCTAAGATCCCTCCTGATTTATTCACTTTTTAAACAAAAAAAATATATTGGAATCGGTTCATCCGTTCGGGAGCTACGATGCTCTACGATGGCACACACAGATATGTCACACGGTTATGATAATGTAAAATGTAAAAGTGACATGTAAAATCGTCGTCATTTTCCAGCAGTTGATACCAACCGTAAAGGCTTAAATCTAGTTAGCTGAACTAATATGATTAGCTAGTGATCATGCGGTACTGTGTAGCGGTAATATGACGCCTTGCAGCTGAATACTTAAAGTAATAGAGTTTTTCTAGTACTTAAGTATGCACTAAAATTCATGAAGTACTATTGTAATAAACAAGAAGTTCAAAAAGTTCAACCTAGATATAAGTCTAAAAATATTAGTACATCAATATTAAATATATTAATCTTTAAATCTTACATTAATCTCACATTGATCTTACATTAATCTTACATTAATTATACTTGAAACTTCTATAACTCTAACATTAATCTTACATTACAATTACATTACTCTTACATTAATTAGTTTTATTACATTAATATTACTTTAAACTTACATTAATATTTTACGAGCCTGATGTATTAGTTTTTATTATTTGTTCATTAGGAGTTATAGATCCGTCTGAGTTACGACTAGGTATCTATAAAATAGCCCGACTACTTTCAGAGTCAAAGGGTTATCATGTGTTTGTTAATCATTCACGAAAGAATCATTTTCAAATGATTTATTTACTAACTATTTTATTTATTACTAGCTGTTGCCCGCGGCTTCGCCCGCGTGGATGTTGGTTATCGCGACGAAACATACCATATTTATGTCCTTTCTCAAGGTCTAGTCTACCATTTCATCAACAGTCATCATTCCCTGAACCTTTTCCAAACTCTGTTGTGGTCGGTTTTCCTGTCTAACTGTGATGCGGCTGAACTTCGATATTTTCCATGAAGCGACTGCCATATGACCTCTAAAACCAATGGTCCAATGACCAATGGCGATATCGAAGTTCCAAGTTAAAGTGTTAAAGTGGTTGAACTTTTGAGGGCTCCAACTGCCAGTAACAACTGCCATAGATGTTTATTATTTATGACACGTCTATTTGACTTCACCTCGACTGATGTTAAGCTGAAGGCAAAGTCTCATGAGCCACAATAGTGGCGCTCAGCTCGACGGCCTCATCAGATGCTTTTTTACGCCCCGCTTAAAATACCCGGGACTGTAGAATGAAGGAAACACGTGCGCCGGTAAGGAATTCCAAGACTTAATGGTGCGGCAGAGGAGAGACTCATTGAACCGCTTGGTTCTTGATAGAGTATTCTGCACCATATGCGGGTGACATCTAAGCCCTGCACGTGTGGTCCTGTGTAGGAAAGGAGAGGGCGGGAATAATTGGAAGAGCTTATCAGAACATTAACCATGGTAGAGACGGTAAAATACTGCCAGGGACCAACACATCTCTACGCATCTACAATGGTTCGGACTGACTCCCAATAATGCGGATCTCGCGTGGCTGCAACCTATCGAGATCATCTAATAAATACTTTGCGAAGCCATCCCACAGATGCGAGCAGTATTCCATGCAGGAGCGAATTTGTGTCTTTTAAAGAAGACACCGCTGCTTCGGTGTGAAAAAAACGCTTGTAAGGCAACCGGGACCGAATACTTAACGTGCTCGGCGAGGTACGACCAGACCAGACCAGTGCAAACAGCCATATTCATGCATACAACTTTTTGCACTTAGCGGGGTCGAACTCGTGCCCCGTGCGTAGCAGTCGCGTGCACTACCACCACACCACGGAGGTCCTTTCATCAACAGTATACACTATTATAGTATAAGTGTTGCCCGCGGCTCCACCAGCGTGGATGTAGGTGACCGCCACCAAAAATAAACATGTTGTGTTATGACAGCGTGCGATTTGCCGTCGACTTCACAGAAGAAGTGTGCAGGTTGCAAGTAGACTTGGGTAAGTACTGTGAGTAACTAATGTGTAACGCATAATATAACACGACTGCGTACTCGGTTGCTCTGTTGCATACAGTACCTACTCGCGATGTACTTTTTGGCGAGTGTTGTCCCTTTTGATATGGCAGTTTTAGCATTGTAATGAACGCAAAGGCGTTTTGTCGTCGTTTGAGATGACGATCTTCTGGTGTAGAGTTTGCGGTGTCCTCGTCTAGCCTTCGGGTATGGCATGGCGCACTTTACGCCACCACCGCAGCTTGTTTCTGTTAGAGTGACAGGCAGCTCTACCCGTCCCTCTGAGCTCATAGGGGACGGAGGTCATTCGCAGACTGTGCGTGTCCGGAGTCTTCTCCGAAGCCGATCCAATATCTACTACTATGTGGAGCCCTAAGTCCTCGCTCGCATCACGCTGAGCATTTTCTTGTGGTATAAAGGTATTACAATCTTTTTGAGTTGCCATTATAAGGAATACAATGATAATGCACTGCAATGACAGCACAGAAACTCTCTTAACCTTCACCCGCCTTTCCTTTCCACATGGTTGGCAGCACGTGTGTGATACCTCTGGTGTTTCAAACGTTTCACCGTCTCTACCACGGTGAATGTTTTGATGAGATCGCCCAGTTGATTCTACCTTCATCTTTTCTACACAGAACAACGCGTACAGGGCTTAGATGTCACCCGCATACGGTGCGGCGAACCAAGAACCAAGCGGTTCGGTGAACCAAGAACCAAGCGGTTCGGTGAATCTTTCCTCTGCCGCACCATTAAGTCGTGGAATTCCTTACCAGCGCACGTGTTTCCTTCTTTCTACAGTCCCGGGGCCTTTAAGCGGGGCTTAAAAAAGCATCTGATGAGGCCGCCAAGGTGAGCGCCACTATTGTAATACTCTACATGTTTGTAATGGTGACCCTCTTTCCGGAGACTTTGCCTTCAACTTACCATCAGGCGAGTTGAAGTCAAATTGACGTGCCATAAAGAAATAAAAACACCCATAGAATAGACCGCGGTAACCACTTTCTATCTGGTAGGCCATGTGCTTTATTCCACCTAAGTGGTATAAATAGTTATACGAAATCAAGTAGGTCATGTTTAAAGTATTATTACGTGTGCCTTTTTTTTACGCCTGAACGTTTTCCTTGAAAATTCAAACAATGTAGGCAGTTCAGTTGAACAATGATGTCGAAGACAGTACCGACAACTATTTCACATTTCACAAATTAAAAGATGTTTTACAAAAATCATTGACAGGTCTTATATAGTCCCGTATGTAACGAAACCATACCTTGAATTTAAATCGATCTACGCCATCTATTGTTGCGCCATGTACTAAATAATTGAATAACAAATTTTTATTTCATAATTAATTACGTATTTTTTTTTACAAATGTGTACGTAAAAATGAAGATTTTTTATTCACATACTTGACTGAACGTTATAAGACATAAATATTATCTATAAGAATAAAACAGCGCCCTCTATATCTTTACTCATATTTCGTTTATCATCATTAATGCTCACAACTCCGGTTCTATTAAACCGATTGCGATGAAACAAACGTAAGATTTTAAGTCTGACCAAGCCCCTTCTAACAAAAAAAACCGCATCAAAATCCGTTCAGTAGTTTTTGCGTCCATCGCGGACAAACAGACAAACAGACAAACAGACAAACAGACAAACAGACAGGAAATGAAAAAAAAATATTTTCGTGTTCAGTATCGTTCAATTAACATATCCCAAGTTTTTTTTTTAAATATCTCCAATGTACAGACACGACCGCTTTACAATTATATAATAGTATAGATAAATTATAATATTTTTGACAAATGTAGGTGCATAATTATTGTAAAACTTTGAAATTCATAAGTGCCTTTATGTGCCTCTAAACTGAATAAATGAAATTGATTCTTTGATTCTTTGATTCGTTAGTATTTGAGATTAGCCGATATTCTAGAGCTGTAATAAGCGCCATGATCACATCCATGCATCGTTTTGTAACAACCCCGAAATATCGGATAAGCTCAAAAACAAATAAACATGGCAAATATGGCGTTGACTCTTATAAAGCGTGTATAAATGATCATTTCGAATCCTGATAATGTCTGGTTTCCAGATTGTTCCTCAAATTTTGTTTCCATAATTATTAAAATGAGTGTACCTATGTAAGTATAAAATATATTTTATTTTTTTCACTCAAACTAAGTGATAGTTAAAACATTTAAATTCAAATTTCAGTATGCGTCAAGTTAACTGCCCGAAATTACATTTGTTTTACAGTTTCATTCCACCACGCATCACTGTGCAGCTCCATTTTCAAACTAAATTGAATGCGCTGTTAGTTAGTTAGTTCTCACCCAGTAAGCATTTTGAAATAGGAGAAATTATTTTTAAGTTTGAATACATTGCCTGAAATAAGAATGACGCGGGTATTTATTTGTATGCATGTATAATAGAATAAGGCTTAGTTGCACGAACTATCTGTCATGGTCATCGTCAAAGTCACGGTCACCGTCAAATTTAACAGTTTGATAGTAATGGTTTGGTTAACTCTATGGTTAGTACACAGAACAGAAAAACTAGTAGAACTGCGACGCGATAGCTGCAGTAGCGGAACCGATGTCGCCAAACTCACACACATAACCGTTAATAATACCGTGCTCTACTAGTAAATAATTGTTTTTTTTTGCCTACCCTTTCCGGGATATAGGCGTGAGTTTATGTTATGTTATAATACATTAAAATATTTGGCAAAGGTTGCCTGGAAGAAATTGCGTAAAGCGATAAGGCCGCCCTTTGTACTGCTCTTGTGTACTCAATTTCTGTAACATGAATGATTGTAATTTGGCGTACAATAAAGTATATAATAAATAAATAAATAAATAAATAAAAATATTAAATAATTTAAATAAAAAACATGGTTATTCGTTTTACAAATACCTTTCAAATTTAGAATTTCGAAATTGGACCTTCAAATTTTAAAGAACTTTCTAAAGGACGGCCAAGGAATAGAGTGCAGATTATGTAGTTGGAAAGTTCATCGCGGAACAATTCTTTTTAAAATCTATGGTTGGCACTGTTTATAGAAAAAATAAAAAATATATATTAAAAAGTTACTTTGTCTCACGCAGTGGGCAAAATCGCATTTTGCACACTGTTGTTATGCAGTAAAACTTACTTGTTTGAGCTGCCGTAGTGAAAAAAGTATTTATGGCATTTTATTCATACTTTGAATTGAAAAAGCTTGAATATTTACGAAAAAGTTTAGACGTATTCTTATCAAAAACGTTCATATTATCGAATTTATCCTTCGTAGCATAAATACGTCAACCAATGACACGCGTGCACCGACTACATGCCGCTTCCACTTATTTTTGTTTTCCATGATTTTTGTAGCTCTGTTTTTGACAGAATTTGACGTTTGAGCGTGGCTGGTTATAGTTACAACCAAGGCTATGACGTTTTATACCTGACCGGTACGTTGACCAGCTTTGTCACGGTCAAAGTAAGATCGTGCAACTAAGGCTTAATGTATACATTCGAGTTCCATATCTGAATAATTATTTAAACGGAGTAGTATTTCATATGAGGGAAGTTTCGCGATATGCAAAACTTGTTTCATTTTGTGTACCAATATTCAGTAGGATCGCTCTTTGTTCGTGTAATGCGGTACTCTAATAGAAAGCAACTACGCGAGTAAGAAGTTCATGTGAACGTCAAATTAGGATTATTTGAAATTCATAATGTTTGATCGCGAGCTCGCACGATCATAATTCGCGCCATCGTTATAGTAGCTTACTATTTGGACAGTGTCATTTTTATCATCAGCAAAATCCCACGGATTTCCGCCGGAACACTCCGCCGAAGTCGGTGGAGGAGATTATGTTGGACTCGAACCGACCAAAACGCACGCCGTCTATGGGTCTTTGATTGCTGGTAGTGACATATCTCTCACACTCCGGCAGACCCGGAGACATCTCTTTGAGATGACCCCCTTCCCTTAATGTGGGAGCCATGGTGTCCCTATCTAGCCCCCCGATATAGGGAGACGCACGCTCCGCGCTCATGGAGGACAGATTCTGCGACCTCAAACGCCCAAGTAGCCGTCGCTCATAGATTATTATATAGGTACATTCATCGCCTTTTCGAGCATAACGTGCTCGCAAAAGGAGGTGAAGCGACCGCCCGAGCACCTAAGAATTCGGACAGTGCCTAAGAATTCTAGTGAATGGTAATGTTTTTGTAACCGTTTCTTTGTAAATTTAATTATGCTAACTCTCTGCGTACATCTCACATTTAATGAAATTTTGAAGCAATTACTATGCTAACTATGTTTATCCATTCAAGTAATATCTTCAACATTCATTTTTTCAATCTAAATAGAATAGAATGGTTATCATACTAATTGCTTTAAGATTGGGTGGAGTAATCAATAACTATGTTTAAATAATTTATGATATCATTCAATGTTTCAGTGTTAAGATGGTTGTGCAGGTAAGAAAATTTAAATATTCAGTTCAGTTGATAAGAACTAATAATTGAACCTGTCCCCGTGTAAGGGACTAATTCAGTTATTAGGAATTGAAAGAGTGAATGCCTTATACATACACTCTTTCAATTCTGAATCGATGCATTTTATAACCACGAGGCACGTTTACAGATACCTTCTGTCAAACTTAACTAAGATTGAAAATAGTTAGATACCGAATAATAAAATATATCCAAAAACGTAACGAAAACTGAATGAACGCTTGAACGAATTAGAATTTTATTAGATTTTTTTAGTTCAATCAATCAATCTATCCTAGTCTCCTACTGGACAAAGGCCTTTCTCAATGTGTACCATTTCTCCCGATCTTCAGCTTTCCGTATTCAGTCTTTCCCAGCCACCCTTTTACAGCCAGCTTCTTTCAAGTCAAGTCTGCCAAGTCTACCTTTCTGTTGCCTTCTCGCAGTCTCCACTCTTCGGTTTTTAGTTCAAATAAATGTTTTATTCAAATAAAAATCTAAGATGTAAGTGTACAGTATAATAAAAATTTTTCATTAGCTTTTAAATACAATCATCATTATAAATGTGTTAGTCCTATTCAAAGCTCTAGTTTGAAATCCAAACTCAAACTTTCCGATGCCATAAATATGTTTCTAAGTAAGTGTTTCAAGTCGTACATTGAACAAAGTAAAAACAACTATTATCTACTCAATAACCGGAGACAGTTGAGCGAAGTCTGTCCGGAAACAAAAACTTGTAACTAACTTACGGACTTAGCTGCAAATCCAAGTTACAGTTTATAGTTGTTCGTAATCGTCTGTTTAGTGACTATTGTTGGTTGGGTATTGTCGTGTTTGGGAACAATATTTGAAGGTTAATAGTGGATAATGAATATATCTTACATATACGAGTACAATGTATACAAACGTCCAAGTAACATTTTGTGAAGATGTTAGGATGTTTACTACCAAATCACACTTAAACGGGTGAAAGAATCTTGATGAAATTTGGTTCAAAGTTACATAATATAACCCCACGCCTATATCCCCCAAGGGGTAGGCAGAGGTGCTAGCACCCAGATTTCGCCAGTTTATATTATATATGGTCCCATTGAAATAGGTGGTGAGCCTATTGCCATTAACCGGGCACTTATAAACCTGCGATAAATCACACATAACTTCGAAAAGCATCGAAGAGCCATTGTTGTGTGCCATGTTAAACCTGGGATCGAACCCGAGACCTCGTCTCAGCAGTTCATTACCCATACCACTAGGCTACGCAAGTTAGATTGGGAATATTCTGGAATAATAATGTATGTAAGTACTTTCACTCCAGGAGTAGGTTCTCATGGTTTTTTGGGAATGCGATCAGATTTCCTCTCATCATAACCGCGAGCAACAGCTTGAGTTAAGTACTTTCTTTTTTGGCCACTCTATACCAGCATATTGGCAACCAGCAGCAGTACCGTCAAACAACAAGAGGTATCTAGTTACAAACCTCCGCTTTACATGTTCGCCAACAGGTGTTGGACAACACGCTCGCCAGATACTATCACTACAATCCAATTTACTAATATTACCGCTAACGCCTCCAATTAAGCTCAATGACTTGTGATAGGAGTGGGTCCATGTCGGTAGTGTAATGGCCAGAATTCGAACCCGGGACCTCACGACCTTAAGGCCGACTTCTTAACCACTAAGCTACCTACGATTAGTTAGAAAGTACTCCCATACGCATAATGTACCCTAACCAAAGAACGATCCTTCAAACTTATAACAACTTTACCAATATAGTGGACCGACCTTTTTCTGGTCGGTCTATAATAACAATATAATTAAAAATACCAAACTGCCGCAACATCGCACCCGGCTCGTATTACCGCGGTAATATTCACAGTTGGCTGTTTTTGACATGTCAATTATAGTGATGAATGAGCTCGGTGATTCTACTAATGTCCAATTATGGGATTAATATTTTTTTGATAAATGAAACTTCAATCATTTGGAATATGTAATTGTCTACATAAATGTGGGAGATCGGGAAAAGTAAATGCTTTGACGGGATTAGAATCCGCGATTTTTCGTGGATTTAGTACATTGTTTGGGCGGAGTTATCACCAACATAACATAACATAAACTCACGCCTGTATCCCCGAAGCGGTAAACAGAGGTTTGAGCACCCACATTTTACCAGTTTATGTTTAGGTCCCAATTAAGCGAGCCTATTGCCATTAACCGGGCACTTATAAACCTGCAATAAATACAACTTTGAAAAGCATCGAAAAGTCGATGGCGTGTGCCATGGTACCCGAGACCTCGTCTCAGCAGTCCATTACCCATACCACCAGGCTACTGCGCTTATCCAAAATACCGTATAATACAGAAATGAAAATATCATTTCAATTCAAACAAACCCGTGACGCATACCATGATAAAGGGTGAGTAAGCAAATCTCCTTTGTAAATTATCACGAACCCTTATAGGGCGATATAAAATAATTAATCTTAATGTTACATTTGTCTACCAGATAAGTTTTATGGCACAATTTATCTAGTCATAAATTACTAGGAGGTTTTGTAATAATTTGAAACGTGCACGAAGATATGTGGGTACAGTCGGTGACATTTGTTAACGTGTAGGTAATAAATTAATCTTTAATTTATTGTTCCGATGCATTCCAATTACTTTTGAATTCAAACGATTTTATGCTGCTTTCTCCTATAATACAAAATACAATTTCAATATAATCTCAAACTCCCAAAGGATTAAAACTATTTCAATGAAAAGAGAGCCAATTCACCTAATAACATTTCTTTCAGAATTAAATCTCCATTCAATTCAATGTCAATGTTCTTTCTTGAAAACTGTGTTAAGAAAACCCGTTTTTGACATTACATTCGAATATGAGATTGAAATTGAATTGTACATAAATAGATTTTGATTATGTTCCATGAAAAATAATAAAATGCTTTTGTTTTTTTTTAGATTATAAGCAACCGAAAATACCAATATTACCTCTAACCCCTCCAGCTATTTTTTTTCTTGTGTTAGGAGTGGGTTGACGTTAGTGTAATGGCTAGGATGGAACCAGGGACCTCTCGATTATAAGACTCCTTAACCACTAAGCTACCAGACGCTTCAAAAGTACTACACATAACAAAAATTGAAATGCTTTTACCTTGTAACTCTTAGCAGCAAAAAAAATACATGCTACAAAGTTCGATAGGAACATTTCTATATTTGTAATAAACCTGCAAACGGCTGAAAATGGAGCCTTAGCCTCAATAAGCCGCGAAAACTTGGAGACTTCAAAGAGCTCCAGTATGTAGGTATTATGAATATATTTTTTGCTAAGTATGTACCTTGTATTGTTGACAAAGGCAGGTTTAGCTTTTTTTCACAAGGTAATTACCTAAAAATTCATGAAAAATGTTCGTATGATCGTAAAGTTCCGCTCAGAGAAAGTAAATATTTATTTTTATCTACAATATTATTTTATTCAGTAGGTATCGTTCTCGTTCAAGCGATTGATCTGTGGATGGTGTCAATAATTATATTGTCATGTGGACAGTGAGAAATTTGCAAACATAATTATGCAATTCGTTTTGTGCCCGACTGTACCAGATCATACATAATTCAACTCAATTATGGCTCTCCTCTATAACGATGATGAGATAAGAACTCGTTAACATTACGTGTTAATAGAGCGTTAACATTCTTTATGAAGTTTAAGTACTAACTATGTAAGTATATGATAAAACTAAGTAAGATGGAGAAATAATTTATGATGTGTCATTTATGGCAATTTATATTTTGGACGAAATTATTGTGAATTAAATATTACAGTGCGTCCAACTTGCACGCAAAGGATTTCGTACAATATCGTACAAAATTTGATTCTATGAACTTTTTTAAAAGATATCATAGAGGAGCTAGGTATCCTACCAATATATGCTGTTTCTTGACTTGTATCTATTGTTAGACATACTATTGCGGTTCAGAAGAAAGTGTACTTTCGGTAACCTTCGGATGCTTTCGTGTATCCCTGAACAAAACATTTAACGTTAATTGCATCCCGTTATATTTTTATTAGGCCACATTTAGCGACATACAGTTAATTATGATTACCACATTAATTTTCCACTAGTATAACTATTCGATTGTTCAATTATACAATACATCTAGGTTAAGGTTTGATTCCGTAGCCGACCGCGTGCGACAACTGCAGACGCATGCAATAGTTACAGTGTACTGTGAAATAGGTTTTAATATTATATTGCCACTCAGACAAGTCGCACTTCGCAAAACATCTATTAGAGACGAGACATAGTTTAAATGATGGCCACACGTTCGAGATACTACATTGTTGCGATAAAAGTATTAAATTAACAGTGTTAGAAAATTTAGAAATAATAAAAAATAATACCGATATACTGCTGAATGAACAAACGCAATTTCATTCGTCCCCATTACTAAAATTATTTTCATACCGGCAACACACAACATCTGATGTTTCATCGAACGGTGGGGGTAGCGACGAAATAACATAAAAGCGCCAGACACTCGCAGCTCGGCTCATTCGCTCCTGCGCTCCTGAAGATGCCTCGTGTAGAGGCGAAACACGTGTCGAAGTTTAAGTCCTTCGCATTAGCGGAATACTGCATGGTAAAACATCACTCTCTGGTAAGATTTTGTTTTTCTTACTTTGAAGTGGGTGGTTTGACATTCCAATATATATTGTTGGAGTGTTGAACCGCGGGTGAGCGGTGGGCCAAATCCTCCCTCCCATTGTGGGAGGGAGGAAACCCTTTATTATAATTATCCTTTATTTTTGTACTTAAGTTTACGTGAATGTCACACATTGAAATGAACACAATTACTTCTTGCACATTCTGTTATATATATTGTTTTAATTCCTTACTAATTTCCATGCGCCCGTTTACCCACATCAAGGTTTAAAAAATAAAAGAAAATGTGTAGATTTAGACAAGTGAATGGATTGCGAGACCGTAGTTTTTTTTTCATTTCTATGACCAATATGTCCGGATGACGTGTCGCGTGCATAATCATTGAAATTTTGATACGGATAAAAAGCATCAATAAGAAAAATTTAACAAAGAAACCTCAATGAATTAAAATAATAAACGATATTATCACATTTATATCACGGTACGCTATATCAACTGTTGCGGTCTGCGGTCAGCTATGGAATCATACCTTTAAACAATTTTATCAAAACCATGCTCACCTCTAAATCACTATTATTATATTTAATAGTGTGTGTCTGTGGCGCAGTGTGATAAGGGATTATGTGTGATTATTAACACACACAAAATATTATTAAAGTAAATAACTATGCTCGCACCTCGACTATCCCCGAAGCGATGACCGCAGACTGCGGTAACGTATTAAGTATTACAATTGAAAATTAAATATATTGTGGTTGGGTCTCACGTAAGAGAGATTACTTTATGATTAATACTAATGTTATAAAATATGAAAGTATCTGTTTGGTACGCTTTTACTTTTAAATTATTATAGGTATATGTATTAGAGCTGGGAAAAGGTAAAGACTGCAGTTTCTCACCAGAAAAGGTTTGAAGGTATCCAAATATAGGATGTAAGTTTCCATGAAAATTCGTTTCGGATGGATGAAGCAAGGCTGCAGCTAACACGTAGTAAGCTACACACTCACAGCTGATGAAGAATTACCATATCTCTTAGTCACCTTGTATGACACGTGTGCCCAAACCTATTTATAATTCAATGACTTAGTTATAAAAATCTAAATCACAATATTTTTTGCAAACCAAATATAGTATTTCATATTGCGACTGTTGTTAACTTATACATACGTTAAGTAATTTTCATTATCGCTGTTTACATCAAACATTATCTGTCTGATACTCTTCAAGACAATTGATAGTGCTTGTGCGGCTAAGCACGTAATTAATTTCCTTGCGATTTACATCGCGCAGCAAGGAATCGGATCAATTTTTTTCACAATTAATTTAACTGCTACATTTTCAGTTAGGAATTTATTTTCGGCATACTCTTTTACGTGTAGTTACAAAGTGCTCCATTGCTGGTGCTAAAAGGTTCACCCCCTATTACGTCGGACTGAAAATTATTGTTGGCGAAATGTGGGTGTTTAATACACCTCTGCCTACCCCTTAAAGAATTATGGGCGTGAGCATTATGTATGTAATATATAATTTTTATCTACAAAATTTATTACTGAAACTAATAAAGAACATAATATATCACAGCTATTTATTTTTCGATAGAAAAATCTCAAATTATAAACATGTCAGTTCCAGCTTATTACACATTATTAGTTTTAATAATAATAAGCCTCGTCTGCGAACGATAGGTATTTATTTCATGACCTAGACCTTTTTATTACATATTAAAAGGTTCGTGAACCGAAAGAGGACATTTGTCATTATAAACCAATACGAATAAATAAATCGACGCCCCCGAGGAATAAACCTGTATTGTACTATTACTGGGTTATTACTGTTATTTCTATATATGCAGTTATACTCCTGAGTCTTCTGTATAACTTGCCGCAGCGTATGAATGTGGTCTGCGGTACTATAACCTTTTCGGAAACCGGCTTCTTCGGGCTACTGAAAGTCATCAAACCTGTGTTCGAGACGATTCGTGATAACCCTCGAAAACAGCTTATAAACATGACTCAGAAGCGAGATGGGTCTGTAGTTCTTAAGAGGGGCTTTGTCACCTTTATTGAGGAACAAGATCACCACGCTTCTATTCCATGCTTCCGGCGTAGTTTTTTTTTTTTTTTTTTTTTTTTTTTTTTTTTTTTTTTTTATCTATGGCACGTCAATTTGACTTCACCTCGCCTGATGTTAAGCTGAAGGCAAAGTCCCATGAAAGAGGGTCACCATTGCAAACACGTTCAGTGCTACAATGGTGGCGCTCAGCTTGACGGCCTCATCAGATACTTTTTCACGCCCCGCTTAAAGGACCCGGGACTGTAGGAAGAAGGAAACACGTGCGCCGGCAAGGAATTCCAGGACTTAATGGTACGGCAGAGAAAAGACTCACCGAACCGCTTGGTTCTTGATGGAATATTCTGTACCGTATGCGAGTGAGTGCCCTGCACGCGTTGTCCTGTGTAGGAAAGGGGAGGGTGGGATTAGTTGGAAGAGCTCATCAGAACATTCACCATGGTAGAGACGGTAAAATAGTACCTTCGAATAAGACGGAATTGAAGAGCTTCTGAAGGACTTTGAGTATCGGTGTTCCACTCGCTTTCAGAAGTTCCGAAGTGAATCCGTCTTCTCCTGGTGCCTTGTTATTTTTAAGCTGCTTGAGGGCCACCCTAATCTCGTACAGGCTGATGTCCGGGATATCCTCGGTGTAGTGTCGGGTTAGCTTGGCTCTTGGATCTTTAACCGTATCAGTAGCAGGCTTGGTGACTGAGGTACAAAGCTGTTCATAAAACCCCTCGATTACCCTCAAAACATCTGCCTTAGTCGACGCAACACTGCCGTCCATCCTCTTCAGCTTTGTCAACTAGCTCTGCCCAATAGACAAGTCTTTTGCGAACACTTTGGAGCCTGTATTTCGCTCAATCGTTTCCTTAATACACTGAGTATTAAAGGCACGGATGTCGTGTCGCAAAGACTGCTGGATACGTTTATTGAGCTGCCGATGTGCTTCAGCGTCATTGGTAGACTGCAGCCTCATAGAGCGTCGTTCGGCCATGAGTTTAAGGGTGTGATCGGTGAGCTTCTGTGGTCTATCTCTTCGACGGGGCCTGCAGAATTTGGAGCGCACTGAATGCTTCAACCAACCTGTTATTTATCTCGTCCACTTTACTGCATTCTTCTAGGCAAGAGTAGCGATTCGAAAGTTCGAGTTGAAAGCTCTCGGGGTACTGTATATGGGAAGCTTTAGGTCAGAGCGCAGAGAGAACAAGATAATAATGATGATAACAATGAACTTAGTGATTGAGTACTGCGTTTGATGTTTTTATTTTTTTATATTTTTTATATTACAATTGTGATCTCATTATGGACATTTTGACCATTTTAAACAATATTTTTTTAGTTTTATGAATTTTCTTTAATTTTCCCTTAGAGATACCGATAACAAATTTATTTACGAAATCTGTTTACAACGATTACATTAAAATATAACTACCCGAAAGATCTATAATATTCCAGTTTCTATAATTTACCATTATAAGGTTATTAAAAAGTTTACCGTAATAAGTCGGTAACTGAACATTACATTTATTTACTAATGAACATATACATCGTTGGAGAACTCCGTAAAGAAGTGTTATGTCTATGATTTTTAAGAAAATATTTTTATATTACAAGAATAATTCGGTAAGTAGACGTTGCTGGAATATTATTGATAGTTCATGGTGGTTATATATCAATACCCTAAAAACTGTTAGAAATTATTTTCGGTAATTTGAACTTTGGTGAATATCTAATTCTGTGTTTAATCAATACTTACAAGGCTAATTGTGATCTATTTGGGCAAAAATTAGCTTTCCCGGCGTATTAAAATGTTATCCTAATTGTCTTTTATAGAAAAGTTAGAGGCGAAAAACACTAAATCTTTTCTCCTGTAAAATTTGATTATTGCGATTACCGGTTTATTCCTCGGGGACGTCGAAATATTCTAGGACAATCTAAACAACGCCATCTAGACCCATGGTAAGCATAGCTTAACTAGCTTGTATGCTTGCTGAATGCGGATAAACATACTTTGATACATTTTTTTTTATAAATACATACATATTATACATAGAAAATAATAAATAAATAACAAATAATCATAAATATGGTAGGTTTATGGTAAGCATAGTTTAAGTAGCTTGTGTTATAGGTTGTAGAATGCGGATCAACATACTCAGATAATTTATTTTAAATACAAACATATAATACATAGCGACACCCATACTAACGCAAGTATTCATATTCATGCCCTCAAATATTTGCACTGAGCGGGAATCGAACCCGCGCTTCCTACGGAACTGGGGAAGTACCTCCGCCCTACAGAAGACCGCGGTCATAATAACCATCGTGTTGTGTTCCCGCCGGTAAGTAGGGTAGCCAGAGCTCACTATACCCCTCCTTCCCCTCCCCTTCCTAGCCTCCCCACCCCTTCCCAGCTCTCCCCCTTTCCCTTCAGGGTGGGCAGCGCGTGTGTGACACCCTTAGTGTTGCACAAGTTCATAGGCCATGGTGGCCGCTTTCCATCAGGTGGGCCGTGTGCTTGTCTGCCACCTAGGTAGTATAAAAAAAAAAAAAAAAGCATCTTTTGCGTCCCGGGATCTAAAGCCAAAACCTCGTACAAAGTAATCGCCTTCATTACTGTTAGGTAATAAAAATATGAGAAGGTTTCAAAGAAATACTCGTTCTTGACATACTTATAATAAGCTTTTTCTTGAATATCCTCCCTCAAAATTCTATGAAATCCCTAAAGCCTATATTCACATAAAAAACGTTATTTTTCATCTTAATAAGTGGCACTTGTTTCCGACCACTTGGTTCTATGATGAATTGAAACGATTTCTCGTGACACGCCATCACAGCGGTTGATAAATGGTTATCTATGAAAAAATAAACTTTCCGCCTACAAAAGTGTTAACAGTTTTATTTGGCGATTCATATGACTTGATGTGCTTTGTTCGGCAGTAGAAAGGATTTCAATAGCTGAACAACAATGGAATGAAAAAATAAAACGTTGTAATTTGTGTCTATTGCAAAGCTTAGATAAAACTGGGTACTAGAAAATCTATGAGGAGAAACATACATGTACGGAAATTCCTTTGAAATTACGTAATACGCGATCACGAACAGTAGAACACAGGGGTACAGAGGAATTAAGACTTACAAAGGCTTCAAAGGTTCATTGTCTTTTATTAGATTAGGATTATCAACAATATTTGTATATTACATTACATAACATAACATAAGCTCACGCCTATATCCCCGAAGGGGTAGGTAGTGGTGCTAGCACCCACATTTCCCCAGTTTATGTTCAAGGCTCAATGTAATAGGTGGCGGGCCTGCGATAAATACACTTATAACTTCGAAAAACATCGAAAAGTCATTGGTGTGTCCCATGGTAAAACCTGGGATCGAACCCAAGACCTCGTCTCAGCAGTGGGTCCATATTGACTCACCTAAAGTTCTTTATCCGAAATTGTTCTTCCTAACGATTTGTAATCCGAATGATCACTCCTCCTAAAATTTTTCATCCTAATGTTTTTATTCATACTATTTGTAGTGCTACCGTCGATGTTCATAACACTCATGTTTCCGAAAATTGTTATCAATAAAATCGTTAACATACAATATTAAAGCTACTACTGTTTTTTATCCTAACGTTTTTATCCCTAAACATAATTACCATAATATTGTCACTCATACTTAGAAAGAAACATTTATCTACCAAATATAATAAAAATATATGTCGATAGAATTATATTTTATTTATAGTTTTAATTTTTTTTTGGTTATTTGTTGTTACATACCTACTTATTATTATTAATTAGATAACTGTTGAGAATGATTAAAGGTTGTTTCACTGATTTTTTGGCTTAAATGAATGAAAATCATAAAATACGACTGATTTACGGTTATGTTTATGACCTTTTTCGTTTTCGATTCGTTTCTGGCCACAATTCTAACCTAACCTAAACCAAGAACTATAAATATGACCGATTCGTTTCTGGAACTTGGCTAAATGACCGCAGCGAGATTGTACGTGTAAATAACTAAAACTATAAAAGTTACGCAAAATTAATGTAAATAATACTGATTATTATTTATAAAAATAAATCTAAACAAAAAAGGTATGACTTTCAATAATAGTGTAAAAGATGGTTATGTTGGCAAAATATAGAAAAAGAAATAATAGTATAATAGATGTTTATTGCTACCGACATTATGAAGTTGAATGATTCGGAATTAAAACATTAGAGACAGAGTAGTTAGGAATTGTGATTGTTAGGATGAAAAATGTTAGGAAGAACATTTTCGGAGTTCCAATTTTCGGAGTTGAAAATTTAGGTGAACTTTGGCGCACCCCTCAGCAGTCTATTACCCATACCACTTGGTTGCCGCGGTCATTTGTCAAAAGATATTTAATATTTGGACGTTTGTGATTAAATGTGATAATAGTATGTACATATTTCACATTAGTTCATTCGTGAAAAGTGCGTATTTAGTATTTCTTTCTTTCTTTCTTTCTAAAAGTTATTATTCTGCCTGTTGAAAGCAATTTGGACTAAGAGCAGTCATAACAAGTTGCCAGTCAAAATCCCTATTAACCAATGACTTTGAATGTTTTAAGTTTTACCATATAAATAATGTGAATTTATGTATAAGATAAGTAAAATTCATAAAGTTCTCACCGAGCGAGACATCTTTCAAAGTCATAAGAAGCTTAAGCAAAGTTATTGGCACCATTACTTTTATATTTCTGCCGATTTTAGACAAACTTTGCCGGGAATAGTTATTGGAACTAGAGCCAGCGTTGCCAATTTCTTACTTAAAATCTTACTTACTGTTAAATTTTATGGCAACTTTCAGACATATATCTACAGATATTCACGTAGGACGACTCAGCAACATTTTTCAATGTTTCCACGTATGCTGATAAATTATTTCAATTCAATTCATTATCAATAACACAATATCAACGAATACAAGATCTGTAATTAAAATCATGTAAACAGATTTCGCATATAAGTACGAGTACATTTGCCTACATAACCGAACTAGTAAAATCGAATTGGTTATTAGGTATAATAATATTTTGCATGACGGAGAAAGAATACGACCACTCCATATCATCCCCCACCGCTTTGCCCACAATGAAAGTGGGCACGTGGGC
Organism: Pelosia muscerda; assembly: GCA_963691645.1. Taxonomy (NCBI): domain Eukaryota; kingdom Metazoa; phylum Arthropoda; class Insecta; order Lepidoptera; family Erebidae; genus Pelosia; species Pelosia muscerda. The sequence continues at coordinate 19,860,301 of OY829101.1, forward strand.
TGCCGCTGCCACTTTCTGCGAGCAAGTAATGCTCGAGAAGTAGGCGGCGGAGCGAATCTGGAGGAGACTCCGGACCCGCACAGCCCACGACGACCGATGGTGACTAAGGCGTCGTGGGTCGCAGAATGACCTACGTTCTCCATGAACGCAGGCCTGGGGGGTCACCCGGAATCATTCGGTCGAAATCATTCCGGTGACAGGTGTAACCGCCTGTCACCGGAATGATTTCGATACCGCAGTCCCACAGCCGAGAGGGTCCTTAGCCGGCCCAAGGTCAGAGGGGTGTTAGACATATACCAGAGAACCTATCTCTCGGCAACTGCTGGCCCAAGACCACCGTGCAGATTTGGTCAGTTCGAGTCCACATGGTCGGTCATCCCTCGCTGACTTTGATGAGGGCTATACGTGGAGATTTCCACAAGGGAAAAAAACCCATTTCATCCGATGGGTGTCGTAAGAGGTGACATACATAAAATATGCATAGCACTGCGAGAGTAAGATGACCCTATATAAAACCCTACACCAACCCGTTTGGTCAGAAACAGTAAGTCAAAGCCTCTAGAGTTCTATGTCGAGCAGTGAACTGCGATAGGATTGATTTATAATATTTTTTCATATGTAAATAACTTGACCGAACGAACAAACGTATGAAAATATCGATCCCCGATCCAAAACAAATATATTTTTTCCTTAGTTAACTATGGATTATTTATTGTCTTTAGATCAAATTGCGACAAAAACAAGAATGAGCCTATTATAAATGGTTTATCGGGCTCAGTTCTAAAGTCTGTAATATAACTTAAACTCCTTTGACAACTCCAATACCACTTTGTCGATCCTGGTTAGACTTTATGGCGTAATATTTGTTACACAAATTTATCGCTAATGAATTTATTGAGCAGAACTAGTTCTGGAAACAAAATTGCTTAATACCTTTATAATAATTCGTTAGAAATAGGATTAAAAACTTTCTGATGTAATGATAGTTTGTTATTAGTAACTCTTTCGACGGCAGATGTGACCATCCCTAACAAATTTCATTTAGTTTCAGTGTGATATTAGCAGAGTGATATTAACCGTATTATTATGGGTATGTTTGTGATACCATGTGTATTTAAGTAATCCATTGGTATATTAGTTTGTAAATTAAAAACTTTAGAAATTATTTGGTCCTTTGTTTGTTGGATGTTTTTGTGGGTTTTTGCAAAGCTACTGTTGAGGTTAATTTTCTTTATTTATACATATTTAAATAAGAATTATATCGTATTTATTTTCGCTTCAAAATATTCAGTTACTTACTCAATACAAAAAAAATGTTACAAAATTGAAAACCAAATCTTCTTTCGAAACTTGGATGGTTATCTGGCAGATGTTTCCACGTCTGGTCAGACGGATTGGTACAGGGTTTTATTACGAATATTATTTCTCTTTCAGTGATATCTTCTACTTATATTTTATTCACCACATAATCGAAACCTTTGGATGAAATGCTATAGCGATTCAAAAATAAACTGTTTAAAGTATGCCAAAATTTCGCTATGGAACCTCTACAAATTTTAATACTGTCTCGTACAAAATCATGGTTCACAGAAAGTGGGTGGGCCATCGGGACGGCTCGTAAATTTTTGGAACTTTTTAATATAAATTAATAAGGGTATAGTGTAAACGCGTGTTGGCTATTAAGTTAGTAGGGGTCGTTAAGAACTTTGGTTATTACAAAGTTTGATTGATGAAATATAAATTACCATAAATTACCCATACTACCTTTTACGGGAACGTCATGATATGATAGAAGATGTAATGACCAAGAGAAAGAAGGAATGTGATTTATGAGTTATTAAACTGTTATGTTTTTCAATATATCTTGATTTATACGTATTCGATTTTCCCACATAATGCTGTGTTGAGTTATGATAACCCCTAGGTACCCTAGTATACAATAATAACGAGAAATAATACATTAATACATCTCCTTGTCATTATTATAATAAATACGTCGACTCGGGGCTACTATTACTACTTTGTGTGGGTAGCGGTGGAAACCTTAGGAAACTGGAACAAGGCAGTCAAAGTCCTTGTAAAGGAGTCTCTATGAGATTTATCCCAAATAAGGGTCATATAGACAACAGGTGACTCTCGTTCCAAAGCGTTCTTGCTGCAAAGGCTGACGGCAATCCAACGTGGAAACTCCTCGAGTGTCTTTAACTTTTACGCTGGAAATAGTCAGGGGTAGCCTTTTGATTACTTTATTACAATATAGCTATACTTATATTGACGTTCTGAAACAAAGAATGTATAAGTGAATCATACATTATACATAATCACTAAACGATTAACATTATATAGATGTTTATCATTTATATAATTTACGACTGTGCATATCTAAATGGTCTCAATTTCGGTCACTGATTGATTACGTCTACCCAGAGACATCTCCAGCCGAATCCGTACATTTTTCAAACTGTGACATCCCTTGACAACGGCTTTATTGAAAGACATTATCGAAGATTGATAGTTTTGTTAATTTTCTGCTTGTAAAGCCCTTTACTTATCTTTTGGGCTCAGCTTCTTCAAACTCGATGTAAGTTGGCGTTTCAAGGAAGTATTCATTTTTCTGTGGTGAATTTTCAATTCAATTGAAAATTCAATTGAAATGTCATCATAAATCCTAATAATAACTTTTATAAACATAACTGACCCAGAGGGTGAAACTAGTTAGAGTCTCAGTTTCGATAAGGTGGCTGATTTTGCTTTCGTCCGGATTATGACGTTTTGATCTAGGGGGTGCAATTCTCAATCGGTTTTCACAAAACCTAGCCCACGTGTCCTTTGATTTATTATTCATCTTCTGCTGTGAACTTATTTAATAGGGGGGGGTAAGGGGAAGTTAATGGAACGATCTGGATGATTTTTGGCTTAAACATCAAGGATTTGATTCGTCACAGGTTGTTGTGATAACAAAGAAAAACAAAGGTCGCTAGTCCTTCTGGCTAGGGAACGTCTTACCTATCGGTTTGCCTTCTCACGGTTCCCACTCAAGTGTTCGTTTCCTCGTCCAGCCACCGTTCTTTCGGTATATTTCCAACACCAGACTATATTTTATGTTAAAGAAAAATACTAAACAAATATGTCAGAAAAACTAGGCACTACAAACCTTTAGTACAGTACAATTCCATTAGGAATAAAAAAATGAAACATTTCTTTTTTTTCTACTTTGATTCCACGATTGCGAATCGCGACACTACATAATAATTGCTTCCCCTTAAGCGTGCGGTTCCAATATTTGCCAAAAAAAGGTCGCAATAAAAATATCGACCAATGTCGACATGCCAGCCAGGCACCGAAATTAAGTTACCGTAAGTTACCGAAACTAAGGCTTCATAAAGTCAGTAATTCGTTTGTGGGCAAATGTATAAAAATATATAATAAAATTCCTCAGGATTTGGCTGACCTGCCACTTGATAAGTTTAAAATAGAATTGAAAAAATTTTTAATTAAAAAAAGCTATTATAAAGTAGACGAATATCTTGATGATAAAAATGCGTGGGCATAATAATCTCTTGCTCTTGCACCCAGTTATTATAAATAAACAACTAAATATTAAAAAGAATAACGATAATCTACCTGAGTTTCTTGCTGGTCTCTTCTCAGGAGATTTAACTACCGAACCAGCGAAAGAATCATTTTCTAATGATTTATTTACTAAGTATCCTAATTTATTATGAATTATAATATTTTTGACAAATGTAGGTACATAATTATTGTAAAACTTTGACATTCATAAGTGCTCTTTATGTGCCTAAACTGAATAAATGAAATTGATTCTTTGATTCTTTGATTCTCTGAGTCGACAGAAATTAAATGAATTCTGAAAAAATAAAAGAAATCTCGTATCATTTGCAATTTCCTATCTCTTGAAAGTAAAACAAAGGCTCAGGCTCAAAGGCTCACTGCTAGGCCTCTCCCAATATTGGGAGACTTTGGCCTGCTGGTTCTACGCTAACCATACAGGTTGGTACAGGGTTTTATTTCGAAATTTCCTTCTCTCGCAGTGACATCGTCTGCGTATTTTTCCGGTACTCGCCTTTTGCGACAATTTTTAATACGTGCATGTTTTAATTTTGTAATATATTCACTTAATATTCTTCAGTTTCTTTCCTTTTTTGTATTTTTCTCATAACTTTAGAGCCAAAAAGCAAACAAAGTTGTCACTTGTGTCCAAATAAGCGTTCACAAAACCAAACCTTAAGCGCTTAACATTCCGCATCGAAACAGGCAAGCGCCCTCGGTTTGAGGACGTCACTCACTCTGTGTTACGAATTGAACAACGATTTATTGGAATTCAACTGTCTCAGGCTATATGAAGTCGTAATCTTTTTTATTGTTTTGTTAGCTGGAGAAGGCAGTATGGTTGTTAAATTGGTTACCGAATGAATATGTATAGGAGATTTGTTTACTTTGTGGAATGTTTGCGTTTGAAGTTTTTCATATAAAGAAAGTTCAAACCTGCCCAGAAAAAGGCGTGTTGGCCTGCGGTGCTAACCTTGCTTTTTATCCCGTGTGGAAGCTCTCACGGGATTCCACCGTGCTGAAGTCGGCGTAGGTGATTATACCGGACTCGAACCGATCAAAATTGTACAGCCCGAGGCCATCAGTTGTCGAGGGTCGAGGTAGCGTCTGAATATCACTCGCGCTCTAACTGACCCAGGGCCATCGAAGGCCCCTTTCGTATATTATACTTCGGTGTCCACATTTTCCCTCGGATAAGGAGGAACGCGCATCACGCTGCTACCTACAAGCTAGCGCACATGGAGGATTGAGTTAATTTTGCGACCTCCGACATCCGAGTCGCCCGGTTCGCGGTGGCACCCACCTACGATGAAATCCATAACGTCTCTTTCCAAACGGTTTCAGACCTCTTTCATCTGCCACACAATAAAGAGCTGGATTGATATGCCCGCGGATGCAAGCGGGGCGTGAAAAGCATCTATCAAGGTCGTCAAGTTGGGGACCACCAATTTATGGTCAATGACATCTGATGACATGATACAGATCACTGTATCTTCTGAACTACACTTCTGTTTTTCACCATTTAGAATGAAAAATTGAGAAGTGAACGTCTGTCGTGGTATGGACATACTATGAGAAGAGATGACAACAATATTGTAAGAAGGTCCAAAGTATGAACGTAGAGGGTTTTATCACCAGAGGATAAACCAGTCGGCCTAAAAAAAGATGGATGGATTGTGTGAAAGAATATATGGTAAAGAAGTGAGTAACTGAGGAAATGACATCCGATAGGAATGTATGGAAGAGAATGACATGTTGCACCGACCCCAAATGATTAGGACAAGGGCAGGAAAATGACAGACTTTGTATATTTGGACGTAGATTATTTCCGATTTCAATCAATAAGAAAATATAGCACACTCATTGAATACAAAATTCCATTAAACCAAGTTTCTTCATTTTAACAGAACTCATACTTATATTGATCACGGTACTGATATAAGATGCAACCACTGAAAATGTGACCGCTTTAAAAAAAAAACAACACGTTCATAATAAAAATGAAATTCTTAACATAAATATTTCAAGATTTATGAACTTTTTCTTTACCAGCAAAACTTTTCCGAAGCACTACACTGCGTGGTAGACTTCGGTCTGTAAATTCACATTACGCTGTCAGGTCATTTGCATGATGCATTCGTTTGCTGGTGTCATATGCACTGGTTGCACTGCTTATTTTTTACTAATAAACTTTGTTTTTCTTGCACGATTTACCTACATTCATTCATCATTCCCTGAACCTTTTTCCCAACTCAGTTGGGGTCGGCTTTCCAGTCTAACTATGATGCGGCTGAACTTCGATATTTTCCGTGAAGCGACTGCCAACTGACCTCCACAACCAATGGTCTAATGACCAATGGCGATATCGAAGTTCCAAGTTAGGCTGGTTGGACTTTTGAGGGTTCCAACTACCCGTAACGACTGCCATAGATGTTTGTATGGCAACCGGGACCGACGGCTTAACGTGCTCTCCGAGGCACTTATAAACCTGCGATAAATACACACATAACTTCGAAAAGCATCGAAAAGTCATTGGTGTGTGCCATGGTAAACCTGGGATCGAACTCGAGACCTCGTCTCAGCAGTCCATTACCCATACCACTAGGCTACCGCGGCTTTATTTACCTACATTCATTGATATAGTTATATATATATAAAGGTTTGGCAGCATAAAAGTGACGCCCCCTTTTTTTCTCTGTGCAGAAATCGCCACGGCTTCCCCCGCATAAGTCAGCGAGGGTGGTTATGTCGAACTCGGTCCCACCAAAACCTCACGGCCATTTTGGGTCATCAGTTGCCGAGGTTGTCCCTCACGCCCCCTATTGAGCGTGGAAATCACTTTTCGTCACGTTTAAAAAAATACTTGACGGTAGTAATATACCTTTATATATTGTTATAATAGCGGAAAATCAATGAAATGAGGAAAGTATTGTAGCAATAACTGTTACCGCTGATAAAGATGACTTGCGTTGCGAACCTTGGTACTTTATTATGTCTAATATAATATATCCCTGTGGGCTACATAATTTACATATCCAATATTATGTATACGCTATATCATTCTAGTTCCTCGCTCGATATGAAACTGCTTAGATTTCTGAGCGCCGATCATTCGCGACCGAATCTAGAAAAATTGGCACAGAGTAGCAAGCTTGGCTAAGATTAATCGAGGACATTAATATTGAAACTTAAAACTAGTCCTTATCGATAGAGATCATGGATAAAATACTGTACAAAACGGCTTTGAAACCAAAATTTACTAAACAAATACACTAATATCGTCATCATTATCATCATCATCTACCTACTTGTCCCAATTAGTTGTGTTCGACGGTCGATGGTCTATCAGATGTCATTTTATCAGTCACTTCCTTCTTCTCTGGGTTTCATGAATCAGTAGAATTCATTTTGGCCTGTATGTCCGTCAAGAGCATTATGTATTTGCTCTTGGGCCTTGGCTCTAGCAATGTCCATCACTTTTTTGACCTGTTTGTTCCATTACTTCTTTTTTTTTCTTCTTTATCAATCTCATTCCATTTTCTTCTGCCATTCCTTAAAACCCACCTTTTTTTTCTTTTCAAACACATTTGTGATAATCCAATTAGTTCATAAAGATTAAATGGCTAAGTAAAAAAGTTTGGTCATAACTAATGAATTTTAAATCGCTATAGTCAAAACTACGAGTATAATATTATTCTTGTATCAAAAATACTTCTAGTAGTCAATATCATATTGATACTAATAAGATTTCCAATGTGAATAGCTCCTCCTAGACGACTTTGGTTTACCACATCAAAACCAAAGTACACTAACCTCTAACTTGTGTACTTTGATTTATTGAACTACATGTAGGTTCAATCAAATCAGATAAATTATATAATTTACCACAAACATACTGAGTTAAATAAGTATTATTTCTTATTTGGTTAGAATAATAGAATGAAGTAGAATAATCATTCATTTGTGTATGTTAGGATATGCAGTGTCTATTTGTCTATGAAATGCACGCCCCTGGTTGCTACTAACCCTTGTTAATATTAAAAAAGCAATATGTAATGGAAAAATATCAAACCTTAACGAGGTTCTCGACAGCTTCCATTGAAGAGCCTTTCAGATGTATACCTATGTATATAAATAATAACATGCGATTCAGTAGAACGCGGTCTGCACAATTAAAATATTCGGCGCGCTCGTAAAAATAAATCTTTTCAGTTCTTTACATGTATTATAAAAAAACTAGAATTTGAAAAAATACATTGTACTTAATAAAATAAATATAGATAACACAGTGAGTTAGAACAAATTGACTAAATATAAGTTCTAATGTAACAAAATATAACAATGAAAAAGATAAAAATAATTTTACAATCTTCCTTATAATAATGTCCGCACACTTGAACATTCCACTTTGCATATGCATGACACAAGTATTATGCCGTGTGAATGGAACGAGCGACATCTGACCACCACACAGACACCCCCGCAGGGTTAATATTTTTGCAGTCAACTCATTTACATACGCTGTGGTCACATGCGAGGCTTCTAGTGGAACAAAGTTCTTAATAACTAAGGTGACTACGTTATAAGTATTTTAAGTATATTTTTATATGGTGGCAAATAGAATGTAAAATATGAAGGAGATACTTAGACGGACGACAATTGCCGAAATAGCTTACAGAGCAAGTTGAAGTGGCAGTGAGGAGGGCACGTAGCAAGAAGATTAGATGGCTATTAGAGCTGAAAGATTCTCAAGGAGCTGGAGACAGCGACGTACTGGTAGACGAAGCGTAGGCCGACCCCCCCACCCAGTCGAATTGGAGATCGATAGAAGAAGCCTATGTTCAGCGGTGGACGTCCATTGGCTGAATGATGATATTGATAATGATAAAACAAATCTGTTTACAACCTTTTTTCTTGTTTTTTTTGTAAGTTTTTCGGTATATGTTGATGAACATTGTTTACACTTCACAGATTACCTTAAACTAATATGTAGTTTGAATCAAAGAATTAATTTCGTTTATTCAGTGTAGGCACATAAAGAGCACTTATGAATGTCAAAGTATTAAAGTACCTGAATTTGTCAAAAAATATTATAATTTATAATAAACAAAAGATATATAAGATTATTTATTAATTATTTTAGAAAACCACTAGTAATGGAATCTATTGATATCTTTATCTTTCAGATATTGTATACTCGTATACGTTGCAATAAACTTTTTATTTGTCTACCTTTGTCTATATCATATCCTATCTTGACAATGTGACAACTTATAGGAATCCGGCTTGCTGAATGATGAGCGGCTACATGACAATATGACACTTCTTTGTCAGTTTTAGTAACAATCAAGCAGTTATACTTCTACCTGACAAGTAAATCTTGATAAGGAAAATGCAAAAGAAGGGAATGGCTCACCTATGGAAATGATATGGAAGACTATTGTTTTACTGTACAAAATTAATATTAGAATAAAAGTGTGCTAATGATATTCGTAATAGAGGCTACCTATTTTTATTAGAAAATATATTCCTAGCATTTATTTAATTATTGTTCATAAAATATATATACACAATAAATATTTAAGATTCTCCCGCATAATGGAAGAACAACCCGAAACTGAAGCTATTTTTATCGGGCAAGAAATCCCCATGGATGCCAGGGATATTACTATGGTGCACATTGGGAGATGTCTATGTCGACTAATAGTTTAATTTTATGCATTGATTATAAATTAAGCCACAGATATCCGTGATTATGCTCATATTTTATAAATGTCCATAATCGAATTTCAAAGCATTGCAGTTGGACTAATTATGGTCTCCGGTTACCCCGGCCCGGCCAGTGTGGTTTGTGCTTACATGAATGGTTTGACATAACTCAAACATTGTGACTGTTCCTACTACTATGTGGGGTTCTTCAAGAAGGCCATTAGATTTTACAGTAACGCCCCTAGTGTTGCAATATAATAATAAACAAACAATATAAACATATATCGTTAATCGCTTCAAAATGTGCTGAATACTAACAAATATTCTATCTACCTATCATATTGACAGCACTAACAGTAATATAAATTAGGAGATGCCCCGTTAGTAAGCGTCTACGACGTCGTTGACACCCCGAACGTGATGCCCGCTCACCTCGACTACGTGTAACGTGGAAATGTGTGGGGTGAATATATTATTGGCATAGTACGGCAGTAACACGACAAAGGCTGCTAGAGATAAAAGTGTGTTATTGTGTGAGGTTAAGAGTGATATAACATCGTGTCGAAGATATTTTCGTTCCATGTAATGAAAATTTAATCAGGGGTTGAAGGGATTAATCAGGGGTTGAGTATTTCATAAATATCTATACCCCTTTAACTCTTGACTAACTTTTAGTATTTCTGGTATGTTACTATATTCAATAAAATTTACTTTTTTGTAGGTTTTCGAATCTCTACGTTATGTTTATATAGATAAGCGTGAACTCTCTAATTAAGTAGGTACAGCTTTTTTACATATTGACTTTGTTGTATAGTATACTCAATTCACATATATTCTATTCCTACCACTGTTATTACTCGATTCACTCGCTCATGTTCAACATAGTAACACAGAAATGATAATAGTTCTAGCATACATTTCCTTCTTTTTTGAGTTGAAGACAATTTACTGCTATTAAAATGTGAACAGCTCAAAATTCGGCATCTCTGACGGCCTTCGCAGTCACCTTGCTCAGATCCTCAGTTGCGCTGATATTTTGGCACAGCGGACACCATAGGAGGTGAACCGTTGTTTGTAGAAGTGAGCCACCTTCTGCATCGAGATAGCCCCTTTTTACCCGGGTGGTAGATTTACGGTGGGTTGAAGGGGAGCATTATCTGCTAGCCATCTCTGGCGTCGAGCACTAATAATATCTTACGCTTAGAAAGTGCAGAAATAAAATAAAACAATAACGGATCTAGCCAAGCGCCGGATGACTTTTTTGGTGCCCTAAGGCTACCTGTTACGGTCAAATTGAAAAACTTTTTCTTATTTCAAGTTCAACAAAAATTCATTCGTTCACTGTAATACTTTTTGTTGAATGAAAGTCTCCAAAAAGTCTTTGTCATGGACACCCTTAGAGTAAAAACTACAGGACTTGTGCATAATATTAACGCGTGGTCATAATTGAAACCGAACATAAAGCCCGCGAGGGATTTAGTTCACGAAGCTTTACCAAACAAGGCACGATAGTCCACTAACTTATTCAAGAACGAGAAAACTTCTCAGACAATCTCTTAGGATTATGGGTAATTTCAGTAAACAAGTTAACCGCACAGATTGATTTTTGATTGTACTGAACATTTTTTTTTATTGTGGGGTGACGGAGAAGGAATACTCACGACACCATCTCAATCCATGTAATCATATCCACATACTACTTTTAGTGATTGGAACACAAACAAATATATTATTGAAACGTCTTAAAATTTGTGAACCGAGTATTTTGAAGTGGAAACTCAGCTGCTCCAATTTCCACAAAATGGATATAAAGTGGTCCACAAAGAAAAACGATGACCAAAACCATTCCGTAGTAATATTTCCGTAGCGTTGCAATATCTCAGGTAAGAATGACTCATACGAGTGGTAACGGGGAGAAAGAATCTTCACCACCCCATCTCATCCGAAGGGTGAAGGGTGAAGGGTAAGAGGTGACTAACTAACTAATCCGTCTGGCCTGCGAAGACACTGTCAGTCAAAGCTTCCCAACAATCAGAAAGGCCTATGTCCAGCAGTCGGCTGCGATAGGCTAAATAATTTATTCTACATACAATTATGTTTTTTTAAATCTTATAAACATACGGACATTTTAAGGCCATTTAGTTTAAAGCGCTTTGTAACACTTAATGTATTTCGAAATGAACTAGAGTTAATCGCACTTACTAGTTTATTGGTCATACCGTTTATTGCTCGAGTAAGCTAACAATTTCATTAAGAAACTGTTACGTCATAACCCTGCAGGTCGTCAACTTACTACTATACCAGTTACCGGCAACTAACTTAACCCTAAACACTTCACAAAATGTGTTCTTTATGCATAGTGTATGGATTTTAGGTGAATTTTGGGGATAGCAGGGACTACCTCGTTTCTTTTGCGACTTTTTATCGTGATATTTCTACAGGAACCGCGTCGTGACTCTAGTATAGCAATGAAGAAGTAATTTAGTCCCTCAGCTTCGGCAAATATAAATTAATTTTGAATATAAATTATTGTCGTATATCAAAATGATTAATGGGATTATTGTGAGGCTTGTTACTCGTTGTTACTGAGCTTAGCGTCAATTATGGAAACATCGGTCAGCCTTTGTTCAATGACCGCATTTCTATTAAATTGTACCTACCAAACAATATTCCATTTAACCAAATTATCTTGAGAATACATTAAAATTAAAAATATTTCTTATTTCTTTTTTTTTTGTATGAAGACTAAAAATTTTCTTCAAGTATGGCTTGAAGGAATTACATTGATTGACAAGGCTGATTATATTGACAGATTTTATTGACAATAAAATACATAAGTTGTCAATCTTGCGTTAATCCTGATCGCATCCAAAGCTGTCATCTTGGAGTCCGGGTCCACTATTTTCCAGTCTAACTGCGTTGCGGCTGAACTTCGATATTTTCCGTGAAGCAATTGCCATCTAACCTCCACAACCTGTGGGTATAGGCGATATTGATGTACTGCAGTTAGAACAGTTGTTGGACTTTTTGGCACCAACTACTTGTAACGACTGGCATAGATGTTCGTATGCAACCGGGACCGACCACATAAAATACTCTTCGAGGCACACTGAAGCAGTGCAAATAATCATTTGCATGCAAATAAATATTTGCACCGAGTGAGGATCGAACCTGCGTCTCCTGAATAGCAGTCGTGTTCACGATTGCTACGCCACACAGCAGGCTGATACTTAGATATAGAAGTATTATTGTGTGTATCATTCAATAAATACGGGTCACATCACACACAATTACCTACTATGGGTACTATTTATGTATATGAGCGGTTAACCTTCAAATACACATCAAATAAAGTCTGTTTAATTTTAGCAACAATGTAAAATATCTGGCCATAGTTTCACAGCATACATCAAACGCTAATAATAAATTTATTACAGCAATATTATACTGTAATCCGCCCGCCAAGTCGTTAAATATTTGAACTGCTCATAATAGGGATTACGATTGTGTTTGAATGACGGATATATGTATACATTTTCAGGCATAGAATTATGTAAAGGCCACCAGGATGTTTTTGAATATGTTATAGAATTTTTGGAATAACATTTAAAGTACTATTTACATCACATAGAACTGAAGAAGACGTCAGTAAGAGTATCTAGGGGTGTAAATTATAATATACGAGTATGTGTGAAACTAACAGACGTGTTTGGGGCCCTACCAATCTCTCTGGAATTGCCAAGCTATCCTGCTAATCAGTATATTTACTAAAACGGACGTTTAAAACATCATAATTCGTTCGTACATTACATCGTATATACAAAACAGCTTACAAGGTAGCTGAGAACGATATGAAACTATATATTATTGTTTGTTTACAGTAAATACATGATAATTTAAATTATTAAGGATTTATTAATGAGTTAAAGCGAAACCAAAAGTTTACAGATTTTTTTTTATGGCACATCATGTTGTGCAGTCGTAATGGCGGCATATTTCTTACCACCTCACGTATTGCATACTTTCTACAGTCTCGGGTCCTTTAAAAAAAAAGCATGATGAGGCCCTCAAGCTGAGCGCCACCATTGGACACTGTGCATGTTTGTGTGACTTTCTTTCCTGAGACTTTGTCTTCAGCTCATCATCAGGCTTGGTGAGGTCAAATTGACGTGTCATAAATAAATAGGTAAAAAATAATCAGGCAAGGTAAGTCTAATTGACATGTCCTAGATGAAAAAAAAATAATTAGGTATTCATAAACAATTATCCTAATAATATTCGTTAGAAGTGTATTTACTTAATTCAAAAAATGAGATCATAAGATTCATTCTTATCAATGTTTACTTGTACTGGCAGCGGCATGAGGCGGATTACTCTGTTTTATTTACACTGGCGGTACACGGGCTCTTTCCGAGAATAAATGTAAATATTTGTAACGATAACTCAATACAAGGAAGAATCTAATAAGAGGAACTGAACGTCTAAGCAGTAATATATTATTTATGATAATTTTAATATAAAGTATTCAGAATCTTCAGTATTAAGAGTTGTAAAGTGTCGGTGTCTGTACATACTTTGGAGATATTTAAAAAAAACCTAATCTATGTTATATTAATGACAATGAATACAGAAAAAAATTGCCTGTTTGTCTGTTTGTTTTGATGCGATTTTTTTTGAAGTGAAATTTCCTTTGGGAATAGTAATTTTTTTCAGAGACCATATTGTTCGTAAAAATTTTAGGTGAGCAAAAAATTTCGAACTTGTCTTATTACCTAACGACACGCTTACGTCGGAATGGGTCTAGTCATTTTGGTTGGTAGCACCGAGATTCTATTAGATGCCGCACAGCGATAAAATCAAAATAATCACTAAATTTTATATGGTCAGTAGGTATTTGATCAATAAAACATTATCACATATTCACATGTTTTGTTATGTTATGTCACAATCAACAAAATCTTAAATTGGTTTGAGATAATATATGACTAGCCGCACCGACATCCAGTTTCACGGTACCACCGGCATTAGGCTATATACATCTAGTACGAGTATAAAGCAACGAATCTTCTAAGATGTCTCCGTTGTAAGAAAGTAAAAGTATTAACATCAAGGGTAACATCATCAAAGGCTACAAGATGTGCTATAAGAATCTACAGATTAACTCAGAGTCGCATGAGCTTACGATTTATTATTACCGTCCGCAGGGAGTTATTGAAGATTAGGAGAGAGTACACCAGACGACGTATTAATTTTGTAAGATAACTGCAACCTCGTGGGGGTTTACCTTATCTAAGATTTAAAAGGTATTGCGAGTAGTTTTTTAGAGCAAGATATTTTATTTTATACACGAGTATATTACATACAAATTCAACTACAATGATTTTTTTAAAACATTCAGGTGACAGACAAGCACGCGGCCCACCTGATGGAAAGACTGTGGATTATGAACGTTTGCAACACTAAGAGCATCTCATTCGTGCTGCCGATCATATAGAGAAGAGGGGAAGGCGGAAGGGGGGGGGAGAGAGAAGATTAAGAGAGTCTCTGTGCTGTTTAGTGCAGAAGACAAAAAAGGGTATCTCGGTCTTGCCACTGACAACATAAAACTTCTCCAGTGAGCTCTGGCTACCCTACTTACTGCCAAAAACACAACACAAGGTTATTATTAGCCACGGTATTCTGTTGGGCAGAGGTACTTCCCAGTCGGACTACTCAATTAGAACGGGAGAAATCGTCATCCTTCGTCATAAGATTGAAATTTTACCAGTGTACTGTTCCAGAATATAACTTATATGTTATCTACTATTAAAAATTTTCACATACTATAGGTAATTAGTAGAGGTAGTTGGCAGAGTTGAATTTGGGCTACCCTATCTCTTCCCATGCGCTGTCGTTCAAGGCGACTAAGAGTCGTTTAATATAGAGTCAACAATAGTGCCTGTAATACAACAATAGGCTCACCCCCTATTACGTGGGAATCAATATAATAGTTGGTAAAATGTGGGTGTTAATTCACCTCTGTCTACCCCGGAAGGGAAATAGGCATGAGTATTATGTAGTATGTCATTCTAATTGTTATTCTTAAGGTTAGGCTCAAAATCTACTTAAATACATAAGGAGAGATTCAAACTAGACGTTTTCTGTTTGGAGTTGCAACGTTTTTACTTGGTACTTGAAGTACTTAACAGTGTAATTACTTTAGTTGTTGTGTTGTTCAGTGCTATGTAGAATGGCGAAGGAATACTAATGTCCTTTGATACGAAACGCGCATGAAGTTGAGAGTTAGCTCTGTGAGTTGTGATGGGAATGTAAAAATTGTACATTTTATGGTTCCGACATTTAGAACTTTGGTGTAAAACGTTCACGAAATTTTCACAGGTTCATTAGCATTTTATACACTTTTTAAAATGAGCCTCTTCGTATCGATCATGCAACTCGCGTTAAAGGCTCGCCATCTTACATTGGGACCTAAAAACATAAACTGGCAAAATGTGGATGCTAGCACCTTTGCCTATCCCTTAGGGGTTACAGGCATAAGTTTATGTTATGTTATGACCTGATGTATTGGTGATGATGTGATGTGTTGGTTTTTGCCACAAGCAAGGAAATTGTTATTATTTCACAATGATAATGCCAGGCTCCATGTTTACATTGGCAATGTCAACATGGCGTAGCTGCTTTTACACTGTTACTGCATCCTTTAATTAAAAGCTAACATAATGTTAAGAATTTGGACCCCATCATTTTCTTACGCTTTTATATTATTATTAGAAACGTATCGATGGTAGTAGTGTAGCAGTGTAACGCCCCCTTTTTTATTCCCTGGGTGGAAATCTCCACGGATCCCCCTGCCGAAGCCAGCAAACGTGGTTATGTCGAACTGTTACCGACCAAAACCACACGACTGTCTTGGGTCGGCTGATTCAAGGCCACCAAAGGCGTTCTCGGATGTACTTATGATGTCCACATATTTGTCCATTTAGGGATGAGCACGCATAATGCTACTACGGCTTATTCCGGTGTCACCTCTTGTTGCTGCTCATGTCCATAGCAGATCATGGTAAGCATGTACCATCAAGTAAGCTGTGTAAAGAAAGTAAATCATAAATATTTATTCTGCATGAAATCTTAAAACCGAAAACGGCACTTATAATTGTTCGAAAACTCATTCATTGCAAAATGCAAACGATAATAATTGCTTATATCACAGAATCACAGCATGTCTCTTTTTGTAAGAGTAAACGAGTACATGAATAACAAATTTCATATTTCCTTTGATTACAGGAACTGCCTGATCAGAAATTTATATACAATAGCGCTTTGTTTACTTGAGAGTATAAACAACCTATTCACCTCAATACAAGGCTTCATCAATTCTATTGTTACATCGAAATACAAGTTAACCATTTATTAGAATTTACGAAATAAATAGAAATTTAATTATTGACATGTAGCTATAGCGATGGGGTCATCTCTCTTCCAGTAACTAGGTGACAAAGGAATATTGACTGAATGTTCCCGCAGATGGAATGAATGGAATCAGTATTTCTATAAGCCTGGCACTTTTTACAACTTCAATGATTTTCACTTCATCACACGTGGGATGTGTGCTTATTGGCTACTTAAGTGGTCTAAGAAAACTTTCTACATTCCAGTCCATGTGATAACAAAACTACCCTATCACACACTAAACAGATTCGACATCATCCCAGCATACCAACTTAAAAATTATACTAGCTTTTTTTTGTTTTGTCGCAATAAACTTTCAGCAAATTGCGTTTCCAGTGATTCAAGCAAACGCAGGTATTTGTCCGCAATCTGTCAGGCAGTTTATTTGCTCCGAATGCCAAAAAACAGTCCCCTATTTTGTCCATTTACAAAAAAACAGGGGAATCCTTCATTCCAAGCCGTCTGTTCCTTGAAATGGGTACATTTAAAATTTCCATTAGCACGGAACATGACCAC
The DNA here is from genome assembly GCA_963691645.1 of Pelosia muscerda. NCBI lineage: Eukaryota > Metazoa > Arthropoda > Insecta > Lepidoptera > Erebidae > Pelosia > Pelosia muscerda. Next base: position 19,877,545 of record OY829101.1, read on the forward strand.
AAAAGACAAGAGTCAACCCGAACTCCTCAGTCCATAATGGAACATCTGTGTTTATACCTTGGACCAATTTTTTTTTAGCCGACCCATGTCAGCTCTGTCAACCGCAATGTTTTAGAAAAGAACGAGTCATAGGGACAATGACAGGGCGGTTGCAAAAGTTTTTGTTCTGAATTTCGGTTGTGTTATGACTTCGTGTTTTATGTGTTGTGATTTTGGGTAACTCTTTTTTAATGATTAATTAAACTAGCTAGCCATGAAGCGATTTCTCTACATACATGCAGCGCCATCTACCGCAATCCAGTTGAACTTCTAAGAAACACGTATTGAAAATTTCAACGCGAAATCATAAATGACATCTCGATTTTCACTTTGGTAAGGGTAACTACATGAAGGGTAACTATAATTGTATAATGTTTCAAATATCGCAAAATTAGAAATCGATTTAATGTTGAAAACTTTGTTCTATTTTGCTGACCATTATTGGTCCCAGAACTGTTAGGAATATCTTTATCTCAAACGGTTGTTCTCAGCAGAAATTGCAGTACGTAACTGATCGAATTTCAAATAACGCAAAACAAAAGTACTTTCTCGGATTACACTACTCCTTAACTAACACAAGTAACTAGCTACTACCTTTTTATAAGTTATTAAACCTATTTTTAGATTTTTAATACATTTTACAAACTAGTCATACTGTGACTGTCTTTTCTCAACAAACATTTTTAGGGTCTATTCAAATGTTTTTCTGTAAATATTTAAGTACTCACATTATTATTTCAATATTTTTACTTTATAACCTTGTAGCTTTTGAATCAATTTGCCAGCTGTGCTTGAACCAAAGGTTCAGTGCACAATGATGGAAAAAGATCGGATGGCATGTCATTAATACTATGAAAAATGTGTGAGCACCATTGCTTCTACCCATATGGGGGTAGCCACAGCACCGGCACAGCATCTGGCTGTGTCGGTACCAGTAATGCGTTTGGAGTTGAAACGTTAGGGTCATGGGGTGTCGGTACAGAGGTCGGCTAGTTTCTTTTTAGGACAAAGAATTAGCATTGCCATACAAGGTGACAACGTTATCAGTTTTCTGAGAACGCTTCTACAAGAGGCAAACGATGCGGAGGAATTTCATGACACCTTTTAGGTTTATTATTTAGATAGGTATATATTCTTATTTAGATATATGTTATTGTTTGTTTTTAATATGTTGTTCCTTATCATCCTACACTTAGTTTTTTTATGTACATCATTTTTTGTATTTGTGTGCACCAATATTCCGAAACCCATTTAATGCTCAAGGTACCTAAAAAAAAGTAAACTTGCGATGTTACTAAGGTCGAGATATATGCCAGCAGCCATACATCGTCTAGAAAACATTTAGTGGCATTTGTATACTTTTGGATATGTTCAATAACTTCCGCACAGCACTACACACAATAATGTCAACAGGCTGTTGACAGGTAAATTGTTCTATTGAAAGTTCGATCGACGTTCTTGACTTAGTCTAAAATGTTTCGAGATCCTCTGGGTACTTAGGTGATTGACGTGTAGTGTTTGTTTGTTTATGTCGGAATATTGCTAGAGAAAGCACGTTTGACCACTTGTCTTACGTATACATCTGTTTGTGTTAGTAGTTCAACCATGGAATGCACTGTTACATGCTAGGTTTTTGTGAATATTAATTCTTTTTTTACCTGACTGCCGAAGAGGTTATTGTTTTTCGAGACTATGTATTATGTATGTCTACTTCTTTGGCAAGCGCTACCGCCTAAACAGCTTGACAGATTTTGACATGCAAGGTGTCGTTTGATTCGTTGTGATTGTGTAAGTGACAACAAGAAAAAAACTCAGAAAAAATAATCTTAAAATTAACAGAAAATCAAAATAGCGAATTTAATGGAGCCAAAATTAAATCTTGAATAATTTTTACTAATCTATCGAGTATGTAGGATATCAAAATGAAGTGAAAAGTAAATCATAGATAAAACTATAAAATTAAATAAATTATTTATTTTTATTTTTTAGTATACAGATTTTCACTAGCTTTTGTGAGCGATTGTACAGTCCGTAAAATCAGGGGTACCTATATTAGAGAAAATTATCGCGATTAGTATCTACCACTATAAAAATAAATTATTTTATGTTTATGCTTTTTAGTTCCAATAATTTCATTAGCTTTTTGTGCGAATCATAATATCAAACACTACAGAGGAATAAACTTGCTCTCTTCGGCAATTTACCTCGTATCTACTACATTATTCACCCACAGCAAAAGGTATAAACAACATTTTTCTTCATTTGTCATCGTGAACGACATCGACCGTGTAAAAGGGCTCGTCGGGCGTGAGAACGCGGATAATATTGCTGAGTGCACCCAGTAGCGGTGCTCAAGAACTATCTACTGATTTGGCATTATCTGAAGAGTTAACGCGATTCAAATATTAGTACATTGTATTAGGTAGAATCGGCAGAAGAGAAGTTCACGCCTTTTCTAATGTGATAGGTGATAAGGACGTGGTAAGCCTTCTCGAAGAGCGAAACCTATAGTATCATGTCATATACTAAATATAATAATCGTTTTATCAATCAATCAGCCTATCGCAGTCCACTGCTGGACATAGGCCTCTCCTAGTGTGCGCCACTGCTCCCTATCCTCCGCCTTCCGCATCCAGTCTGTCCCAGCCGCCTTTTTCAGGTCATCAGTCCATCTGGCTAGGGGGCGTCCTACCTTCCGTTTGCCTTCTCGCGGTCTCCACTCAAGGACTCGTTTGCTCCAGCGACCATCGGTCCTCCGGCAGATGTGGCCAGCCCACTGCCACTTCAGCTTGGTTATTCTGCGAGCTATGTCTGTAACTTTAGTTCTTTGTCGGAGAGTAAAGTTGATCAACTACTTAAAAATCAAATGACGTTATAAAACTAATTTATAAAAATATTTCGTCTCTTTAATTCCTAATTTAACAAATACAATAGAAAATCGCACTCCAGAAGGCCACAAACATATTTCCCACGAATTTACATCATTCTGTTTTGTTTAGATACATAAAAAGCTATTAACGATTACCGTACAGTCGATTACTCGTCCCCTTTTATGCAAACAGTTGATCACCCTTTAACGATAATGGCATACACTTAAAAAAATTGTGCGTTCATTCTGAAATTGTGTTAACGGCGTAACATATTTTATGGCAATTTGAATCTCACTAAATAAACATAATATAAAACACCGCACGGTAACACTTCTATTTATAAATGATTCCTTTTAATTGTTCAACCGCGGTAGCCAAGTGGTATGGGTAATGGATTGCTGAGACGAGGTCTCGAGTTCGATCACAAGTTTTACCATGGCACACACCAATGACTTTTCCAAGTTATGTGTGTATTTATCGCAGGTTTATGAGTGCCCGGTTAATGTCAATAGGCTCGCCACCTTGGGACCTAAACATAAACTGGCGAAATGTAGTTCTAGTACCTCTGCCTACCCCTTATATAGGAGTGAGTTTATGTTATGATGTTATAAGAAAAAATGTATCCATGTATGTTTTTTTATACCACTTAGGTGGCAGACAAGCACACGGCCCACCTGATGGGAAGCGGTCACCGTGGCCTATGGACGTTTGCAACACAAGAGGCGTCACACACGTACTGCCTACCCTGTAGAAACCTTCTTGAAGAACCCCATATTGTAGTTGCTTGGGAAAACCACGTAGTCTAAAACTCATACGTTAGTTAAACTGCTTTGTCCGGGTCTAGATAACGAGGTGTGGAATGAAATAATTATTTGTCGCGCTCCATTCTCCCCGGCGATAACTCGTCGAGTGCAGGTTGAGGCCATGACACCGGCGATAGTAATAGTTTAGGAGCAGTAGATGTTCTCGCCTCGTAAGCTAACTTTGTTATTGATGGTAGTTTACCAGTTATACTAGAATATATTCTGTCCTCCGAGTACGCAAGTACATACGCGTAGTCACACTAAATGAGTTTACAACAAAGAGTAATAAACAAACTTGCATGTGCTTTTAACTGACATCTAAAAAAGGAGGAAGTTTATTTTTTTTTATGTTTATGCGCGTCTAGCTTCGTTGGATGAGATGTTGAAAGTTTAACGTGCGTTTTCAGAATTTACATGTCCCTACACCAGCGCATCAATTGTCTAATACATATGTTAGTCTCTAACTCAATTGGGGTCAGCTTTCTAGACTAACTTGTGTTGTCATTGAACGTTGATGTTTTCCGACTGCCATCTGACCTCCACAATCACATGGCAATATTTAAATTTTATAGTTAGTCTAGTAAGACTTGATGCTGATAGTTTATTTCAAAGCTGATAGTTTAGTATATTATATGATATATTAAAACCAATAATAGTTTTCCTTAAAATGTAGCCAGTACTAAGTTGTTCAGATAGTGATAATTACGTTTTCAGTACTAAAACCTATTAAACTGCTTATCAAATCGTGAAGCTCATCAATTTTAAATATCTTCCAAAAACCGTATGAACGCTTCGACCTAAATCTATTAATTATAATATTAGAGAATTAAATTCGCACGTCGCTCGTCATCAGCCTCGTAATTAATTTATGAATGTGGAAACAAAACGTGCACAAAACGAGATTATAAGACTCGTTGTTTGATTACAGTTCCTTCTGAATATCAATTAATCGTTAATTAACTTGTACTACAATTAAAACATGTGTATTAGCTGTTATATTAGCTACTAAAAATGGTACAAACCAATCTCACTTCATCTGTATTCATGCTAAAATTATGACATACATACCATACATATTGCTCACGCTCGTAATCCCCGAAGTGTAGGCTGAGGTGTATTATACACCCACATTTCGCCGACTATGAATTTCGATCCCACGTAATAGGGGTCGAGCCTATTGCTGCCAATCGGGCACTTTAAAAAAAAAGGGTAGGTATGCCAAAAATAAAGTCCTAACCGAAAACGTTGCACCTACTCGTAAATAAATTTGGAAAACAACTTTTTAGACCCGATTAATTGCTATGCGGTGTTAATCGCAAGAAATTAATTACTTGCTTAGCCGCACAAGCACTACCAATTAAGTCGTAGTTAAGTCTTAGAGAGTATCAGACGGAATAATATATAAATGTGAAAGTAACTCTGTATATTTGTTGTCTGTTACGCTTTCAAGCTAAACTATGAAACCGATTTTGATGAAATTTTTACAGAGGTAGATTACAACTTGAGAATTGACATGATGATGATTGATATCATCATCTTATAAGGGAAGCCACATCTTTTATAACGATTACCGATGAGTTTAGTGCCCGGGTGAGGTAGTTATTTGCACCTGTGTTGAATGTTGACCTCACTGTTTAGGTAGCAAAAGTCAGGTTTGTTTTTAAGTACCAATAAAATTTTAATAAAAGCGGTACTATGGACCATTTCGAAGATCTATGTGGATTTTCATACAGTACCAGTACCTATTACTGTTTTGTAATAATTATTGTCCCAAAAGATAAATTTCGTGTGTTAAATTCTAAAACTAGTAATTGATCTAGAATTTCTAACACTTGTAGGGTCGGCAAAAGGAGGTTTGACTCCCCTGGTTTTATAAACGTCTGCATACCACCACTTTCCATTAGGTGAGTCGTGTGCTTGTCTGCCGCCTAAATGTTATAAAAATACCTACTTATAACACGATCGCTTTATTTTGATCATGTTTTTCAATGTGATACTGACTGATTTAAAAGAATGTGAATGATGGAGAATATTATGTGGATCCGTAGGTATATAATTTATGATACTATGTTCATCGGATTTGCTCCTTGATGATAAGAAAATATAAAATCGAGTATATAAGTGGTGAGAGAGTACTGTTGTAAATCGTGTTTTAGGAAGTCGACCTTTTTATAAACTAACGACGCAATGATAAACGTTTGCAATGATTGAAGTTTGCAATGATTGAAGTTTGCAAAACGCAATAAAAAATATTAATATTCTGTGGGTTAATACTGTTTCTAAAGCTTTGCAATAAACATTTATTTATTCATTTATTTTACAGTTGATAATAAGCTTGATATGTCTATACAACAGTGATGATTGTAAGTACAGAGCCTTGTTATTTGACTGTAAAATATTCACACTTATTAAAATCAAAATTGCTTAGTTATTCTGGCATTCGGCAAATCGAATTCTGAATGTGAGGGACTTATCTCAGATTCAGATATAGAGATACGGTATTTTAAATCTGGTGCTATGCTTTTGACGTTCAATGAACTAGGGATGAAAGTGGATAAGGCAAACGGCACATTATGTTCAGTGGGAAAATGCAGAGTTACTAAATTATAAATTAATATAAATTTTCTATGTTGTATTCTTAGTCTGTCATATTTGGCTATGATCATTTTAGTTTCTTCTATCACTGAAATTTCCTAACATCTCAAAACTCAACATAGATTTAAACTCGTCTTTGTACATAAATATCTTTTTGTATATCATGTTTTTACCATTACGATAGCGTTAAACAAATACCATGCAACGCGAAGGTTTAAATGTAAATACATTGACTATGTTTGAACAGTTGCGACATTTCAAACAAACAAATAAAAAAAGACTAAAATAGTTATAACAAAATTTCTTGTTATAGCGAATTTATTCATTTGAAATTCTGTGCATCGATGGAAATGAAAATGTAACCTTTTCAATTAGCTCGCTTTGTGATGCATAACGCGTGAATGCTTGCCAGTATAATAACCGTTCAATGCGTTGCCTTGTTGATCGACTTCGTATACCTTAGGTAAACATATAAAATAGAATAATGATAGGTCGTTCCTGGTCCAAAGGAAAGCAATCGAGCGTGAAAACGCGGCGAGTGTGATGTGCACTTTTGCACCGGGAACGAACACGGATGGACTTCCTTAGTTGACGAAATATATTGTCAAGTATTTTGACATGGTATCCGCATTTAGTATTGTAATATATCCGCATATGTAAATACATATTACAATAAATACAATGAATAATGAAATTAATTTGTTTATCAATGGCAAAAAGACTTATTTAGTCGGTCCTTCTGGTCTTAACTAGAGGTATCCTACCTTCAGTCTTCTCGCGGTTTTCACTCAAGCACTCGTTTGCTTCCAGCGGCCTTTGACCGACGATGTAGTGGTTAACAGACATGCAATTTTCTTCCTAATCACGAACGTTGTTAAGCCTTACTTACGGAGTTTATTGAAATAGATTACCTATCCTAAATCATAAATTTCAATAATGTTCTAATATAAAATTCCTAATAAATATGAAATCGTTTAATGTGGTGTCCTGTTAATTACATTAAACTAAGGAGAGGGGTTTGCTTTAATTTAACGGAAAAATCATGAAAATTTTCCTCCTTTTGGTTTGGACAGCTTTGACGCGGGGTTGATCCCTAGCAATTAATTTGTGATTGTCGAAATATTGTTTTCATGAGTCTTTTAAATTTCCAACGAAATAATAAAGATAAATGCTGCGGATTTAATTTGTTCTAAAAATATTTTTATTTTCAAATTGGTTTTTCATTAAGTTCAATTTTTTCCGCTTATTTTTTGGTTTTAATAAATCTACTGGTTAAACTTAATGTCAACAGATTACTTTGAAATTAGGTAATGTAATCTACTCGTATGTCTCTAGTCCTAAGCTTGATAAAATGTTACGAAAAGTTGCCCGTAGCAGTTGAAGCAGACGAATGGTGTCCCACTGCAGCTGCTACTCGTACATAGAACAGGGTTTAGATGTCACCCCAATACGGTACAATCAAGAGGTTCGCACCATTAAGGTCTAGAATTCTTTACCAACACACATATTTCTTTCTTCCTTCTCGGCTACTTTAAGCGAGGCGTGAATAAAACAACCGTCGAGGCCATCACAGTAGAGACCACCGTTTTAGGAACAACACCCATGGCGGCGACCTCTATTCTTTACATTGCACCTATGCTTACCATTGGGCTAGGTGCAGTCAAAGTGACGACATGATTTTAAAAGAAAAAAATCAATAAGTATTTGAAATCTTCAACTTCACATTAGGCCCATCCTACGTTAATTCCTTTCCCAAATTACTTTTAAGCTTCGTCACTATGAAGACATATCTTTCAGCAAACTTATGACTTGATAGAGATGGGCTCTACAGTCAGAAGAGGACACATTCGAATCTCGCACGTCCATGTCAAAAGGAAACCAGCTCTTCATAAACCCTTTTTCATGTCCCTTGTCTCCCACTGCGAGGCTGGATCCCTCTGGTGGCACCCGCCGAGTACAATGAAAGTATATGGCCCCGGTTATATGCAGAGCCACCTCGAGACCCAGCCGCCGGCCGGATCCGTTCCATGACTTGGGTAACCGCGGTCGTGGCCTTCAAGATCGTTTCATGGTGTGTAGTAACGCCTTAGTACGCCGTAATACCGCACGCTGTTACCGCATTATACGAGACGGCGGCGGCACCGTCCTCGAGCTTACCGCGAAGCGCCCTGTCGTATCTGATGTTCCACAGAAGCGGCCCCAGGACTGATATCTGCGGGACACCGCACGACATCTCTCGCCGACCGAGGCTGGTCGCGGTGCTCTTCATAAATCCTGCCCGTGGCTTAACCGTAGCGCTTTTTCTCTGTGTACTTTTTATATCAACATAATGAATCAGACTGATTTTTTTTTCATTTATGAGATAACGGGCCTTACGACTAACTCTTAAAAGTAATATAATATTATTATTTCAATCTTACTTTACTTTCATAGTAAGATTCAAGCCGTCAGCGTCTATCAGGATACTTATTATATGGTTAAAATGTGTTCAAGCGCATATCACAGTAGTGGATACATTTAATTTGTGTATTTTTTATATTTTACACTTTTCTTACAAGATACAGTATACAAATATCGACCGACGAACAATGATTGGAATTCGAAAATACTGTATAATAATTCAATTCTCGAAAACAAAATCTATATACGTAGCATTCCATACTCCTCAGAACGCTCCCGATGAATATACGTTACAATATTCAAAATCTATTTCGCGCTACCAAATCGTTGAGGACATTATCTTTTAGAACAAACCTTTCTTTATCTTTTGACGGTCGAGGCGTAACTTCTCGACTGTATTTCGTTTACATTTTTTCTACTGAATAGGTAACGTCTTTGAATGAAATTATTGAGAAAACTTTCCGAAAACGAAAAGGTTCCGTATCATTTTATTATAAAATAATATTGTATTGGCAGATTACATAATTTAGTTTATTACTGAAATACAATAGTGAAATATTTTATTTCTTGTAGAAAATATAGAAATTTTTCTCAAGTTGAATTAGATAAAGGGTTTATTATTTATTATAAGAATTAAATCATTCAATAGAGGCTAATTTGACTATATCTTTAGATTTTATTTTGTACTAGTTTTTCGTCATTTTCTACGCTTGTATTATTGTGTTGCATACTGAGGTACCTGTAATTTGGTGGATCAAATGTATCAATTGAAACATACCTATCTTAATACTGAAGACAGCCGAAAACATCTTCTTCAAGTTCGGTGTCGATAGCATTTTGATTCTCAAATTGTGTTATCCCAGAGTCCTGCTTCGTGAATGGCGTTCTTGGAAGCGCACGAGAATTTTTCCAAAGTGTGTTTATATGTACATTTTGTGCTGTGTATAGGTATACAGCACATGTTAACAGATGGACCATTGTTTGTGGAATTACTTCACAATTACAATGCAGGAAGCCCCACTTAGACCAATTTTCTTTGCTTCGGTCGACATGTGTCCGAAGTCTGTTTAGGAAGTTCCACCTGGTCCAGGAAAGGTCAAATGCAGGCTGGAGACTCTCTGACAGCGGGAATAATGAGACTGATAGCAATTCTTGTGCTCTCTATTGGTATATTATGATTTGGGAGGGTTCGCCGTCGATGGGTGGCGACGCATTTTCAAAAGCTCTTGTGGCTCGAACTGATAACTCTAAGAACTGATCCCACTATAAATACTTGTGGGAAGTCTAAAATAGCACAAAAGTTTAAAACAAAATAAAGCAAATTACTGACTGCATAGTCACAATTGTGCAACAAAAGACTTTTAAAAGCAGAATATAACGGTGCTTAAAATGATATTTTATTTTCGCTACCGACTACAACTTCAAAGGATAGACTTGCTTTGTATTTTGCATATGGCTGAGTTTAAAATCGGAAAACGGTAGGTATGTGGAAATTCGATAACGTTTAGGCTATGAATGCATCATCGTGTTGTTGAACGAAGTATTGAAGAAAATATGAACAGGAGTTTAAGAGAAATTGCATTACAATGGTTTACATTTATAATATGAATCTGAGGTCATCCTAAGGTGTCCCATATCTGGTTAGGGTATAAGGCTCTTGAGATTTCCTGTTCTATGATATTTTAAAGTGATTTATAGATGACGTAGATATTTTTATGTGAACTTTAACAACCTCTGTGGCGTGGCGTGACGGTAGAGAACGCGACTGATACACAGGAGTCTCGGATTCGATTCCCGCTCAGAGCAAATATTATTTGTTTGCATTTATATAATATGAATATTTGCATTGGTCTGGATGTTTACAAAAAAAAATAAGCTATGCTTATCATTTTCCTAGAATATTTATTATTTACTTTTCATTTCTGACTCTATATTATAACGAATAAAACTAAAACTTATATCACAATTTGTAATTAAAAAAACGAAGTTTAATACTAGCAATATAAAGTTTATAAAATTGTATAAATATTTGTCACATCTACTTGTATCTTAGTGTATCAGTCATGAGTCTTATACAATTTCATATTTTTAATAAACATATAATAAATATAAAAAAGCATTTGATGAGGCCGTCAAGCTGAGCGCCACCATTGTAGCACTGAACGTGTTTGCAATGGTGACCCTCTTTCATGAGACTTTGCCTTCAGCTTAACATCAGGCGAGGTGAAGTCAAATTGATGTGCCATAAATAAAAAAAAAAAATATGCGGTACCCTAAACCTGCCGGCCAACTGTTAGAATGATATTCTATGAGAAGTGTCGTAAGCCGTTTTTTGTTTACTTGATAAAGTGCCCCGTTCCGAGTTACGTATCGACGCCTCAGTTCCATTTCACGTCTGAATTTTAGCTGAGTGCTCTTACATTATTTCTAGCGTGATAGTTGTTTATTTTTATTGGCTCTGTATATATTTCTGTTGTAGTTTTCCAGGTGTTAATGTTTTCGGAAAACGGATTTCATTTATGATATTTACCTCTTGTGTTTGTTTTTACGTAGTCATTTTACAAGCTGCGTGCCCTGACTTTACTTCTGGTGCAAATATACAATTGTATCCGTAAACAAAAATAATGTACTATACAAGGTCTGGCATGATATTGCAATTTGAATTTATTTAATTTAATGTATGACATGTTTGATTTTTTTTTAATATCTATTCGAGAAGGCCACACAGCGTGATTGAGATATATACACCTAATTTTATTTTTATATTTCCCGGCAATATTATAGCACTAATAAATAAATGTAGTAGTACTAGTAGTTTTGGGTTGTGTTGTAAGATAGAGTTTTGAATGAGTTTGGGTGCTGAATAAATTGTAGAAACTGAATATGTAAGTAGAAAATTGGGTGTTGATATACATGGTTACCCAACAAAACAAAATCAGGAGTAACAGGTTATTTTAGGAGTAAATACCTGTGGATATTTATGTAATATAACTTGTTTGAACTAAAATAATTTGATTTCTTATTAAAAACTCGTTAGTTTAATTAGTTAGTTAGGGACAAAAATAAACGGTATAAACCGTCGCCTTACACCGCTTATTTTGCCCCACCTTAAAGTTCCTAAGTTCTTTAAGACGCACACGAAAATGTATCTATCGAAGACCATTGTTAGTATTATACGATAGTCACTATGGCATTGATCCCCGCTCAGTGCAAATATTTTTATGCATGAATATGGCTATTTGCACTGGTCTGGACATGCATTGAGGAGCCGTTGCCGCGTTGGTCCCAGTTGTCATACTAACATCTATGACACACGTTACGGGTTCTTGGAGCCTTAAAAAGTTCAACAACTGGTCTAGCTGCAATTCTTCGATATCACCTATACCTATAGTTGTGGAGACCAGATGGCCATCACTTCACGGAAAATATCGAAGATCAGCCGCAAAGCAGTCAAACTGGAAATAATGCAGAACCTAGACACCGAGGTGACAGCTTCGAATGCGATGGGGATTAACGCACGGATAACTAAACCATTGTTAGCATTACTCATGACCTTAATTCTATTCACTTTATTTTTGCTTGTAACTATTCTGATGAAGTGAAATCATATTTACATGCCCTATAATAACGAATATAAGTATAAAGTAAATATATAACCATGAACTGCCTAGGAAATGAGAATAACGTTACGATATTTGACAAACCATCCTTAACTCAATTACCGAGACCCTTTTACCTTTTAGGTATACCCCAAAGCAGACGAAAAGTTAACCTAGTTAGTCATTATAAGCCATCGTACGAAATTTTCTCCTTACTATACCAATATTATTACAATATCATAAATTTTACAAATGTCCGCGGTTTCTTGTAATTGAACATGAATAATTTATGTCCGTTCATTCATTCGTTGCGCCAAGATAAATTGATTCTGATTGTATTAATATTCCTTAGGGATTCAGGTGAATAGGGACTGTAGAAGGTGTTTGAGAACCTTGTCGAAAAGACGTATTAGTGAATCAAGTTTGCAACGAATTTTGGATGGGTCTGCTTACCATATTTCGAATTTTGAAAATTACAAAATTGCTTTGTACGTTATAATATTTTGCTGTGTTCTTATTTCGTCTTCATTTTGTATAGAGAAAAATATTATTATCATATTATTTCATGGTAATAAATATAGCAGGTTATTATAGAGATATGTTCAGAGAGTCAATAGCCAATGTTTTGAGTTCCGCACTCGAAAACAATCTAATGGTTTTATATATTTTTATTGCATATTTTACTTTAAGATTTTGCGTTGAAGTATGCCTATGCGTCTTCCATGAGACAAAAACAATAACCTCTTACTAATTTACTAAGCGCCATGGTCAACTTTAAAGCGAGGTATCTTACTTATTGTGGATTCCTCGCACCTTCAGGACGCAACTCTGGCAAAGTTGAGCATTGGATTAACTACAGAACATTACTCACAACGAAATTCCCTACGCAATAATAGTTCAAACATAGCCATATTCGAATTGAAACAGGTTGAAAGTGATAATATCGGTTCATCATTACGAGGCAATTTGCAGGGCTGCATTGGAGGGCAAACGATGTACTACGTTGTAACGCGAAAGACGTCTACAATGACTACTAAAATAAAATGTCTTTTTCACGATAATATATTTTCCTTTCATTTTTTTTTAATTATAATAGTAGCTGGATAACTTATTCATAATTTGCCGCAATAACATAGACACTGACATAATAGACAAAAAACTGCAATGTCGTAATTTTAAAGCTTGTATTGCGGTTTTCCAAAAATTATTATTTCGAATTGTGGCAGTTTCGTTCTGAGGTTGTGACATGTCATATCTGTCGGTATATTTGCTCTGTGGATGTTACAAATTGCAGTAGCGCTGTAAAAAAACTTGAAACGATTTAATTTCGCGTCATTATTTCTCCGTTGTGTTTGCGGAGGTTTGCGGTTTACTCAGCTGTTGCAGATGCTAGAAGTTATTCGTGAGTCGTTCGGTAACATTCTCGCATAACATAGAGTTTAGAATGCAATTGCAAATATAAATCATGTGATACGGTACTACTTGGTTTGAAGGTCAGTTGGATGGCTTCCAATACCGCATAAAACTGTAGTGTCGTATTAATCATAGGTGGAAATTAATCATGCAGATGTGACCATGGAGAACTATTAGTAATGCTTTTTTAAAGTTATGCGGATACTGTAACTGTGTAATACCTAATTGTGATACCATACTTAGGGATAACAAAACATATACACATACATACGCTCACGCCTATTTCCATACGGGCTAGGCAGAGACAACAGTTCATCATTTTATTCTATACTTACATACTTCACGAGCTTTCTCCACTGTTAGTCAGCCCTTTATGCAAGCCCACTAGTATGAGTACTTTAGATCATGTGAGGTCGACCTCGGCTAGCTCGCCCATTCACCTTAGCCTTCCATACCTGATGTGTGTTCTCTCCGAACTCACCGGTGCAGCGACGTGCGGTACGTATTATTGGGAGTCCTAACGTCATGAATACCCTCGAGCCTATGCAAATGGGTAGAGATGTTGCATCCTTGGCATGTACTTTACCGTCTCCACCACGGTGAATGTTCTGATGAGCTTTTCAAATTTATCCCACTCTCTCCTTTACTAAATATGACAACACTTGCAGGGCTTAGATATCACCCGCATACGGTGTAGACTAATTCATCAAAAACCAAGTGGTTTAGTGAATCTTTCCTCTGCCGCATCATAAAGTCTTGAAATTTCTTACCAGTTCATGTGTTTCCTTCTTCCTACAGTCCTGGGTCCTTTAAGAGGGGTGTGAAAAAGCACCTAATGAGGCCGGCAAGCTGAGCGCCACCATTGTTACACTGTATGTGTTTGTAATGGTGACCCTCTTTCCTGATACTTTGCCTTTAGCTTACCATCAAGTAAGTCATATAGACGTGCCCTAAACAGAAAAAAAATTACAAGCCCTTACATCAAGCTAGGGCTTCTTGGGCCTACCACCCATACAGGGACCCGGCGGACACCTGAATAGTATCAAAATCAAATATATAATTACCACAAATGCAATTACAATTAAACTACACTCAACAAAAATGTTGCCAGTACTGAAAATACCAGACTCCGTCAGTGGGTATTCAGTGTCTGTCAGTAGGAATATTAACACAACTTATCTAGTAATAATTTTTGAGCAGTTTCTAGTGCAATTTGATCTCTGGAATCGTTCACTAATTGGATGTCGTAGACACTTTGCTCGTTGACCTGAATGTTCATGAAATCGTTATATTAACAGGCAGTTATCATCTATACTTTGGGCTTTTACTTTTAATTCAAATAAAACATAAACTCACGCCTTTATTTCCGAAGGGGTAGGCAGAGGTGCTAATAATAATAATAGGTGGTAATTCAAATATTGCGGGCAAAAGAGGAAAATATCAAAATACTTAAAACTATTATCATCATAGCGTTAGGCTCGGTCTTCTCCGAGTCCTGAGTGTATCTTGCAACTTTTACTTCTTCACTTTTATTATTAGTAATACTATAATTTATTAAAATTCTATTATACTTTCACGATAGATGCCTGATATCTCGATTTTGATTCACAACTACATATAAATTTTATGCTATTGAAACATGAGTTTTTAAAGAAAGTGAATATTTCTATGTTAGTAGCATGGATGAAACGTAGCAGGTGTCCCAACTTATAATAAATTAGAAATCACCATGTATTTCTACGCGTCGGACCGGTGTCGTAGAGACACGAGTAAGGCTAGGTAAGCCTGACAAACAGCCGAATAACTATAAAAAGGAAGGAATCCTTCTGTACCACAGGGCTAAAACCGCACGAGAAAGTATCCAAATATTTTTAGTATATTTTATCTGAAAAATTGTCGGCAGAAATAATGATTTTTATATTGATTTTTAAATATCATACTTTATTATTACGTTTTTATGCGGGGTTCTCAGCTGAGTAGTATTTGGGCCACCTCATCTCTTCCCATTTGCTGTCGTACAAGGAATACACACGTCATACTCAACCTCAAATGCATGGTTTGAGTTAATAGTGTCCTATATATGGCAATTGGCTCACCCCCTGTTATTACGTGGGATCGAATACAATAATTTGTTGAAATGTGTGTAATAATCTATGAATAAATTCATCTCTGGTTATTCCTGAGGAAACAGGATATGTATATGTATTATATACCTATGTATGTTTCTACTAGGGTTCATTCAATAGATGAAAAAAAAACGACTCTTACTCTCCGGGTCTCAGTTGGTCCCCGATCAGATTAAACATAAAAAATTGTTTATTTTGACTTCTAAAGCAGTGACTAGCCTTTAGAGTGAGTAATCCCGAGAGAAATCATAGTCCTCATTTGTTAATTAACAGATATACCTAACGATTAATTTCAAAGAGCTTAGTGTGGCTCTCAACATATTTTAATATAGAAATACTTACATACATTCAAAGTCTGAAGAGCAACAAAACAGCGTTATGATCTACAAGATTATGATTACGGCTTAAAAGTTCCGAGTGAACTTCGCATTTAGTACAACATTCGCTTGTTAGGGGCTATATAGATGGTGTCTAAAATTTCATTACTTATTCAATCAATCTATAATCCTATTTTAGAATGATTCTTAATAATAACTTATTTTAATCAATACTATCAAACAAATTAATAAGAAATAAATAATACAAACACTTCTTTAGAAATAGAGTAGATTACGTTTTAACATAATTCTTTTTACAATTATCTTACAATATTCTTTCATGTACTTAAAATGTTTTAAAGAGCAATTTATTAGTATGCTGACTGTTGAAATCAAATTTAGATATGAAAAAGTATATATAGATAGATATAAAGATATTTCCCTAACAGGAGGAAAGCTCTGTCAGCTAAGCCACGGAGCCTCGGCTGAATTATTCAAAATTGGGAGCCATCTACATGCAATCATACGAACTATCGGTCACAATTAATGATTATTACAGTCATTTTAAAAGTTGTGTTTTGATATAGGAGTATGTGGAATGATTCCGACGAGGCTTCGTATATATCTTCTAATAATAAAATTCTTCTTCCTTCATTTTCAAACAAGTCGCCAAAAAATACTTTTATATCTTACAGGAACATATAATATTTAGTAATGACTCATCCGTTCTGTACCTCGTCAGCCATAATGGCCTATAAAGTTCAACGCCCACTACGAACAAATTTCATCTAATTTTAACGCCTTATAAAAAATTTACATCATATAGCTCTGGCAGAATTTATATTCCTAGTCTTTCATCGTGAACTTTAAGAATATTGTGTTATCAAAGTGATGCAAGGCAGAGAAATTGAGTACGTCTTTTGCTTATCATACGACACTCAAATTAACTTTTTGGAGTAAAGAAATATAGGGAGACGAAATATTTTTGTATTTTGTCTGTGTAATAAGTTATTTAAGAATATTGCAAGTTCAAGGCGGCTATAGCATGTAGCCTAAGGTGTCTGTCTTATGGTCCTGAGAAAAGGTGTCTTAATTTTTCACCTGTGTTAGGTGCTGAGTTGTTATAAAGGTATTTATTGAATGGAAAAAAATATCGACGTGTAACTTCTAAGGCAAGAAACTGACTAAATACGAGTATATAAACTGAGATGCTCATAGTAAAATGGTAAGCTAGTAGTCCAATTACTTCTTTATTTTGACTTAGGTATGACAATATGACCGTGTTAGGAACGCTCGCATCTGATGCAGTCTCCATATCCGTTTCATCGTAGACAGAGTGCAGGAGAGTCGCCTTAGCTGGTATGGCTATGTACTGCAACGACCGTCAGGCTTCTATGGTGATAAATATCTGGCCATGCTACCTCCGTCTGGCCTCGTAGAGAAAAATTAAAAGTTCTGGCGTGGTGCCGTGGAGGATGACATGTGTTCTCTCAATGGTTTGCAGATATATCATATACACCTGCAAACAAACACTAATTAGATGTTGATCTTGCCTGAATGGGGCCATGGCGTACATCGTATTGTTAGCGGACGATGCTTTGGTGGAAATTCCAGGAGGACAGGCGACAGTCTTGTCTGCAAAAGCCATATCGACGCAAAGGCCATATTCGACACTAAAGTTGTGATGATAACGATGATGAATCTAATTTGGTGAGGCTTTGTTCTACTGTTTCCACGGTAGCCAGACGGCTTGGTATCGGGTTTTATCTCGAGTCTTTCCTTCTCTCTGAGTAGTAATATTATCTTCTGCCTTTTTCTGTTAGTCACGTCTTACGACATTCTTCGAATGAAATGAAGTAGTGAAGATTCTTTCTGTGTCACCACAAAGATAAGTCATCTTTACTAGTTTTAATCTTAGTTTTTTCTGTGTGTAGCACCTTAAATGTATTTTGTACAAGAAAATTGGAGCAGCTAAATTCTACTTCAAAACACTCCGCTCACAAACATCCGCCTGTTTCACGTTTTATAAATTTTTTGATATTTCAGTAATAGTTTTGTTTGTGTTTCAGCCACTAAATGTTGTGTTTATGTTGAAGAATTGAATAAGTACGGATGTCGCTTATACTGTGATTTGACAACGAAAATATTTACCGTAGCGGACACTTAGACGAAATAATATCAGCTGATACTAACGTAGAATTTTGTACGTAAATGGAATCTACACTGAACTACTGAAATGATTAAAGTCAACAATACCGCTATTTCGTTACCAGAAAAAATCCTTCCCCAACAATCAACAGTTCTTATTTCTTTATAAATTATGAAAAAATACGACGTTTATATTATTAGTAGTTGTGTAGAAATTTTAGAAAACTCTTATTAGATACAATATTTACAAGAGCGACCAGATCAAATTAATAAATACATAAATGTAATCACTACATACTGTTGGACATTAAATTTCCAACTTATTAGAAGACATAACACAAAAAGTTCCCTAATACGATCTGAAAAAAAGTTCCATAATACGATAAGAACTTTATTAATACCTAGACTAAATAAATCTGAAGCCAATATAAGTATGTACAGTGAGCTCCAAAAATTTCTTCTTTTTATCGTGCAATAAATCCCCACGGATACCTCCCCCGCTGGAGCCGGTTGGGCAGGTTATGTCGGACTCGAACCAACACCAAACACATGCCGTCTTTGGGTCTTCAGTTGCCGGAGGTGGGAGTAGCCAACATATCCCTCGTACCCCGGCAGACTCGGGACCCTATTTCAAGGTGACCCCCTTCGGGTGTATTGACCACGGTGTCCCCGTCTAGCCCCCGGGGTAAAGCAACCGTATCTGGTGATCACCTGCGACAGTCGGTACAAGAGGCTACCGTGTGGCCTGTCTAGCCAGTCGTCCATGATGGGTCTTATCGCCATTACTACGGCGTGCCCTGGGCTCCAAACATTCCTGGACACCTTAAAATCTATAATCCTTTGATAGCCTAAGTATAATTAACCAAAGTAACATAGATAGCGTTAATAAACTAAACTTTTGAAGTCTTGATTCTTTATGAGAAAATAAATAAGCTCATGCAAGTAGTACTCTATATTTAATTACATTAATAGGTAGATCTATTATCCGGTATCTTCAAAGACTAGTAGTTGTGTAGTAGCATCACTTCATACATTTTTTTTCAAATAGCCCAGGAATTTTTGTAGCCCACTGTACCTAGAACTAAGCCTGATTACATTTCGTAAATAAGGTTGTGATCCGATCAATGTTAGTCTCTGATATTTTGGGTATTAATCAAACTTAACTTTATATCTGATGTGTATATAAGAATTCTTGTATACTTAAAGAACAGTTTTTTTAATACTATTAATGTGGCAGCAAGTACACCGTCTACCTGATGGACAGAGGTTATCGTATTCTATAGACGTTTGCAACACCAGAGGCGTCACACTTGTGCTACCGATCATGTCAAGGGGAGGAGGGAGGGGAAAAGGGTAAAGGCTAAGAGAGTTTCTGTATTATCAGTACAGAATACACAGCAAAATTACTCGGTTTTCGAACTGACAACACAAAGAACTTTCTCTCGTTGCGCGCCGTATTCAGGAGCACAGTCTTCTGCATATGACCCCAAGCGTCGAACCGGAGCCTCTTGAAGTGTTCGTCATGGCTCTTCGCTATCAGTCCGTTGATTGACGTGACACTATATTAATTATCAAAATTTGAGATTGATTGCTTCAAAGAGAATATTAATTGATTAATTTGAATAGAGAATGAGAACAGTTAGTGTTTAAGAGCCCACTTTAGAACTATGGGGCCCAAATCAAATGATAATCGTTCCCAGAAAAACCCGCACACCAAGCTTCGAAGTATGTCTCTAATAATGGAATAATACTACTGATTAAGATGATTACCCTCGGTTATCATAATTGTAGGCACAAAAAAAAACTGAACTAAAATGACGCTGAATGCTACCTTTCTTCAAGCAAACCGCAACTAATTAAATGTAAACGACTGTGGCTATCGCCCATCACTAGGACAGATTGGGATGAATTGGAAATCCAATTAGCTAGTCTATATTCTGTTGAACTAGCTGAATGCAGTTTAATTGGAAAAATTCCTCAACTATACAGCTTTTAGAATCTTAGTATTGTTTGTAAATAGAAAGCTTTGTGAAGTACATAAATTGATTAACCTTTGTTACATAGGAATTAATTTTTAATGCTTGATTGTACCTTCTGTGCGGTAGTATAGTAGTATGGATAATAGACTGCTGAGACGAGGTCTCGGGTTCGATCCCAGGTTTCACCATGGCAACACCAATGACTTTTCAATGCTTTACGAAGTTATGTGTGTATTTATCGTAGGTTTATAAATGTTATGATTTTACCTTCTCTACACTTGTACTGATTGAAAAGCACAACGATAATGAAGCACACATTGTAAAGCAAAATCTAAATCATCTGCATTCGTGCGTCAATCCTATTCGCATCCGAATCTATCACCTAGCAGAATGGGGTACGCTTTAAGCAGTCTAACTGTCGGTTTCACTATACTTTTATATTATACTTTCCGTGAAGCCACAGTTATCTGACCTTCACAACCCATTAGTGATATCGAAACATTACAGTTAGACCAGTTATTAAACGTTTTATTAGCTGTACAATTACCTGTAACGACTGCCATAGATAATCCTATAACAACCGAAATCGACAACTATCGTGCTCTCCGAGGCACGACCTCACCAATGCGAATAGCCATATTTATGCATACAAATATTTGCACTGAGCGGGGATCGAACGTACGCACTAGGCGTACCGATCGCGTTCACTAACGTTACGCCACAAAGGCTGTCTAGTTTTTAGTTTAGGTTTCAATGTTAACATATTATTATCTTAACAATTATAACAGAATCTTAGATATCAATATGGGATGAAAACATAAACATATATACATTTACTTCTAATATCAATAAATTTATCTAAGTCTAATTTACTGATTAGTATGACAAGTCCCATATCAGTGGATTGTATTTTTATAAACTATTATAAAAATACAATTCAATACTCTTAGTTTAATTCAAACTGGGATTGAAATTACATTCAAAATACTGCGATAGAGTTTACAATATGCATTGTGTCTGACAAAGTACGAAGATATTAGCATATTTTCTACAAAAAGCAAACGTGTGACCATTCGAAAATCAGACTTTCAGATACGACGCCCCTCCACCTGAAGCCGCAAGAATAAATTTATTCGCATACTTAATCTTTTAAAGTCGAGGAAAGAGAATTCCAAAATAGGTAAAGAAAGTGCTCGAGAACGCGGTGCGAAATCAATTAACCGGTTACCTCTCCTCTAATGGTCTGCTGAGTCCATACCAATCTGGTTTCCGTTCAGGCCATAGTACAGTCACGGCACTTATCAAAATATCAGATGATATAAGACTGGCCATGGAGAACAAACTCCTAACAGTATTGGTTTTACTGGACTTCAGCAGTGCCTTCAATTCTGTTGATTTCGACATCCTCTTGGGTATCCTTTCATCGTTTAATATATCGTCCTCTGTAATCGCTTGGTTCAACTCCTATCTTCGGGGTCGCTCGCAGCGGGTTCGCTCTGATGAGGCGTTCTCGGACTGGTGTGACCTGGCTGCGGGTGTACCGCAAGGTGCCGTCCTCTCCCCCCTTCTTTTCTCCATTTTTATTAATGCTATCAACAAAGTTATATCTTCCAATTATCATCTCTACGCAGACGACTTGCAGATTTACCGTCATTGTGGGGCTGACGAGGTGGGTGGGGCAATTGCGGCCGTCAATGGTGATCTCAGAGGCATTAGTGCATGGGCAAAATCTTTCGGTTTGCTTGTCAATCCTGCTAAATCGCAAGCAGTCATTATAGGGAGCAGATATTTTTACAATAAGCTTGACCATGCCTCTCTGCCTCCTGTTTACTATAACAACACCTTGATACCTTTTACCTCGGTTGCCAAAAACCTTGGTATTATCTTCGATTGCAACCTGTCATGGACTAGTCATGTCAACGAGGTAAGCAGGAGGGTTTTTAGCACTTTTCACTCACTTAAGCTTCTTCAGAATTTCCTTCCTTTTAAGACCAGAGTCTGTCTTGCTCAATCTCTTCTCCTTCCTCTACTAGACTATGCCGACGTCACCTTTTTGGATGCAACTGAAGAACTCTGGAACAAGATGGAGCGACTGCAAAATTTGTGTATTCGTTTTATTTTCGGTCTCCGCAAATACGATCACGTCTCCGAGTTCCGAAAGCAACTAAAGTGGTTACCTATTCGGCGGCGTCGAGATGTACTTATTCTTTCTCTTCTCTTCTCTATTCTTCATAATCCTCATTCTCCTTCGTATCTTCGTGAGCGCTTTGAATTCCTTGTGCCCAGGGGTAAACCCTGTCGTACTTCCTCCTCTCTTCTACTTCGAACTCCTTGTCATAGTTCTTCCTGCTACGACAATTCCTTTACAATTTCTGCAGTGCGTCTTTGGAACTCTCTTCCTCATACCATACGCGATAGTCCATCTTCGCACATTTTTAAAAAACGAACAAGAGACTACTTTCTCTCGCAACTATAGCAGACATAAAGTATGTATGTATGTATTTATTTATTTATGTATTTATGTATGTATGTATGTATGTATGTATGTATGTATGTATGTATATATGTATGTATGTAGGTATGTATTTATGTATGTATATATGCATGTTGTATGTATATGTTCTATCTATGTATATCTATGCCTTTTACCTGGGGTATACGTCTCGTATACCTTCTACATCAAATTCGATGCTTTATGTACATTAGACTTAACCACTCATATAGCAATTCCTCTGTGCACTCCCAGGTTTGCTGGAAGAAAACTCAACTTTGAGTTAAGCTCGCCTTTGTACATCTCGTCTCACTATTTTGTATAAATATAATATATGTGTACATGAAGAATAAAATAAATAAATAAATAAATAAAGAATTTTGGAATATTGCAATTTATACTTTGGGTTTAGTTTCATTTAAGAAAGGATATGAAACAACTTGCATTGGCATATGGTTGTGTATTAAGATAGCAGATGACAGTCATCCGCATATTTTTAGTACCTATAATCCAAGAGTTTTGAAAACACCTCCAATGTACATCACCTCACAATTATACGTACAAATACAAGTAGATAAGAAGAATCTAACAAAGTTAAGTCTCATACCGTACCCTCTCGTACATTTTGTTTTATTTATTTTAATCATTGCGCAGCATTAAAGGTTTTAGGCATGGAGAAGAATAACAAAACAAGTAAAGTACACCAAATGAATTTTAATGAGATTTTCTCAATTTTATGGACTAAACTGAACGAAAACAAAAATAGGCTGAAGTCTGAAAAAATTTGTATAACGTAAAGCTTATCAACTTTAATATTGTATGATTTTTGGTTGACATGGTCATCTTGCTAAATATTTTTACACTTTCCTATAATATCGACTGATAGATTTATTCTACATTCAAAGAAAATGACCATAATAATTATATACTAGATGTAAGTCCATAAAACCTGTTATTTAAGTTTGATATGTAATATACATAATCTATTGATGAGCCTAATAAATAAAATAAATAAAGAAAAAAATTATTGAAATTGTAATTATTATGCACGAAAATAACAAAATGTAATTTACAAATTTAACGATCTCGCACAATTGAAGATAAATATACATTACAATATAAACTATTACTCAGTGGGCAGGGTGATATATCCAGTGATATCCAGAGCATATAGCATATATCCAGAGCATGTTGGCAGCCGTAAGCTATGATATGAATAAATATTTTTCGTAAAAAATTACATTGGAAACGACCACTTTTTTATATTGAACATGTCAAAATGTCTTTACCGCCTTGTAAGCTGAAGTTAAAGTGTGAGTAATATAAATCAAATATAAGTAAAGAAAGGCCACTAAAGGATAGCTAACTCAAATCGTAGAACCAGCAGAACAGAGCTCAGAGATTCTTGTAGTAAGCAAATTATAAATTTTGGCTGAGAGTCCAACATTTCTGTTAACTTCATGTCTAAATATTCAAACATGGTCTGCCATATGCTAACTCATTCCAAGTTATAATAACATCTCATAAGCCGTGAGCGTTTTAAGTTTATTCAAAAAGAAAGAACAGTATACGTAGACGAAGTTATGAATAATATCGTTATACTCCCTCAGGGTTGTAATTTTCAAAAAGTCACTCAGGTTTTTTAACTAGAATGGAATAGGGAGACCTGATACTATAGGAGGTATAGGAGATACAGGGAATGTCTTAAGAACTTTAGTTTTTTTTTTGTGATATCATTACATCAAGCTGCTCTGAATTAGATGTTTGCTTCATTCTATTCACATCTAGTTGTCCTTCTATTTTTGTAACTTCGTACCTCTTTTTAAGAAAATTGTGCGGACAGATTTTTTTTTATTTTTTATTTATTTATGGCACGTCAATTTGACTTCACCTCGTCTGATGTTAAGCTGAAGGCAAAGTCTCATGAAAGAGGGTCACCATTGCAAACACGTTCAGTGCTACAATGGTGGCGCTCAGCTTGACGGCCTCATCAGATGCTTTTTCACGCCCCGCTTAAAGGACCCGGGACTGTAGGAAGAAGGAAACACGTGCGCCGACAAGGAATTCCAGGACTTAATGGTGCGGCAGAGAAAAGACTCACCGAAACGCTTGGTTCTTGATGGAATATTCTGTACCGTATGCGAGTGACATCTAAGCCCTGCACGTGTTGTCCTGTGTAGGAAAGGGGAGGGTGGGATTAATTGGAAGAGCTCATCAGATCATTCACCATGGTGGAGACGGTAAAGTAATTTATAAAAATATACCTTTGATAATGTTCAATCTTATAATTAATTAATTAATTATGGTCGAATTTTGACCACTAGTAATCATAAATATCTCAGAAAATATTTGCACTCAAAAGTAAAACATTTTCCATTGAGAACATAAATTAGACTCTCTTCTTCAAGGTAATAATAATAAATTTAAAGTGCTCGATATTCTAACAGTTGCATCGTATAAAGTGATATGCTAATTTTATATTTATTAAACACATCAATCCTTTTCACAAGAATACCGGTGTGCATTCGATAAACACTAGAATGCACAAGTTTGTTTGCACTCACCAAAGTTTGCATAAGGACATGCATAACTTATTTGCAGAAATTGGTGTTCTGAACTTTAGTTAAATTCCTGTCAACGTTAGAAGTTTTCATTAGCTATCATCTTTTGCAAGACTATAAATGATTAATAATATCTCAAACAAATAATAAGGAAGGATTCAAGTCATTTACTTAACTCTTTTTTTACGTTAAGAACTTTTTTAGGCGAAATTATTTTAAAATAGATTTACTCATGATTCCCAACAATATAGAAATCAACACTCGCAGCCACAACAACACTCGTTTCGAGGGTGCTAAGTTAATTAGTAATTTCTAACCAATTGATTAGCTTAGCTTTTAAACCTTTCATAGAATAATAAACAACTTGTATTCGAAAGGTTAAAAAACAACTTCATTTATTCTATTAAACATATTTTTTGCATCTGTTTGTTTGTTTACGAATATTTTACATGCAAACATACATCACTGAACATTGTAAGCATCCTTCCATCCTTCAAATGAGAATATGATTGGGTGGTGATATTCTTTTTCCGTCACTATACCCATATTTAAACGACTTTTTCTGCAAAATTTTTGTTATAGTATAAATTTATTTCTTTAAAAAGATATAACTTTATAATTAATTACGATATTGTTTGGGTACTAGAAGTTTCAATGTCGATAGCGATATCCCGCATCGACGACGACTTGTTGACGTGGCTCTTTATCAAAACAAGGGATAATTACATACTACACAGTATGTTGACATTGTAAATTACTACACAACATAATTACACAGGTAATAATAACCGTCTATTATTACAGACTTACCATGTGTACTTAATCCTAAAAGCAGCCTATCGTTTGCTATATGATCAGTTAGTTTTTCTTTTTGTATACATTCTGTATGTGTGTGTACATTATATATGAAATTGAATGTATGTCTTTTTACTTAAAAAAAATTACATTTAGGTCGTCAAATTGGCTGCACCTCGTCTGATAGTAAGCAAGGGTGCAGTCTAAGGCTGCTGCTGTTCCTGAAACGGCGTTTCCTCCCCGCTTAAATGACCCGAGCCTGTAGGAAGAAGGAAATGCGTGTATGTACTTATAAAGAATTCCAGGACTTAATGGTACAGAATAGAAAAGAGTCACCAAACCACTTGGTATAAACGCGGCATTAACACAGTTTACAATTAGCTCCGCTATTCTGTTTCATTGTTGTATTTAAACAGGTACAATTTTTTATTCATCCGTGAATTCCTCACGAATATCATTCCCACCAAAGCCGGTGAGCACGCTCGCCGTCTTTGGGTCTTCAGAGGTACTAGTTAGGCTGAGAATCAAAATAGAACCCGGTAGGTCTTGTGAGGGTCATCTGGGGTGCGAGAGGCAATATCTGTCTTGTATAATCTCACCTCCAGCAATCAAAGACCCATAGACGGCGTGCGTTCAAGCCGGTTCAAGTCCGACATAATCACCTTCACCGACTTTGGCGGCGATGGTATCCGTGGGGATTTTGCTTGTGAAGATATTTTAAATCATTTTTTGTAATTAGTTTGCTCACCAATGTCGGCCTGATTAGTCGCTGATGTAATTAATTTATTAGTGGAGTAATATTAGCGTCTCTCGTGAAGTGTCGAGTGTAAACCTGAGCAAGGTGCTTCATTAATCATCTTTTACCTTAAATCACTCTGTTTGCGTGCTTTAATTCATTAGGCTGTAATTAATTTTCTGTTTACCATTGTGTATGAATATTTATCCAAATCCAAATCCATCCAAACTTTCAAACTTATATATATATATATATTATATATATCTATACTATTATATAATTGTAAAGCGGTCGTGTCTGTACATTGGAGATATTTAAAAAAAAATACTTGGGATATGTTAAGTGAACGATACTGAACACGAAAATATTTTTTTTTCATTTCCTGTCTGTTTGTCTGTTTGTCTGTTTGTCTGTTTGTCCGCTATGGACGCAAAAACTACTGAACGGATTTTGATGCGGTTTTTTTTGTTAGAAGGGGCTTGGTCAGACTTAAAATCATGCGTTTGTTTCATCGCAATCGGTTCAATAGAACCGTAGTTGTGAGCATTAATGATGTTAAACGAAATATGAGTAAAGATATAGAGGGCGCTGTTTTATTCTTCTAGATGATATTTATGTCTTATTACGTCCAGTCAAGTATGTGAATAAAAAAACTTCATTTTTACGTACATATTTGTAAAAAAAAATATGTAATTAATTAGGAAATTAAAATTTATTATTCAATTATTTAGTACATGGCGCAATAATAGATGGCGTAGATCGATTTAAATTCAAGGTATGGTTTCGTTACATACGGGACTATATAAGATCTGTCAAAATTTTTTTTAAACAACTTTTAATTTGTGAAATGTAAAATAGATGTCGGTACTGTCTTTGACATCATTGTTCAACTGAACTGCCTACATTGATTACAGAATTTACAAGGAAAACGTTCAGGCGTAAATAAAGGTGCACGTAATATTATCGTACACGTACCTCAAGTACTCAAAACATGACGTACCTGATTTGGTATAACTTTTTATACCAATTAGGTGGAATAAAGCACATGGCCCACCTGATAGAAAGTGGTTTACTGCGGCCTATTCTATGGATGTTTTGATTTATTTATGGCACTTCAATTTGACTTCACCTCGCCTGATGGTAAGTTGAAGGCAAAGTCTCCGGAAAGAGGGTCACCATTACAAACACGTAGAGTATTACAATAGTGGCGCTCACCTTGACGGCCTCATCGGATGCTTTTTTAAAGCCCCACTTAAAGGAACCGGGATTGTAGAAAGAAGGAAACACGTGCGCTGGGAATGCATTCCAAGACTTAATGGTTCGGCAGAGGGAAGAATCACCAAACCGCTCGGTTCTTGGTCAACGCACCGTATGCGGGTGACATCTAAGCCCTGCACGTGTTGTTCTGTGTAGGAAAGATGAAGGTAGGATCAACTGGGCAATCTCATCATAACATTCAATACCATATTGGTAGAGACGGTAAAACGTTTGAAACACCAGAGGTATCACACACGTGCTGCCGACCATGTGGAAAGGAAAGGAGGGTGAAGGTTAAGAAAGTTTCTGTGCTGTCAGTGTAGTGCATTATCATTGTGTTCCTTATAATGGCAACTCAAAAATGCCGGCGATTCGATAGAAGAAGATGCGGCTCGGCTTTGGAGAAGACTCCGGACACGCACAGTCTGCGAATGACCTGCGTCCCCTATGAGCCTGGAGGGTCACTCTAGCAGAAGCAAGCTGCGGTGGTTGCGTAAAGTGCGCCATACTATACCCGGGGGCTAGACGAGGACACCGTAAACTCTACACCAGAAGATCGTCATCTCAAACTACAACAAAACGCCTTTGCGTGCATTACAATGCTAAAACTGCCACATCAAAAGGGACAAACTTGCCAAAAAGTACATCGCGAGTAGGCACTGTATGCAACCGAGTACGCAGTCGTGTTATATTACGCGTTACACATTAGGTACTCACAGTAATTACCGAAGTCTACCTGCAACCTGCACACTTCTTCTGTGAAGACGACTACGCTACGCACGGGGCACGAGTTCGATCCCCGCTCAGTGCAAAAAGTTGTATGCATGAATATGGCTGTTTGCACTGGTCTGGTCGTACCTCGGAGAACACGTTAAGCCACGCCGTAGCAGCGGCGTCTTCTTTAAAAGACACAAATTCATTCCTGCGTGGAATACTACTCGCATCTTTGGGATGGTTTAGATGGATTAGATGCTCTCGACAGGTTGCAGCGACGTGCGGTCCGCATTATTGGGCGTCCAGTCCGAACCTTTGTAGATGCGTAGAGATGTTGGTCCCCGGCAGTATTTTACCGTCTCTATCATGGTTAATGTTCTGATGAGCTCTTCCAATTAATCCCGCCCTCTCCTTTCCTACACAGGACAGCACGTGCAGGGCTGAGATGTCACCCGCATATGGTGCAGAATACTCCATCAAGAACCAAGCGGTTCGGTGACTCTCTCCTCTGCCGCACTATTAAGTCTTGGAATTCCTTACCGGCACACGTGTTTCCTTCATCCTACAGTCCCGGGTCTTTTAAGCGGGGCGTAAAAAAGCATCTGATGAGGTCGTCAAGGTGAGCGCCACCATTGTAGCACTGTATGTATGTGTTTGCAATGGTGACCCTCTTTCATGAGACTTTGCCTTCAGCTTAACATCAGTCGAGGTGAAATCAACTAGACGTGCCATAAATAAAAAAAAAATATCTATGGCAGTCGTTACTGGTAGTTGGAGCCCTCAAAAGTCCAATCACTTTAACACTTTAATTTGGAACATCGAAATCGCCATTGGTCATTGGACTATTGGTTGTGGAGGTCACATGGCAGTAGCTTCACGGAAAATATCGAAGTTCAGCCGCATCACAGTTAGGCTGGAAAACCGACCACAGAGTTGGGAAAAGGTTCAGAGAATGATGACTGTTGATGAAAGGGTAGACTAGACCTTGGGAAAGGACATAAATATGGTATGTTTGGTCGCGATAACCAACATCCACGCGGGCGAAGCCGCGGGCAACAGCTAGTATATATATATATATATATATATATATTATATATTTATATTTATATATTTATATATTATATTATATATATATATATATATTATATATATTATATATATATATCTATACTATTATATAATTGTAAAGCGGTCGTGTCTGTACATTGGAGATATTTAAAAAAAAATACTTGGGATATGTTAAGTGAACGATACTGAACACGAAAATATTTTTTTTTCATTTCCTGTCTGTTTGTCTGTTTGTCTGTTTGTCTGTTTGTCTGTTTGTCCGCTATGGACGCAAAAACTACTGAACGGATTTTGATGCGGTTTTTTTTGTTAGAAGGGGCTTGGTCAGACTTAAAATCTTACGTTTGTTTCATCGCAATCGGTTCAATAGAACCGGAGTTGTGAGCATTAATGATGTTAAAGGAAATATGAGTAAAAATATAGGGGGCGCTGTTTTATTCTTATAGATGATATTTATGTCTTATTACGTCCAGTCAAGTATGTGAATAAAAAAACTTCATTTTTACGTACATATTTGTAAAAAAATATACGTAATTATTCATGAAATTAAAATTTGTTATTCAATTATTTAGTACATGGCGCAATAATAGATGGCGTAGATCGATTTAAATTCAAGGTATGGTTTCGTTACATACGGGACTATATAAGACCTGTCAATTTTTTTTTTAAACAACTTATAATTTGTAAAATGTGAAATAGATGTCGGTACTGTCTTTAACATCATTGTTCAACTGAACTGCATACATTGTTTACAGAATTTACAAGGAAAACGTTCAGGCGTAAAAAAAGGCGCACGTAATTATTATCATGCCAGTAGTACCAGTACTTTAAGTACTCTAAACATGAGCTACTGGATTTCGTATAACTTTTTATATACCACTTAGGTGGAATAAAGCACATGGCCCACCTGATAGAAAGTGGTTACCGCGGCCTATTCTATGGATGTGATTTGACTTCAATTCGCCTGTTGGTAAGTTGAAGGCAAAGTCTCCGGAAAGAGGGTCACGATTACAAACACGTAGAGTATTACAATAGTGGCGCTCACCTTTTTTAAGCCCCGATTAAAGGACCCGGGACTGTAGAAAGAAGGAAACACGTGCGCTGGTAAGGAATTCCAAGACTTAATGGTGCGGCAGAGGGAACACTCACCGAACCGCTTGGTTCTTGGTTCACCGCACCGTATGCGGGTGACATCTAAGCCCTGCACATGTTGTTCTGTGTAGGAAAGATGAAGGTAGGATCAACTAGGCGATCTCATCAGAACATTCACCGTGGTAGAGACGGTAAAACGTTTGAAACACCAGAGATATCACACACGTGCTGCCGACCATGTGGAAGGAAAAGGAGGGTGAAGGTTAAGAGACTTTCTGTGCTGTCAGAGCAGTGCATTATCATTGTATTTCTTATAATAGCAACTCAAAAATGCCGTTGATTCGACAGAAGAAGATTGTAATACCTTTATACCACAAGAAAATGTTCAGGTGTAATACGAGGGTGATGCGAGCGAGGACTTAGGGCTCCACATAGTTCTTTCACTCGCTGCATTATTCACGGCTATGGTACTATGCGCCGTCTCCTTTTACGAGCAAATAATGCTTGAGAAGGAGATAGCGGGTCGGCTTCGGAGAAGACTCCGGACACGCACAGTCTGCGAATGACCTCCGTCCCCTATGAGCCCGGAGGGACGGGTAGAGCCACCTGTCACTC
This sequence comes from Pelosia muscerda, assembly GCA_963691645.1. NCBI lineage: Eukaryota > Metazoa > Arthropoda > Insecta > Lepidoptera > Erebidae > Pelosia > Pelosia muscerda. Next base: position 19,909,163 of record OY829101.1, read on the forward strand.
AAGCAGAAGCAAGCTACGGTGGTGGCGTAAAGTGCGTCATCCCATACCCTGAGGCTAGACGAAGACACCGCAAACTCTACACCAGAAGATCGTCATCTCAAACGACGACAAAACGTTCCTTTGCCTTTGCCTTTGCGTTCATTACAATGCTAAAACTACCATATCAAAAGGGACAACACTCGCCAAGAAGTACATCGCGAGTAGGTACTGTATGCAACAGAGCAACCAAGTACGCAGTCGTGCTATATTACGCGATACACATTAGGTACTCACAGTACTTACCCAAGTCTACTTGCAACCTGCACACTTCTTCTGTGAAATCGCACGCTGTCATAACACAGACAACATGTTTAGTTTTGGTCGCGGTCACCTACATCCACGCTGGTAAAGCCGCGGGCAACCTACGCACGGGGCACGAGTTCGATCCCCGCTCAGTGCAAAAAGTTGTATGCATGAATATGGCTGTTTGCACTGGTCTGGTCGTACCTCGGAGAGCACGTTAAACCGCCAATCCCGGTTGCCATACAAACGTTTTTTCACGCCGGAACAGCGGTGTCTTCTTTAAAAGACACAAATTCGCTCCTGCGTGGAATACTGCTCGCATCTCTGGGATGGCTGCGCAAAGTACTTATTAGATGCCCTCGACAGGTTGCGGCGGCGCGCGATCCGCATTATTGGGAGTCCAGTCCGAACCTTTGCAGATGCGTAGAGATGTGTTAGTCCCTGGCAGTATTTTACCGTCTCTACCATGGTTAATGTTCTGATGATGAACTTCCAATTATTCCCGCCCTCTCCTTTCCTACACAGGACAACACGTGCAGGGCTTAGATGTCACCCGCATATGGTGCAGATGCAGAATACTCCATCAGGAACCAAGTGGTTCAATGAGTCTCTCCTCTGCCGCACCATTAAGTCTTGGAATTCCTTACCGGCGCACGTGTTTCCTTCATCCTACAGTCCCGGGTCTTTTAAGCGGGGCGTAAAAAAGCATCTGAGGCCGTCAAGCTGAGCGCCACTATTGTACATAGCACTGTATGTACGTGTTTGCAATGGTGACCCTCTTTCATGAGACTTTGCCTTCAGGATAACATCAGTCGAGGTGAAGTCAAAAGGTGTCATAAATAAAAAAATAATAAACATCTATGGCAGTCGTTACTGGTAGTTGGAACCCCTCAAAAGTCCAACCACTTTAACACTTTAACTTGGAACTTCGATATCGCCATCGACATGGTCATTGGACCATTGGTTGTGGAGGTCATATGGCAGTCGCTTCACGGAAAATATCCAAGTTCAGCCGTATCACAGTTAGACTGGAAAACCGACCGCAACAGAGTTGGGAAAAGGTTCAGAGAATGATGACTGTTGATGAAAGGGTAGACTAGACCTTGGGAAAGAACATAAATATGGTATGTTTGGTCGCGATAACCAACATCCACGCGGGCGAAGCCGCGGGCAACAGCTAGTAATATTATAAATGCGAAAGTAACTCTGTCTGTCTGTCTGTCTGTCTGTCTGTCTGTCTGTCTTTGCTTCACGCCTAAACTACTGAACCGATTTGTGTGAAATTTGGTACAGACATAGTTTGGAACTTGAGAAAGGACATAGGATAGTTTTTATTACAAACTAGCTGACCCGCGCGACTTCGTCTGCGTCACCCCGTTTTTGCAACATTTTTCATTCCTGCTCCGCACCTGTTAGTCGTAGCATGATGTTATATACATATAAACCTTCCTCTTTAACCATTCTATCTATTGAAACAAACCGCATCAAAATCTGTTGCGTAGTTCTAAAGATTTAAGCATACAAAGATACAAGAAAAATAGGTACAGAAAACGCGACTTCCAAATCCAAACTAATCCAAACTTCCAAACTAATATTATAAATGCGAAAGTAACTCTGTCTGTCTGTCTGTCTGTCTGTCTGTCTGTCTGTCTTTGCTTCACGCCTAAACTACTGAACCGATTTGTGTGAAATTTGGTACAGACATAGTTTGGAACTTGAGAAAGGACATAGGATAGTTTTTATTACAAAACTAGCTGACCCGCGCGACTTCGTCTGCGTCACCCCGTTTTTGCAACATTTTTCATTCCTGCTCCGCACCTGTTAGTCGTAGCATGATGTTATATGCATATAAACCTTCCTCTTTAACCATTCTATCTATTGAAACAAACCGCATCAAAATCCGTTGCGAAGTTCTAAAGATTTAAGCATACAAAGGGACAAGAAAAATAGGGACAGAAAACGCGACTTCCAAATCCAAATCCAAATCCAAATCCAAATCCAAACTTCCAAACTTTATATTTTATATATATATATATATATATATATATATATATACGAAAGTAACTCTGTCTGTCTGTCTGTCTGTCTGTCTGGCTTAGATCAGTGAGCAAATAGACCACCGCGGCACCGGTTCGAATACAGGATTATATTATTACAAATAGACAACGAAACATGCATAAATAATAGGATTTTTTTCAATTGGTTCCGCCCTCCCCTTTCCTACACAGGAGAACTCATGCAAAACTTAGATGATACTCACATACGGTAGAAGAAATCCATCAAGAACTAAGCGCTTCAGTGAAACTTTGCTGTGTCGCACAATTAAATCCTGGAATCCTCTACCAGCACACATGTTTCCTTCATCCTACAGTCTCTGATAACATTTATCAAGGCCGTCAAGGGTGGGGGCCGCCATGGCCTACCATGTTTCGGACTGCATCTTTGCTTACCATCAAGCCAGGTGCAGTCAGTTTGCGATCGAAATATGTAAATAAAAATATAGGCAAAGTAAGCAATACAAATTTTCCAGCTGTATTTTACCTCATTGTGTGTGGCTAGGCTGAGCCCATATGGCTACACAAAAACTGCAACCCACTGCACTAAATCTAGCGAAAATCCAGTGCCAGTTGCTGCCATATATCACTGCAACTAGACAGCGGTATATCAAACACTAGATTGTCGCATAAATCAGGACTCTACAAACTATGTGAGTTGAAAAAGTCGACACGCATGGTTGACTTAATTGATTGTTTAGTTGCCGTCGAATGTTGGATCAAATGTTCGTCTACATTTTTATGACGCACTTACTCGTATATAAAAACTGGGCAGGTTAGCTGGATTCAACCTTGCAGAATATACAAATTAATGAAGTATTGGAAAAAAAGCAGGTGAAAAGCGACTTGCATGAAAGGTTTAATGAAAGCAGAGGAAGAATAGAAGTAAACTATTTTCTCTGGCTATGTTATAGGGAAAAGTCTTAAACAGTGCATGTATACAAGGTGTTAGAGCTCCTAAGTCAAAGGCACATGGTATTAAGCACACTACATATTGTCATAAAAAATACGATTTTATTACCGTTTTTTATGTTATTTTTATTCTATATTTTCATGCCGCTCAAATTATCGTTATTCACTCTCCATCATATTTTTCAAACTAAATGAAACAATAATTTCATAAAAATTACCAACTCGCATTATGGCGGTATTTGTTTTTTTGTAGTAATGTTTTTTATAAAATAATCATTTCATTTAGTTTTACTGATACAATGGATAGTGATTAATATTAATTCAACCGCAATTTTTATGCCGATATTTTTTAGTATGCTCGATGTGTAGTGAACCAGTTTGTGCCTTCGATTTCAGGAGCGTTTCCCTACCATCCTGTATTTATGTATTAATGTTTAACTTTAGAGTTCAACAGAAACAACGATCAACTTGTACGCAGTGTTGAAGTCTCTGTCTTAAAACAATGCCGGTTTTGGAATGTTGCACTCGTAGCAAAGTTAAGGGTAAAATTAGTGGAACAAGATACTCAGAATTTCATGAATGTGTATCAAATCTACGGTTGGAATGGCAACGAGATGTTTAACTTAACGATGTTAGGCGTGTGACTGTATTTAGCTATAGGTACATTATAATATAGATTGAACTTCATTTTGTAATTTACGTTGCAAATTGAATACATGGTGAAATTTATTTGCTTTGTTCTTTCACTGTATTGTACCATAATTATTGTTACTATTATAATTGCCGTGCCATAAATAAAAAAAAATATTAATTATCTACATATCGCGTCAATCAATCTATCAATAAGCTAATCGTAATTGCTCTTGATCCTTCGCCTTCCCCAACTAGTCCGTCCAAGATACCTTGTTTACGTCATCAGTCTAAGTGACTGGATAATAAGGCATTCATGGTTTCGTTTGAAACTAAAAATGTTGAAAATGCTCTCGCAATAATATGCAATCCATGCAAAAATACATGAAAATGAAATCTTACAATAAAAAAAATCATAAATCAATAAAATAGTGGGTAATAGCCGAAATCCTCAAGCGAATAAATCCTTATGTCAAGAAAGAACAATCATATAAAGACCTTAACAATCCCTTTCGGCTATTGAAAGATAATACATTATAGCAACACAAAAAAGAATACAAACCCCTTCGAAAGCAAATTAAATTAAGTAACAAAACAAGGCGGCCGGACCGACAATAGACGTCCTACAATAATGGACTCTCTGATAAACTATCCTTTCATCTGGACCTTTCTTCCGGCCTATTGTGGCCTCAATTCGGCAATAAATCGCCTATTTGCGGCCTCGTGTGCGGCTCGTTGATTGGATTTCTTTACATCGGTTGATGTTTAAGCTTTTAAAATGTTCTGTGATGCGACTTCATGTGAATTTAATTTATTTTGCTTCTCTTTTGAAATGTGTATACACGTAAATAAGAAAAGCTATCGATTAAGTTATTACTTACATAAATTCAAGTTACGTAAAATCTATATTTTTCATGAAAATAAAATAGGTCAGCTTTTAATATTTTTAATATAAGCTTTTGACAAAACTAGTTAAGCCACATTGAGATATTGTGACACTTTGATGTTTGTGTTTCATTTTTATAATGTGGTCTCTCGATTTCCATATGAACATCTATGGCAGTTGTTACGGGTAATTTGAACCCTCAATAGTCCGATTAGCCATTGGATTAGCCATCGGAGGTCCGATGGCAGTCGCTTCCTGGAAAATATCGAAGCTCAGCCACTTCTTAGTTAGACTAGAAACCCCAGCTGAATTGGAAATAGGGCCAGAGAATGATGAATGTCGTCTCCCTTCTAACTTACTGAAGTATACTTGCCTGAACAACTCATTATTACTAAATTTAATAATTATAATAAATGAGCTGTGATTTATTTGATTTTTCGTATTAATTTTCTGTTAACATAATATAAATCTGATTATCAAACTACGATTATAATTATCTTCTACTTCAGTTTCAAAAGTAAGTACCTACCTATACAATGTAATGGAGATGTAGTTAGTGTGTTCCTGGTTCACAGACGAAAACCTCGAAAAAGCGGTAAGAAAATGATTATTCATTTTGTTACTGTCATAAGCTTACTCTAATATTACACATTCAAAACTATTTTGGAAGTATTTCATGGCGCAAGAACTAACAAGTAGTTTTAAGTCAACTAAACAGCAAAATAGTTGAACATATACAATCTATTTACTTTCCCACTACGGTGAATGTTGTCTTTTACGGTTCATGCGCAAGCAAATGTCAATCCTATCACCAGACAATAAGATCAGCTTTTGTAACCTAGTTCTAGACTCCAGCTGAACACTGTCACGTCGCCATCAAAGTAATGGTCTGTATCTATCGCTAAGATCGCAGATAGATTCAAATAAAGACCATTTCTGTTACGTGTATCTAGTCCATCTTGCTGATTTCAGGCTTATAAAACCTGAATGATAGTGCTGTAAATAAGTGACTTTAAATGTCGAAATGAATTTCCTAAATCTTAATTTTATTTGGATTCCTAAAAAGACCTGTTATATAACGCTTAGGTTAAGCCACCACTCACCAACAAACAGATACGGTAAACACCACTCACCAAAACGAAAAGAAAAAGACTGACGACAACGGCCCGAGTCCGATTCACACTATGAAAGTAACGTAAGATTGAAATAATATTATTTTTATGAGATGCTCGTAAGTCTCTGGACTAGTGCAAAGATAATAATGATGACTGGCATCCTTCTTGCTTCAGACTATACTTAAAACTACCTAGTCACGTAATGAGGTGAAACCATACCAATTATATCGCTCTGAATCGTTCCTGATCATAACTTGCGTAGAGGCGAAACACGTGTCGAGGTTTGTTCTAGGCACGTGCTGAATAATTGCTCATACGAACTCATACAATGCACTCGCCCGTAATCCCCGAAAAGATAGCCAGAGGTGTATTATCACCCACATTTGCCAACTATAATTTTCGGTCCCACGTAATAGGGTACGAGCTTATTGCCGCCAATCCGGCACTTGGAAAAAAATAATGGGTAGGTATGCCGAAAATAAGTTTCTAACCGGAAATCGTTGAATTTCCTTTTATTTTGCTTTGTGGTGAGGTTTAGCATTACTATCTATTACAATTTGTAATAATTGTACTGTTTAATTACTATCGTTGTCTCCCCCTATAATATATTTTTATTTGGGGTGGGTACAAATATTCAACTTCGTATTTATATTTTTGCTTAAATGGTGAATGGTAAATAAACTACACCATAGATCTGTATTCCATGTTTCAACAATATGAAGACATATTTATGTCGCTATAAAGTATTGTCGTAAACACAGCGATAAAAACTGGGACGACTCATATCCAGACCAACCAGATAGGTTAGTTATAGTGTTGGGTGACGCTGTAAATTCTTGTGTGTTTTCATGGTTGTTTGACTTTGGTAACCTTCAAGGATGAATGGCACTGTAATGCTTTGGTTTTATTCAAATTTTGTGGATAAATGTTGAGATTTTTGCGTTTGCATGAAAGAGCTCATTATGTGTTAACGTCTATTTAATTTTATGTTATTTTCCGTTAAAGACCGTTTGCACTAAGGACTTCATGAATTGAAGACGACTTGCTCCTTGGCCGTTTTCCGTTGAGGCTACATTATTCGATAGACGTTTTGACTAGAGGACTAACTCATTTAAAAGACATTCAGCTTCGAGAACGTTCAAATCTTAACTAAACATATTGTAGGCATTACATGGTGGCGATCCATTATAAGAAAATATATTGGGGAGTGAGGGGAACCCAGCACTAATCTACGATTTTACAACCTAAATGATAGGAAAAGTAAAATATTACAAATTGTATTAGAAAGGAATGCCAAACCGTTGTGTATGTGACTACGCAAAAAAGCGAGGAGGAGATTTTTATAACTGGATTCCATGTTATAAACAGCTTAAACTGATTTGCCTTAAACAGCTTAAAATTTTTGTTCCAGAATTTCAATCGCTTCACGTAAATCTTCTAAATCTGATACTTTTTGAGTTTTTATAACATCAGTACTCGGTACTTCTTCTGTCAAAGCTGAAATCGTAATAAATTTTCTCTGCGTTAAATAAGTAATTTAATTAATTATTTACTGAAATAATTAATGTGAAGAGACTCCTGAACTTTTCATTAACTGCTAAGCACGTAATAGAAATTAATTATTTTCGTAAAAATAGTAAACGGAGATAGGGAAATAAAAATGGAGTTCACTTGTTGGAAAATATTAATTAACATAAAAATTACTTTTCGTTGTCGAACGGTAACATGAATTGCCATGTATTGAGGTGCTGTTCAGAAAATTTTCAAATTATAAGAGAACGTCAAGCCATTTGCCATCTTGACATTCAAGTCACTCTCACCATTTCCAAGTAAGGCAATAAATAGTCCATATCATGTTCGTACGCGAGCATCATACCAGTTACTGTCACAGCTAGTCGGTCCTAACCCCTAGGTATGCCAATAAATGATTCACAGTATAACAAGTTAGGCCTATGTGTCAACATTGGCCCACAGCTAATCATCAATCATCCCCTCGTCACATGTTTGTGTTTACAAAACTGTTTATTGTTTTAGGATACGTCAAACGTACGACTTTACTTAGAAAATATAACATGTTCACTAGTTTATTTTGGAGATCTAATTTTTAAGGATTCCGTTGGATGCAGACCGCCTGCAACTGGTCAGATTTGAGGTCGATTGGGGAGGCCTATGTTCAGCAGTGGACGTCCTATGGCTGAAATGATGATGCTGATGAATTTTTTGGTACATTTATTTTTTGGTACAATATAATAAAATAGTATAAAAACTGTATACTGTTATGAAAATTAGATATTATTCATAAAAATTTAGTCATAAGTCTTTAGGTTAGAAGTGAAAACATAAAAAATGTTTTCACTTCTAAGAGTTGTGACATGTGACCTATTTGACAAATTGGTACTACTGGCCGTATAAAACCGTGCCCCTCGTTCGAGTTCAAGTAGTGTTACTCATCCATTCATCAACTTACCCCGAAAGTCTGTCAAGTATTGTAAATATACCATCTTCCTACATAAGTATTTCGTTTTATTTTTGAAACGTATTTACTAATACAGACCCACAGTGCAGGTCCTGTAAAGAGACAGCAACGAATATTCTATTAATAATACAAGTCGTGCAACGTTCCAGCATCTAAAAATAGTAATGTGGTTAATTACAATTTGCTAAAAAGAAACTTTTTTATCAACTAACTAAAATAACTTTAGGAACATTATCTCAGGGTGCAAATTCTGAAAAATTTAAATTACTTAATTCAAGGCTCGGCGTCTACTGCTGGAAATATATGAACAACCATTAAAGTTTCCGCTTAACATAGGTTTTTGCTTATTTTGTTTTTCATACCTATTAATTTTTATTTAGAATTTTTTTTTCAATCCAAACTAATTTCTATTTTTCTTTTAATAATAAATCTATTTGTTTCTATTTTAAATGCATAATATTCTTAGTTGTGAAAATTTTAAAGTAAAATGTTTTCATTCATGAATTTTATACAACAAGTCTCAAGGACAAAACAACAATCATTTGACTTGTTCGAAAGCTCAGTTCAGATGAACCTTTACATTATTTTTTTATATTTTAAAAATATCAACGGTTATAAATATTCCCAAAGCTTTGGTGACTTTGCAAACTTCTAACGATCGACCCATAAAATCCATGCTACAAACAAGGATTTTATAGCAGCATTTAATATCAGTAAAAATTACCTAGTTGACAGGGTCGTTGGGGAGGTTATGTCGGACACGAATCGACTAAAACGCACGCCGTCTTTGGATCTGTAGTTGCAGGAGGTGAGATAGTAGTCAAAAAATCCCTCGCAACTTGGCAGACCTAGGGTTTTCTCTTTAGAGATGTGGAACCTTATGAAAACAGTGGGGTGACGTACTCTAAATAAAAAATAAATATAACCAGAAATAAAACTGCCACCCATCTGGTCAGCGTCGAAACAGTAGGCCAAAAGTAGGTAGGTTGTTGCCAAAACCAACCAATGTTGATTGGCAGAGGCTTATATCCAGAAATAAACTGCGATAGGCTAATGGATTGATTTTGAACTCATGTTGTTCCTGAATACGTTCGAGGCCTTAACTTCGGCAGTCAAGTATCACTACTTCTCTTCCCTTTGGCGTATACGGCTTTTATGTTATTGAGTCCGTCCGTTTAAAGTCTCTGTGGCGTGGCGGTAGTGCAAATATTTATACGCATGAATATGGCTGCATTAGTCTAGACGTCCCTCAGAGAGCACCTTATACGAACATCAATGGTTGTCGGGTAGTTGAAATCTTAAAAAGTTCAGAAGCTTCTAGATGAGACATTTCGACGATAGGACGGTAGGCTTACAGATATTGAAGGCAATAGGAATATGTAGGAAATACTATAATTCTATTTTGTCTGTTCTATAAACGTTTATATGAAAGTTTTTTATCTCACTCACGGGCTATGAACTGTAAAGGGACTTAAATAGAGGTCATATTATTTCAAACTTGTCTACTTCACCTACAGTTAATTTTGATGCGGGCAGATTAGATTTCTCAAAGACTTGCTAAGTGTCATGTGTAGATTATGTAGTGTTTCAGATAGTTTTTATTCTTCATTTTCTGCTTCGAGTCAATGGCTCTGGTAAATCTGATACTTAAGACTTTTTAGAATTCTCATCTAACAATTTCAACCTCACTTTTTCTTAACCCTTATCAAGACTGTCATATCAATAAGCTTGCGGGTGTCATTAATTCTACTAAAAATAGTTTATGTCTAAGAATACTATCACGTTTATAATCGTGTGATATTATTGTATAATGTTATCTTAATTTCTTCACTATATTGTTCATCAGCATGAAATCAAATGATAATTGTGTTCTTTTATATTACATGTAAAACAGTCTAACAGTTTCATAATATTTTACTCACATGGAACTTATGTATTACGCCCAAGCAAAATACTAAACTGAAAAATGCCCAGTTCTATATAAATTCCGTTCCAATTAATCCAACGCATATGAGAGGCGAGTCACGTACGGCAATTGAAAAAGGGTGCAGTGCTACAGACTGACATTGAAACATTCGACATGAGATCCACTCCGATGAATAGCAATTGTCTGAGTGCGATAGTGTAGCAGATATGGAAATACGCTGTTTGTATTGTGCTCTGCTGATGGCGTGGGTGTATTCCTGATAGTTTTGCTTTAGCGAGATAGTTGGATGAGATATGCGTTGCGGTAAATATTTAAGAGAATATTAAAAACCGTAATATGGATATACATTATATTTATGTGTATGTATGTACGTGTTTATTATAAATGTGTAACTGTTACTTATCTTACAGGTTGTATATTTCTTTTGTGGCGGGTTACAGTAGAGATAGTGACTACTGTTTTGCACTTAAAAAATGACCAGATTTTTATTTTTCATACCACTTAGGCGGCAGACAAGCACGCAGCCCACTTGATGTAAAGTGTTTACCGATTTAAGTGTTGGCCTATGGACGTTTGCAACACCAGGGGCGTCCAGGCGGAGGGAGGAAGGGTAAGGGATCGAGAGGAGAAGGTTAAGAGAGTCTCTGTACTGTCAGTGCAGAAGACAAAGAAGGGCTTCTCGGTCTTCCTACTAACAAAACAATACATTTCCAGTGAGCTCTGGCTGCATAATGAAATCACGCCTGTTTATTTCAACCAGTATACTTGAAGAATTTGAGAACCCCGTACATTTATTTTACGACAGTTATATTTGATGTTATATACTCCCATATAAGAGGATATTTATTCCATAACTTTCAGACGATAAGAACTAAACAATTAGTCAACCCATTGACTTGTGACTTCAAAAAAACTTCACGTTTCACTTCCCTTTATTGCTGGGCTGGATATAGCAGTACGCAACGTATCAATTATGGGATCACTGGGTGAGAATACCGAGTATTACGATGGCATAAATTTTATAGCGGTTTCACCCATAAAAATGGGGAATTATCAAACTGTGACGAAATTACCCCAATAAATTATCGCTTTTAGGGCGTAGCCAGAGTAATGGTGTTGATACACTGGATTAGATAAACTCACTTAATTTGTCCCGAGAAGCGCGGGAAGAATAGTGATTGGTTGAGCCAAGCCAATTGATGTTGCCTTTTATTTACCGACTTTAATTTAGCTGAACTTATTTAACACTCGTGCGGAAAATCTAGTCAGGGACTGAACCAATTTGAAACGAAAATCGTTTTCTTTTTTGTATTACTTCTGAATCGAAATTTCGTCGATGAGTATTTTATGTAAAACTAACTGACTCGCACGACTTCACTTGAGTCACAATAGATGTCCCCCGTCTATGCAACGTTTTTTTTTCCTGCTATCTCTATCTATTAAAAGAACCACATCTAAATCCGTTGCGTAGTTTTAAAGATTTAAGCATACATACGGACAGCGGGCAGCGACTTTGTTTTGTACTATGTAGTGATAATGATGAAATATTTAACGTTTATTGGTGTGCTGAAGATTTTGAAATGAATTTGAATTATACTTATTCCTTTTCAAAATTTTCTGACTATTCAAATCAAATTTATATAGGAAAAGTGAGTGTAAATGTAAATGTAAATACCACTAGGTGAAACCGCTTAGGTATAATAATAAATACATTGGACAAGTACAAATGTGTTATTAAATATTATATAGGAAAAAGTTAACATTCGAATCTGTAATCTTTCCCTAACGCTAAGCCACAAAGCCTCGTCTGAATCATTCGAAATTCCCCTATATAACCATCTTCAGAGCGATGGTTTGAGCCTTCTAGCGATAATTAGCAATAATAACCGGTGTTTCTAATAATGACTGAAGGGTTATTGGTGTTTAAATATAGAACCCATGAAATCGATTCCAAATCAAGTACACACTGAAATGATCTATATCACAGCTACGACCGGAGAGCAATGTTAAAACTCGAAGGGTACTATGGTATTCATGAAAATATGTTGTAAAAATGTGTTCATTTTTTAAGCAGGTAAAGTAAAATTTAAATGTTTAAAATGTTTTACTCCATATAACTTCACTGTGTATTTTCTGTCAAGATTTGTATCAAATTTAAATTGAATAAGACAATAAACGGAATTAATTTTTGAATGTAATGAGTCGATATAACGTCCAAAAATCACTTTAGTACGTCGTTGAAACTATTAACCCCAAGATTATCTGTACTAAAAGACACACTTACCCTCTCATCTCTTTAATGATACCCTACTAATGTTTGGGTCTACAATTGCCCTGGATGAGCATCCACTATTGTAATCCCTGTTTAACAATACCGAACTAAAATTCATTTCTCTTCATCTCATCTCACGGATGTGCGATTTCGAAGCTAAAATTATAAGTAGGGAATTGTATAACCGTGTGAGTTAAATCACTTATAAGTGTATTCACATTGAAAAGCTTATTATAGGTTGCATTAAATTTGAATTTATGTTTACTATGTCTATTCTATACCCAGTTATGCTGTGTAAAATATCAATTATGACAATGACAGTTGGTCGTCATAACAATCGATCTTCCTTTAGTATTTTCCTTTCCATCATTAGTGATTACCACCAGAAGTATCTGGCTCATTGTTCAATAAATTATATATTCTATTCTAGGACAATCTACACAACGCCACCTAGACCCAGGGTAAGCATAGATTAACTAGCTTGTGTTACAGGTTTTAGAATGCGGATAAACATACTTAAATACATTTTTTTTTTGTAAATACATACATATTATACATAGAAATACCCAGACCAATACAGATATTCATATTTCATACACACAAATATTTGCACTGAGTGGGAATCGAACCCGCACCTCCAGTTGCGTTCACTACCGCCACGCCACGGAGGACGTCTTTATCTCATCTCTCATCTCATTTATATCTTCATCTCATTTATTTAGACTTGATGCAACGTGCCGTTCTCTACCATACATACCACTTTCATTTAAAAGATATTTCTTTTAGTTTCAATTAGATTGATCGCTGCATATTATTTCGATCGCTGCATAAGTTTATTTTATTTTAAAAATTAGATTATAAAATTAAGACAATTTTGATTATAATATGTATCTACTTAACTTTTATTACCGTATTCTATTCTTCTATTATTTTGTTTAGAAATTTGTGATTGTAATTTTATTTCTCAAGAATATTATAGGCTATTTAGATATGGGTCCAAATATGAAGAAAAATATGTTTCTATATAATTTGGCTCATCTGCGATTATGTCATCTGTTTCTGTTTCTACTCACGGAAAGGAAACCGGTTATTTTGCGGTCACATCTGTACCATTCTAATCAAATCCAATATAAAATTGCTAAACATGATACGATTATGGTTAGTCCGCAGCTTCAAAACCTCGGCAGCATTGCGGGCGATGTTTAATACGTGACCAGAAACCGTTAAGTTATAGCAGAATAGCCGTCCGTTGAACAATTAAAGTAATCCCACCTGTCTCCTGATCGTGACTGTTGGACATCCATAATTATATAATATTGTTCAGGAATATTGGAGCGAGTCGACTGGTATTAAATGAATTTCACTGTTGGGACAGTAATTGTGTAATAATGTTGATGGGTATATATAAGAATATGGTTTGTAATTAATATTAATAGTCCCGTTTGGTAATATAATAGAGCGAGCGAGAGTCTCCGTTTTGACAAGGTGGCCTTTTTATACCTAATTGAATTGATTGTACTGAGTTGTTTTTCAGTTTTTATTAATGAAGTTAAAATCAAAACTTGTACACTTTGAATGCTTCAATATTCATACAGAAAAAAACAAATGAATGATTAAGTTGAGGACCGTAATTTTTATTATAATTAGGTATATAATATATATATAATATACTAGCTGTGGCCCGCGGCTCCGCCCGCGTCGATGTCGATTATCGCGTTGTACGACTCTACTCGATTCACTACTTGCCTCTCTATACTACTTTTCCTTGCTGTCATGACAACGGAAATTGTTAGCGATATTAGCGCCAATGTATAGAAATTTACCTACCTGATCAATTGAGATTTATGATTATTACTCCGCTCCCTTGTATGGTAGCGTGATAATATATATAGCTTATGTTACTCCTAGATATTGTAGTCTTTTAGAGGTGAAAGAATTGTTTAAATCGGCCCAGTACTTTTTGAGCCTATTCATTACAAACATACAAACATACAAAAATAGGTACAAATTTCCTCTTTATAATATTAGTATAGATATAGATATAGATATAGGTATATATAAGAAAAATATATATGTATAATAAAATTAGGTATCAACTAAGAATACAATTAAAAAAATCATATATCTCAAAGTTTTTATAAAAATGCCAGCAGTCAGTCCGCCGAAAAATAAATTAAATACTTGGCAATATTTCAAAAGCCCTTCTAATAAATTTGAAAACCGAACCACGAGAACTCGTTGCAAAATCGATTACTCTACATCAAAGCTTCGTGAAAGCACCCGAACATAATGAGAAAAAAATATCCTAAACTTGACATACCGACTTATTGGTCGTAAATAAGAGGTTCTTTGCACAGATTCTGGACCTGTGTTTGTGGTACTATTTTTCACTGTCTTGACAAAGAATATTTTGTACTATAACCAAACTTATGAGTCTAGTAGGCACTCTTAACTCCCGACGGGGGTCATCTCGAAGAGAAGGCCCCAGGTCTGCCGGGGTGCGAGGGATATGTTTGCTACTACCTCACCTCCAGCGACTGAAGACCCAAAAGACGGCGTGCGTTCTAGTCGGTTCGAGTCCGACATAACCTACCCAACCGGCTCCGGTGGGGGGTATCCGTGGGGATATTTCGCACGATAAAAAAACTAGTTATTCTTAACTGAAATATCTTCAGTTGTCACGCTATATATAACAGTATGGATAAAAGGAGCATCTACTTAATACTAAGCATGATGACACAGAGGCTCTCTTGTTTCTGAACGAGTATCATATATTTTAAAAATGGAACACTTCTATTTTCGCGGACAGTCGTCGGGTCGTGTACCACCATTTGATAAATGCTGTTTTAGTACATTCCAACATAGTCTATCCGGGGGTTAAAGGGGTGCGCAGAACCGCATAATGGTGGCTGATTGCAAGCTCTCACCCAATTTGGTTAACCATTCCCGTGGTTGGGAACCGTGCCACTTGACACCAACGGCGGGGTGCGGTGCGATTTCATTTGGAGTCTAAATTTGTTTCTATATTTTGACAGCATGTTTGCTGCATCGTATTTGTTGCTTTCGTAAGTAGTTTGTAGCTCTAATGGTGTAAGAGTTTTTGAAATAAGCACGGTAGTTTTTAGGTTTATTCATCATAAACAGACACAAAAATAACACAATTTTTTCTCTTCATTATATGAGTGTAGACTTACCCTTAAACTACTTATTTACAAAAAAAAATATATTGTTAGGTTTTTAGTCATTATTTTTAATGTATGATGAACCGTATCAATGAATGATGAAAACCAACAAATATTATAACATCCAGTTATTTTAATATTGAATTATTTTTATAGCCATAATTACTAATATTACCCAATTGAGCAAAATAACAAATTTCACTGAATATTTTTTATGTAGGTATTTGTTCTTTCTGTCGCTGACTTTCTTGCTGAAATAAGCATTGATTTCATCAACCATAACCTTTGACATTAAATCATACACACGTTTGAAGAACTTCAACATTACAAACACGTCAAATATCAGAGAGGAACACAAACGGTATCGATCATCCAATATGAACGTGTTCAGAATACCTAGACTGCGATGTTAGTACCTGTTGGTGGACTGTGCCTCGTTTGACCTGCGCAGAAATCTTATTAGGAAGGCTTTAGGCCTTGTTATATTGAGCTTTAGATATTACATCGATAATAGAAATGATCCGATAACTAAAGTATCGATACCTTCTCATAATCAGGAGTACGCAAATTATTTTTCTATACACTTTTATAATATGAATACACTATAAGTATCGATACTTTCAGATTTTTAATATCGTAACAATGTTTAAGGACAATACTTTTGATAGGATAAAAGTCAAAAGTAAAGTAATTTATAAACAAATTATTATTTAATTAACATAAACTATCCTATCCTACTACAGAAATCCTTACCAATATTGTCAATATGAAAGTTTGTGTTGATGTATGTTTGTTACTCTTTCACACAAAAGCTACTCAACGGAACTAGATGAAATTTAAGACAGATATCTAAAAGATAGTTTATAATAACACATAGACTACTTTCTAGCCACGGGATCAGTATTTCTGTGAGACTGGTACCTATTTATTGTGTGGAATACCAGGGTCACAGCAAGTTCAAGGAACTGTAAAAAAGAATCTTCATCTGTATATAAGTTGACGGCAATGTATGTAATTCGTCATTGTATAGAATATTTGCGATTCCTAAAATCGCCTGGAAATGTGTCAATTAAATTATATTAGACACATTTCGTAGGAAATCTATGCATTTCCAATATAGCAATCGGAAAGGTATTACGCGGAGATAGCGGGTTTTAAAAAAAACCACGAAGGCTAAGGCGGTAGCTCTGCTTAGCTTCATTCCCGCCTTAGCCTTCTAACCTAACCTCACCAAGTCTCTTAGCTATAACACGTGTTTTATATTACTATACGTTAGAACAAATGACTTTCGATTACATAAACATTATATCAAACAAGGTTTTACTAAATAAATCATACTACTAACTACTAAATAATAAATAAATAAAATATTCATTAAAAATAATTCTACTGTTTGATATTATGTTTGTTAAACAAAAGAAAACGATTAAAAATTCATTAAATTGTGTTTCTGTGAAATATGTTTCATTCTAGTAAATTAGAAACAATGCTATTCGAATAAAAATACAAGGACCAAAAAAATCATAGGAAACTTTTTCTGGGAAAGGAAATTCGATGAAATTTCTGTCTACGAAACAAGGTACTTTATTACAGAAGGATTCTTGTTACACGTTTGCTAATACGATATTGGAATCATGTACAATTTTTAGGAAATGAATACATTTCCCAGGATAATATATGTATTAAATACATGTTGTGTTATATTCCTAAATAGCTTCGGAATTGTACACATTTCCTAGGAGTTGCATGCAATTCCTTAATTTCATACATTACCGGTAACATATACAATAGAAAATACTCTATGAGCGACACAATTGGGACTATAGAACAAATTTAACGCGGACGAAGTGTGCTCTAGATGTTTGGGAGACAATCCATACCTGGCACGAGATACGTAGCACGCGACTGTCGAGTGATATCTTTATACTAGGTATGTGTATTGATAGTAAACACAACATAATATAACATAAACTCATGCCTATATCCCCGAAGGGGTATGTAGAGGTGCTAGCACCCACATTTCGTCAGTTTATGTTTAGGTCCCAATGTAATGGGTGGCGAGCCTATTACCATTAACCGGGCATTTATAAACCTGCGATAATTGACAGTAAAATAAATAGATACATACATAATATAATACAAATAATCATTTTATGTAAGTTAAAGTCTATCTTTAATTTATATAAAATTATTTATTTTGGCTTAAAGAGAAAGTAGCAAATTGCGAAAATTTTCCATAATACTAAACCATTTGCAAAAGACTGCAATTGACCAGGAAGCAGCTTAATTTATTTTATATTAATAGAATGTTGCCAACAGAATAAAATTATTGCTACAAAAGACAAATCTGACATAACAAAACCCGGAAGTAACAACCAATGACGTATCACACAGAAACAGTTTCTTGTAATTACACCGCTCGTCCGACCTCAAAGGCATAATTCCAACATCCACTCAAATCTCTGACAAGTGGGTTTGTTGTCTACAAGTCACAATACCTCACCGTCCGCAACACATGACGTTATCAAAAGATACATCATTTGTGTAATCATATAATTATGTACAATTGCAGGTACTGTGTTCAACCATCGGGATTTGTGAGGTTCCATAATATTGAACTGGAATTCGTTTAAGAAGATTGATGAAATGTATATAGACTGTCATCATAACATAACATAAACTCACGCCTTTATCCCCGAAGGGGTAGGCAGCACCCATATTTCGCCAGTTTATGTTTAGGTCCCAATGTTATAGGTGGCGAGCCTATTGCCATTAACCGGGCACTTATAAGCCTGCGATAAATACACACATAACTTCGAAAAGCACCGAAAAGTCATTGGTGTGTGCCATGGTAAAACCTGGAATCTAACCCGAGACCTCGTCTCAGCAGTTCATTACCCATACCACTAGGCTATCGTGGCTGTCTACTGTCATCGATATGGAGAATAAAATAAAAATTTAAATACACTGAAATGAGCTGTCCAACTGGGGAAGTACCTCCGCCCTACAGAAGACCGCGGTCATAATAACCATCGTGTTGTGTTCCCGCCGGTAAGTAGGGTAGCCAGAGCTCACTATACCCCTCCTTCCCCTCCCCTTCCTAGCCTCCCCACCCCTTCCTAGCCTCCCCACCCCTTCCCAGCTCTCCCCCTTTCCCATCAGGGTGGGCAGCGCGTGTGTGACACCCTTAGTGTTGCACACGTTCATAGGCCACGGTGGCCGCTTTCCATCAGGTGGGCCGTGTGTTTGTCTGCCACCTACGTAGTATAAAAAAAAACACTTGTGGTGATCACCATCTAGCGACAGCAAGAGTAACTACTACGTCCGGATCCTAGATCGTGAAAGCAAAGTTCTCGCGCTGACACAATATGGCCGCGGCCCGCCAGGCGTGATCACCTTGCCTGGTCAGAGCATCCTCCTTTAGTGTTGGAAGGACATCACATCCCGTTCCTCTATACACTTATCCGTAAGCAAACAAACTGTGTCGAACTTTATTAGTAGATCAGTAACAACACGCAATTCGTTTCGCTCAGAATTTCACTTCTCATTTACTATTTTCTCTAGTCAGCAATTACATTTATTGGCATGTCCCTAGTGTGTTATCATGGAACCAAACAGTAGCTGGCGATTTGTTCGGAGATTTTCTTTCCTTGTTTCAATAGATGCTTTCATTTGCCAGATATATTCTAAGGGTTCATACGTAGTCTTTCCATGGTATCATTTGAGTTAAGACCATCTTGGATTAGAAATCACTATCACTATCACTATCACTACATAGTATAAAATAAAGTCGCGTTCTTTGTCCCTATTTTTCTTGTCCCTTTGTATGCTTAAATCTTTAGAACTACGCAACGGATTTTGATGCGGTTTATTTCAATAGATAGAATGGTTAAAGAGAAAGGTTTATATGTATATAACATCATGCTACGACTAACAGGTGCGGAGTAGGAATGAAAAATGTTGCAAAAACGGGGTGACGCAGACGAAGTTGCGCGGGTCAGCTAGTTGAATATAATGCACAGTATTCTACTAGTCAAGCTTTTTAATTTGATACTCATCTCTTTATATTGAAGGAGTTGGGAATAAAATTTAATCTGCCATTTTGTGGTGGCGGCCATCTTGAAACGATTTTCAGCAAACATATTGAAGAACCTTCCTGAAGAATTAAACTATAAATAAAAAAAACTGCATTACAATTGGTTCATACGTGCCGAAGCTCCGTTACCACAGACACACCCACTTTTTTATATCGCAGTCGGTGGTTGACTAAAAATAATATATTATGTTTACTTCAAACTCGTACCTAATAGATATCTGCTTGATGAGAAACTATATTCCATTGAGCAAACCGCAATAGTGTGGCAAGTTTACTCAATTAGGCATTGTATTTAATTTAATTTAATTATTCATCAGTCAATTATCATTACAACTCTTACTACGAGTATTAACCTTAGTAGTAATAAATCTTGTATCTTGTCTATAAATGGATTACCTGCAACAGTTTTATCTGCACACTACATGTTGCCCGCGGCTCCGCGCGCGTGGATGTCAATTATCGCGTTGTACGACTCTACTCGATTCTCTACTTCTCCTTGCTGTCATGACAATGGAAATTAGACTTGGGCAAAATAGTTCACCTTGGGGAGTTAGTTCACCAAAACTCACTCCGCAAACTGAACTAAGTCCTTTTATTAGTTCATTTAGTTCATTTAGTTCACTTAGTTCCACAGTTCCGGTGAATCGTTTGGCTCCGTGAATCACTTGAGTCAGTTAGTTCCACAGTTCATTTGACTCGTTTGGCTCCGTGAGTTTGAGTGGATCACTTGAGTCAGTTAGTTCAACAGTTCACTTGCACCAACTGTCTCAGTGGATTGTTTTGAATAATGAACGATTTCAGGCTTACGTATATATTTCCCTTTAAAAGACGTGTTTAAAATGAACTCTATTTACTTACTTATGATATTTTTTTTTGTTATAGAATTTTCCCTTTTTTTACATGTTTCTATGCAGGAAAAGTAATTTAGAGGAGTTTGGAGATTATTGATTCAAATATTTCAGATTTCCCTTCATACTTTTTTCATGCTTAGGACTGACAATTAAAGTGCCAAATATAAAAATTTTTGCTATAGATTTCACTTTAAAAGACGTATTTAAAAATCAACTCAATCAAAATCAACTCGTGCCAGCTTACCTAATCCAACTCATCGCTCCCGCTCTGACTCTGATGCCATAGCGGGAGCGATGAGTTGGTGAACTAACTGAACTAAATGAACTAAAATGGGCCAAGCAAGTGAACTAAATCCTTTTACTCTTGGCAATGAACTAGTTCAGTGAATTGAATCACTCATGAGTGACACAAGTCTAATGGAAATAGTTATCGATATTAGGGCCAATGTATAAAAATGTACTGGATCTATTGAGATTTATGAATATTGCTACACTCCCTTTTATGGTAGCGTGATGATATATAGCTTATGTTACTACTAGATATTGTAGCTTTTTATAGGTGAAAGAATAATAATTGAAATCGGTCTAGTAGTTTTGGAGCCTATTCGTACAAACAAATAAACAAAAAAAACAAATCTTTTCTCTTTATAATATTAGTGTAGATGCTCGCGTCTACAACTCGTAGCAGTTATTTATTATTAAAGGTAACCCTGAAACGACATGTCCGTCCTAAGTGTAAATAGTTGGCCAGGTGTTTGGGTATCTATGGCCAACATTAATAGCAACAACGACGTTTGGCCATTCGATTGCCTGTGTAATTGTGCAAGTTTATTTTTATTTGCTAGAGAATTTACTTTTATGTCACTACCAAAGTTATACATAGAATAGACTTAAGTTAATAAGTTGTTTATAAAAACTCACAAAAGGCGTCTGTTGACCTTTTAATCCAGAAGTCAATACTGACAAAATGGATCTAGAGAGAACTACATATTATTATTCAAATATTATTAAATAAATTATGAAATATTATTCTGTATAGACCACCAAACAGCTTTTAAAATACGTCAATATCAATAAATTTTGTTCACCTACACACATGTTATCAGTTTAGCTGACCCAACCAGGGTTCACCCGAAGAGTTTTGTTCATGGTTAAGTAATAATATTATAATGCCATGTGGTTCCCGGTAAAGTAGAATTTTGGCCAACCATTTCTTCACGTGCGGTGTCGTACAAGGCAATTAAGGAATAGAGATGTTTCACATTAGACAAATATATACAGCTCAGACTAAACCTCAGATGTATGGCTCGAGTTAACACGTAGGATCGAATACAATGATTGGTGAATATGGGTGTTAATTTACTACTGCCTAACCCTCCGGATATCCGGATATCCTAATGCAAACACTTAGGATTAATTAGATATTAGTTGAATTAGTTAAAATTATATTTAGAATAAGTTCAAATGTATACCTGTATAATGTTTCAGGAAATAAAAAGGCTTAAAATAAAATAAAATAAATCCTCCGGGGACAGAGGTGTATATAACATATATTTTACATGATTACGCATGTAGGTATGTATAATTTAAAAAAATATAAAAATTTGATGTCAAATCTGTCAGAAAGAATATTATTATTGTTTACAATCTAAGTTTACTTCAAATGCAACCGAACTGGACTATTACTCTCTAAGCTCAATCAATTTCGAAACCCACAGGACAGTTGTCTTGAAGACTAATAGCAACCACAGAACATCTTGTCTTTGATAAACCACAAGCTCTCAATCACGTTTCAACTAGTAGTCACGTGTCAACTTATTACATTTAATTTTTCAATAAATATATAATATTTGATATCATTTAGAATTATGCTCGTCTGATACTCTCCAAGACGTTAATTGGTAGTGCTTGTGCGGCTAACCACGTAATTAATTTCCTTGCGATTTACACATTATGCATAGCAAGGAATCGGGTCAATTTTTTTTTTCTAAATTTATTTAGCTGCAACTTTGGTAGAAATTTATTTTCGGCAAACCCATTTTCTTACAAAGTGCCCGATTGGCGGCAATAGACTCGCCCACTATCACGTGGGACTGAAAATCATAGTTGGCGAAATCATCATTCTCTGAACCCTTTCCCCAATTCAGTTGGGGTCGGCTTTCCATAGTTGGCGAAATGTGGGTGTTTAATACACCTCTGCCCACCCATTCGGGGATTATGGGCGTGAGCGTGTGATTATGGGGGGGGGGACCAGTTGGAAGAGCTCATCAGAACATATAATATTGTAACGGGAAGCGGGTTTCGGGATTGGAAGTAAACTAACTCGAGCGATTTTACACTTTATTCAAACCACCAACAGTCTTAAGCGTACACACAGTCTATTGTCCGAGGCACTCGTACGCACTTAGAGGACTGTACTGCACTGCACTGTCTTTATACACAGTCTCTAGAACGGCTACGCCCTTTTGGCGCTCCCGGTGCTGTTTATATACCATGAAGAATCTTCTGGAAATCCTAATTTCGCTAGTCTTTTCGATCGTCATTACGATCGTAATTTCGATTCTCTTTATTTACAATTATTCTAGTTAATTCCATTTGAAGAGTTCAATTTCAGAACTTGGGCTCATCTTCGAGAATATTCTATCACTTGCTAGAACTTTATAAATTTTAGGATTTAAATCAAGAATTCTCCACCTTACTTACCAAATAAATTTCTAGAAATATTAAAAATCACAAAAACCCATTTATGTACATGCGAGGCTCGAACCGTCAACATCTTGCACAGCAGACCATCGCTAAACGCATCGGGCCATCGCGGCTGTTAAGATTCTAGTCGAAATTATCAAATGCTTCAATCATTGACGGCTTACGTCATGAGTGGTGACATTCGTAACAATATGTTCTGATGAGCTCTTCCAACTGGTCCCCCCTCTCCTTTCCTACACAGGACAACACATACAGGGCTTAGATGTCCCCCACATAGCGGTTCGGCGACTTTTTTCTATATCGCACCATTAAGTCCTGAAATGCTCTCAAGCACACGTATTTCTTTCATCCTACAGTCTCGGATCCTTCAAGCGAGGCGTGAAAAAACTACTGCAGAGCTCGTCAGGGTGGGGACCGCCGCCGTTGCAGGAACAGCACCTTTAACGAATTTCATCATGTTCTGGTCTACGCCTCTGCTTACCATTAGGCGTGGTACAGTCAATTTGACGACCTAAGTATTAAACAACTGCATACATATCTTTAAAAACGTCCTTGTTCGTGTTCGTGTTCGAACAAAAAGTATTAAGAGGAAATGAAACGATTTCTTCACCTTTAAGTACCCAAAGAAAACATATCTTAATAGGCAATAAATTCTTAGACCTTGAATACAAAGTGAGCGGTTGGCACAAACACTCAATATCACTCATTAGCTGAATGGTGAGTTTATCTGCCAAAAGTTCTAGTCACGAACTGATTACATACTACATTTAAAGAAAATATAACCTTGTGCTGAAGACGGAAGGTTGTGATTTGGCTGGCATAATCTAAGAACGTTAATAAACTAATGATACATTAGTATCTGTTCATACAGACTTCCGATTGTGTGGAATAGATGTTATCAGTTGTGAATCAATATGTCTTGCAAGTAACTACTACTTTGCACTTTAATATCTGCTGCAATACTAACAATCGAATGATGGCGGCTGCGGCCATCTTAAATGCCGTTAGGTTTAGAAATAAGTTTATTAAAAAATTACTCAGAATTTACCCTAGCAATCTGAGTTTCCATACCGTTATCATTCTGAGTCCATTGATGCTTTTGAAAATTTGAAGTATTCTGGATCAAACGAGAGCGACAGCTGTCTATATAAATTCTAGGGGGATAATCTTTATCAGGGCCTGATCCGTAAATTGGCATGTGACCCTATCCGCTTATGATGGTGAAATTGGCTTGAAGATCTTATATGCACGAGTTGTGGATCCAAATGTGGCCAAATGTGGGTGCTAGGTGAGAGTTTATTTCGCGTTGTATGCGTTTTTGGACTATTTTTTGAAGATAACACAGGGTGCAACAGCGGTGGACGAGCTCAAATCTTCCAATCTTATGCCGTGTCTACATTTACGTAACGTTTTACCGTGACCGTGTTAGAAGTCCGTCGCGTATTTAACTGCGTGACAGCTGAACTTAAGTGAAACCATCGATCGACTGGTGGTCGTGTCAGCACAAATTGTTACATCCACACTTAACGTTTTATCATGCTGTCACGCTGCTGTCCAATCCGCTGTTCATGTCACAAATCGGGACGCATCTATCTATCTATCTATACTATTATATAATTGTAAAGCGGTCGTGTCTGTACATTGGAGATATTTAAAAAATAATAATTGGGATATGTTAAGTGAACGATACTGAACACGAAAATATTTTTTTTTCATTTCCTGTCTGTTTGTCTGTTTGTCTGTTTGTCTGTTTGTCTGTTTGTCCGCGATGGACGCAAAAACTACTGAACGGATTTTGATGCGGTTTCTTTTGTTAGAAGGGGCTTGGTCAGACTTAAAATCTTACGTTTGTTTCATCGCAATCGGTTCAATAGAACCGGAGTTGTGAGCATTGATGATGTTAAACGAAATATGAGTAAAGATATAGGGGGCGCTGTTTTATTCTTATAGATGATATTTATGTCTTATTACGTCCAGTCAAGTATGTGAATAAAAAAACTTTATTTTTACGTACATATTTGTAAAAAAAAATACGTGATTAATTATGAAATTAAAATTTGTTTTTCAATTATTTAGTACATGGCGCAACTATAGATGGCGTAGATCGATTTAAATTCAAGGTATGGTTTCGTTACATACGGGACTATATAAGACCTGTCAATTTTTTTTTAAACAACTTTAATTCGTTAAATGTTAAATAGATGTCGGTACTGTCTTTGACATCATTGTTCAGCTGAACTGCCTACATAGTTTACATACTTTAGAAGGAAAACGTTCAGGCGTAAAAAAGGCGCACGTAATAATGATCATATCACACCAGTACTTTAAGTACTCTAAACATGACCTACTTGATTTCGTATAACTTTTTATACCACTTAAGTGAAATAAAGCACATGGCCCACCTGATAGAAAGTGGTTACCGCGGCCTATTCTATGGATGTTTTTATTTATTTATGGCACGTCAATTTGACTTCACCTCGCCTGATGGTAAGTTGAAGGCAAAGTCACCGGAAAGAGGGTCACCATTAAAATACATAGAGTATTACAATAGTGGCGGCTGGTGGCCTTGACGGTCTCATCAGATGTTTTTTTAAGCCCCGCTTAAAGGACCCGGGACTGTAGAAAGAAGGAAACACATGCGCTGATAAGGAATTCCAAGACTTAATGGTGCGGTAGAGGGAAGACTCACCGAACCGCTTGGTTCTTGGTTCACCGCACCGTATGCGGGTGACATATAAGCCCTGCACGTGTTATTCTGTGTAAGAA
Organism: Pelosia muscerda; assembly: GCA_963691645.1. Classification (NCBI taxonomy): domain Eukaryota; kingdom Metazoa; phylum Arthropoda; class Insecta; order Lepidoptera; family Erebidae; genus Pelosia; species Pelosia muscerda. The sequence continues at coordinate 19,935,318 of OY829101.1, forward strand.
ATATGAAGGTAGGATCAACGCGGCGATCTCATCAGAACATTCACCGTGGTAGAGACTGTAAAACGTTTGAAACACCAGAGGTATCACACACGTGCTGCCGATCATGTGGAAAGGAAAGGAGGGTGAAGGTTAAGATAGAAGAACCATGTGGAGACATGGTTCTTTCGCTCGCTGCATTACTTATGGCTATGGTACTATGCACCGTCTCCTACTACGAGCAAATAATGCTTGAGGAGACAGCGGCTCGGCTTCGGAGAAAACTTCGGACACGCACAGTCTGCGAATGACTTCCGTCCCCTATGAGCCCGGAGGGACGGGTAGAGCCACCTGTCACTCTAGCAGAAGCAAGATACAGTGGTGGCGTAAAGTGCACCATCCCATACCCGGGGGCTAGACAAGGACACCGCAAACTCTACACCAGAAAATCGTCATCTCAAACGACGACAAAACGCCTTTGCATTCATTACAATGACAAAACTGCCATATCAAAAGGGATAACACTCGCCAAAAAGTACATCGCGAGTAGGTACTGTATGCAACAGAGCAACCGAGTACGCGGTCGTGTTATATTACGCGTTATACATTGGGTACTCACAGTACTTACCCAAGTCTACTTGCAACTTGCACACTTCTTCTGTGAAGTCGACGGCAAATCGCACGCTAAAATAACACAGACAACATGATCATTTTTGGTGGCGGTCACCTACATCCACGATGGTGGAGCCGCGGGCAACACCTATACTATAATAGTGTATACTGTTGATGAAAGGACCTCCGTGGTGTGGTGGTAGTGCACGCGACTGCTACGCACGGGGCACGAGTTCGATCCCCGCTCAGTGCAAAAAGTTGTATACATGAATATGGCTGTTTGCACTGGTCTGGTCGTACCTCGGAGAGCACGTTAAGACGTCGGTCCCAGTTGCCATACAAACGTTTTTTCTCGCCGGAGCAGCGGTGTCTTCTTTAAAAGACACAAATTTAATTCGCTCCTGCGTGGAATACTGGTCGCATCTCTGGGATAGCTTCGCAAAGTACTTATTAGATGCTCTCGACAGGTTGCAGCGACGCGCGATCTGCATTATTGGGAGTCCAGTCCGAACCTTTGTAGATGCGTAGAGATATTGGTTCCTGGCAGTATTTTACCGTCTCTGTCATGGTTAATATTCTGATGAGCTCTTCCAATTAATCCCGTCCTTCCTTTTCCTTTCCTTCCTTTTCCTTCGTCTTTTCCTACACAGGACAAGACGTGCAGGGCTTATATGTCACCCGCATATGCTGTAGAACACTCCACCAAGAACCAAGCGGTTCAGTGAGTCTCTCCTCTGCCGCACCATTAAGTCTTAGAATTCCTTACCGGCACACGTGTTTCCTTCATCCTACAGTACCGGGTCTTTTAAGCGGGGCGCAAAAAATCATCTGATGAGGCCGTCAAGGTGAGCGCCACTATTATAGCACTGTATGTACGTGTTTGCAATGGTGACCCTCTTTCATGAGACTTTGTCTTCAGCTTAACATCAGTCGAGGTGAAGTCAAATAGACGTACCATAAATAAAAAAACTCTATCTATGGCAGTCGTTACTGGTAGTTGGAGCCCTCAGAAGTCCAACCACTTTAACACTTTAACTTGGAACTTCGATATCGCCATTGGTCATTGGACCATTGGTTGTGGAGGTCATATGGCAGACGCTTCACGGAAAATATCGAAGTTCAGCCGCATCACAGTTAGACTGGAAAACCGACCACAACAGAGTTGGGAAAAGGTTCAGAGAATGATGACTGTTGATGTGTGGTGGGAATGGGTAGACTAGATCTTGGGAAAGGACATAAATATGGCATGTTTGGTCGCGATAACCAACATCCACGCGGGCGAAGCCGCGGGCAACAGCTAGTACTATTATATAATTGTAAAGCGGTCGTGTCTGTACATTGGAGATATTTAAAAAAAAATACTTGGGATATATTAAGTGAACGATACTGAACACGAAAATATTTTTTTTTCATTTCCTGTCTGTTTGTCTGTTTGTCTGTTTGTCTGTTTGTCTGTTTGTCCGCTATGGACGCAAAAACTACTGAACGTATTTTGATGCGGTTTTCTTTGTTAGAAGGGGCTTGGTCAGACTTAAAATCTTACGTTTGTTTCATCGCAATCGGTTCAATAGAACCGGAGTTGTGAGCATTAATGATGTTAAACGAAATATGAGTAAAGATATAGAGGGCGCTGTTTTATTCTAATAGATGATATTTATGTCTTATTACGTCCAGTCAAGTATGTGAATAAAAAAACTTCATTTTACGTACATATTTGTAAAAAAAATACGTAATTAATTATGAAATTAAAATTTGTGTTTCAATTATTTAGTACATGGCGCAACAATAGATGGCGTAGATCGATTTAAATTCAAGGTATGGTTTCGTTACATACGGGACTATATAAGACTTGTCAAATTTTTTTTAAACAACTTTTTATTCATTAAATGTTAAATAGATGTCGGTACTGTGTTTGACATCATTGTCCAGCTGAACTGCCTACTTAGTTTACATACTTTACAAGGAAAACGTTCAGGCGTAAAAAAAAGGCGCAAGTAATGATCATATTATACCAGTACTTTAAGTACTCTAAACATGACGTACTTGATTTCGTATAACTTTTTATACCACTTAAGTGGAATAAAGCACATGGCCCACCTGATAGAAAGTGGTTACCGCGGCCTATTCTATGGATGTTTTTATTTATTTATGACAAGTCAATTTGACTTCACCTCGCCTGATGGTAAGTTGAAGGCAAAGTCACCGGAATGAGGATCACCATTAAAAATACATAGAGTATTACAATAGTGGTGGCTGGTGGCCTTGACGGTCTCATCAGATGTTTTTTTAAGCCCCGCTTAAAGGACCCGGGACTGTAGAAAGAAGGAAACACGTGCACTGGTAAGGAATTCCAAGACTTAATGGTGCGGCAGAGGGAAGACTCACCGAACCGCTTGGTTCTTGGTTCACCGCACCGTATGCGGGTGACATCTAAGCCCTGCACGTGTTGTTCTGTGTAAGAAAGATGAAGGTAGGATCAACGCGGCGATCTCATCAGAACATTCACCGTGATAGAGACGGTAAAACGTTTGAAACACCAGAGGTATCACACACGTGCTGCCGACCATGTGGAAAGGAAAGGAGGGTGAAGGTTAAGATAGAAGAACCATGTGGAGACATGGTTCTTTCGCTCGCTGCATTACTCATGGCTATGGTACTATGCGCCGTCTCCTGCTACGAGCAAATAATGCTTGAGAAGGAGACAGCGGCTCGGCTTCGGAGAAGACTCCGGACACGCACAGTCTGCGAATGACTTCCGTCCCCTATGAGCCCGGAGGGACGGGTAGAGCCACCTGTCACTCTAGCAGAAGCAAGATGCGATGGTGGCGTAAAGTGCGCCATCCCATACCCGGGGGCTAGACGAGGACACCGCAAACTCTACACCAGAAAATCGTCATCTCAAACGACGACAACGCCTTTGCGTTCATTACAATGCTAAAACTGCCATATCAAAAGAGATAACACTCGGCAAAAAGTACATCGCGAGTAGGTACTGTATGCAACAGAGCAACCGAGTACGCGGTCGTGTTATATTACGCGTTATACATTAGGTACTCACAGTACTTACCCAAGTCTACTTGCAACTTGCACACTTCTTCTGTGAAGTCGACGGCAAATCGCACGCTGTCATAACACAGACAACATGTTCATTTTTGGTGGCGGTCACCTACATCCACGCTGGTGGAGCCGCGGGCAACACCTATACTATAATAGTGTATACTGTTGATGAAAGGACCTCCGTTGTGTGGTGGTAGTGCACGCGACTGCTACGCACGGGGCACGAGTTCGATCCCCGCTCAGTGCAAAAAGTTGTATACATGAATATGGCTGTTTGCATTGGTCTGGTCGTACCTCGGAGAGCACGTTAAGCCGTCGGTCACGGTTGCCATACAAACGTTTTTTCTCGCCGAAGCAGCGGTGTCTTCTTTAAAAGACACAAATTCGCTCCTGCGTGGAATACTGCTCGCATCTCTGTGATGGCTTCGCAAAGTACTTATTAGATGCTTTCGACAGGTTGCAGCGACGCGCGATCCGCATTATTGGGAGTCCAGTCCGAACCTTTGAAGATGCGTAGAGATATTGGTTCCTGGCAGTATTTTACCGTCTCTACCATGGTTAATGTTCTGATGAGCTCTTCCAATTAATCCCGTCCTTCCTTTCCTACACAGGACAACACGTGCAGGGCTTAGATGTCACCCGCATATGCTGTAGAACACTCCATCAAGAACCAAGCGGTTCAGTGAGTCTCTCCTCTGCCGCACCATTAAGTTTTGGAATTGGAATTTCTTACCGGCACACGTGTTTCCTTCATCCTACAGTCCCGGGTCTTTTAAGCGGGGCGCAAAAAAGCATCTGATGAGGCCGTCAAGGTGAGCGCCACCATTGTAGCACTGTATGTACGTGTTTGCAATGGTGACCTTCTTTCATGAGACTTTGCCTTCAGCTTAACATCAGTCGAGGTGAAGTCAAATAGACGTACCATAAATAAAAAAATCTATCTATGGCAGTCGTTACTGGTAGTTGGAGCCCTCAAAAGTCCAACCACTTTAACTTGGAGCTTCGATATCGCCATTGGTCATTGGACCATTGGTTGTGGAGATCATAATATGGCAGACGCTTCACGGAAAATATCGAAGTTCAGCCGCATCACAGTTAGACTGGTAAACCAACCACAACAGAGTGGCAAAAGGTTCAGAGAATGATGACTGTTGATGTGTGGTGGGAATGGGTAGACTAGACCTTGGGAAAGGACATAAGTATGACATGTTTGGTCGCGATAACCAACATCCACGCGGGCGAAGCCGCGGGCAACAGCTAGTAGATTATATTATCAAAACACCTCGCGCATGTCACGATCTTGTTTCTCTCATGACTTAGGTTTAAGATCCGTACCACCCTTATACAACCTTATATTATACCTATACCACCTTATATTTACCTATTTATACTATTGAACACGAGCCTTTGTGCTCTTTTTCTTCTGTCAAATCGACGGCATTTTGGAGTTGCCATCGTATCATATAAGAACTCAAAAGAAAAATTATAACTCACGAAATGAATGAGTAAAAAATAACAATGAAAAAGTCACAGTTTAATTATAGATGACATTATGTGCCTAATTGCAGTGAAACTACAGCCATTTTATATGAGCAAGTGCGTTGAAAAAAAATACACAAAACACTCAATAACGAAATAATGCTTTATAATAAAAAAGTTTTATAATTCCTCCCCTACAACTTGACAATAGTTGAAACTAAAAATTCTCCACGTACCACGATGAAATTGAAAAGGTGAAAGGTACCCAGTAAATTGTTACTGCCAACGGTAGTTATAAATAAAGTGGGGTGACTGTAACAGGACGCGTGTCGCATATTATAGGGGGTAACAAAGGACGGGTCTCGTTGGCGGTAGGCCAGGGTGATCTGGAAAGTATATGATGTAATAAGTTTTGTTTGAGCGTGGTGCAACATGCCTATTACTATATAATCGGAAGCATAGAACTCAGTTCATGGGCCTAGCAATTGGCAATTCACCAAACTAAACCAAGAAATACTTAGAGCTCTTTAAAATCTGAATGTTTGTGCAGATATTTGGTACTCAATAACGTTGAAACCGCTCTAATTGAATTTCATGGACTATGAGTATGAAAATAAGTACAGACTAAGCGGGTAGGAATGGCTAATATTTTTTTATTATATTTTTGGGAAGAAGCATACTGCAATTTACAAAAGACGTAGTATTATTTTCTTTATAATCAATCAATGAATTAGTCTATATGAGTCCACTGCTGCATATAGGCAACTTTCATTGCTCCCTATCTTCCGTCCTCCACATTTAGCTTGTACCAGCCAAATTTTTTCAGTCTATCTGGCTAAGAGGCGACCTACCTTCCGTTTGCCTTCTTGCAGTCTCCACTCAAGGACACGTTTGCTCCAGCGGCCATCAGTTCTCGATAGATGTGGCCAGCCCACTGCCAATTCAGCTTGCTTGTTCTGTGAGCTATACCTGTCGGCAACTTTAGTTTTTTTTGAATGACCTCGTTACAAACTTTATCCTTCAAAAAAACTACAAGCATAGCCCGCTCCATGGCCTGCTTGACCATAAAGTGAATCTCTATAAAGTGAAAATAAAAAGCTTCCCATGTTACCTATAATTCTGCCTATTTATTTATATTCTTTTGACAGCTTACGCAAATGATTACTACAGTAATGTCACACTTATGGACAGGTAACGCCCACTTAGTTAAGTGATCTGTGCATAACTATAAAACATATTCTTATAGTCGGTCTAATGCTAGAAATTTACACTTGTGATTTATGTGCGATTAAAAGCGTTTGGTTATACTGGGTTCAATTCGAAGGACGGGGAAAATTTTACTGTTCATTAATTTTCATTATTACATGTCTTGCCCAATAGATAGAAAAAATCTTACCTGTAGTAGCTTGAACGAAGAAACTACCAAAATAACTGTAAAAATCTTCTGTTTTAGTAGTTTTTTTGGTAGGTATATACATAAATACAAATGACAAATAATAACATGGCATCAAACTCAAATAAGTGACAGCAGCTAATACTTAAATGCGTGGAAAGAACCTTTGAGGTTTTACATTTTATTTCAATACCATAGCGTGGTCAGATACGTATTACCGCGCTAATGCCCGCAATGACCGCCACAAAGCTGCGCGACATGGCCGAGCTTTGCTTGGACAAAGTAAATTTATACTATAGCTTTGATAAATATTCTCTTTAATACCCGCAGAATATAAACTTAATGGGAAATGCCCCGTAGGTATTCTTTGTGTGGCCATGATGCTGTGAAGATGTTCAACATAATTAGTAATGTGATTGGTTTGTTCTCTGTTGCGTTATTATAATCACTGTTTTGTGTAATGTGATTGGTCGTTACATATATAAGTTATTTGAGTCACCAGTTGACGAGTTAAAGAGATATGAGGACACTTCCTTCCTTCGATGCTTTTCGTAGATGTGTGTTAATGGCAATAGGCTTGCCATCAATTATATTGGGACTTAAACATAAACTGGCGAAATGTGGTCGGTCTAAGTCTGACATAACTTCCAATTGTGTGGAACAGGCTCGTGCGGATTTAGCGCACTATAAAAAAAGAAAAAAAATGTCTACATGCAACGTTTAACATAAATGACCAGCGGATTAAGATTTTTCGGAAGCTGAATCCATCTATCATCTAAACGAGATATCAAACACAAACCCCCATCGGTTAAATCCCTTTTTAATTACTCTACGTAGCGATTGAACATGGAAAGCCGCTCAAATATCGAATATGATATAGAATAGAATGTTGAGAAGACCAAATATGACGTGGTTTTAATCTGTTATTCATTCTCTGAACCTTTTCCCAACTCATTTGGGGTCAGTTTTCCAGTCTAACTGTGATGCGGCTGAACTTCGATATTTTGCGTGAAGCGACTACTAACCGATGTCTGACCTCGATAACCAATGGTCCAATGACCAATAGCGATATCGAAGTTCAAAGTTAGACTGGTTGGACTATGAGGGCTCCAACTACCCGTAACGATAGATGTTTGTATAGTAACTCTCCGAGGCACGACCAGACCAGTGCAATCAGCCATATTCATGCATACAACTTTTTGCATTGAGTAGGGATCGAATTCGCGCCCCGTGCGTAGCAGTCGCGTGCACTATCGCCACCCCACGGAGGCTGTTTTAACCTGGTATTATTCGTTTTATTGTGATTGGCGCGTATTACATGTAGGAATTATACACCAGTACCCTCTCAATTTTCTGCTCTTACGCTACCTTTTACATTACGAACTCCATTTCTCCCTCCTCTTGCTGTCATTGTACCTATATGTTGTTAAAAATTGTGTATAAATTGTAAATAAATCCACTAATTAATACTTTTGACACGAATGTTTCCCAAGTTAGCAACACTCTATTGTTGAATTGTATAAAGTAAATGTACTCATTCTTCTAGATAGTTATAAAAGCTTTCTTTCTATTTTCGAGGATTTAATGCAATCACTCAATTAAGTTAGGCACAAAAACAATTGTATACTGTCTTCAAAGACTCATTCTTTCAAATGAAATTGCTTACGCGAGCTCTTTGTTTTGTTTGTCAAGAAAAGGGAAAATTGTGTTGTTTCCCTAAGGCAGAATTAAAATGTCTTTGGTAAATAACGAATAGTTAAGTCAAATTTAGAAATAGATACATAAACCTTTAAAATAAAGGTGTATAGCTACCTTCTTTGTCGTGTTCAGAATGCTTGTTTTCTAATCTACCTACATCGTGTAACACATTACTTGTGGTTTTTCCACAATTTAAGTTATATCTATTTCAAGGCGAGCTTGCAACCATTGAGCCGTCGTTGCAACGTAAAGATAACCATATGGAGGTAGTGCACTACTTTTCATATCATAAATAGGTTGGTGTATAGAAGAATTATCACTGTCATATTCACAAGTTTCAAAGAATCATAAAACCCTTTCGCTTACAGTACTGTTTACTTACTTTTTCTTAACATCATCTTTTAGCCGTCAAATTTTTTTTTATACGAAATATATGCATGTGAGGACCCAATTAAAATATTTTTCTTTCTTTTTTTCTTTCTTTATTTTCTTTCTTTTTCTTTTTCTTCACCTTTACAGGTAGCAATGTGTGGCTGATACTTCGAATGCTGTACGGTTACCACCTATCATCAAACACGCTCTCTTTAGTTACTCTATAACTGTTGCAATCCGTTGTTATTCCTGTACTTATTATATAACAGGAACGAACGTACAAATCTTTATAAGACTTATTTTCCTAAAAATATCACAATATATATGATAAAATGACTACGTACTCTAATTTAACCTTACTTTTCTAAACACCTAAATGGGTAATTTCACCGACCGCATTTTTAGAGTTTCTTCGCATGAAATCACTATGTAAAACGTTTATCTATGACCACTCTATTTTTTTTCATGTAATACGAACACTAGCTTATATGAAGTCACTACTGAAAATACATTTCTCTTAAACATAAAATTTAAAAAAAATCAAAATATGCTAGATTCCAATAACGGTGGCGTGTCCGCGATGCACCTTTAAGCGCATTTACCTCTTTAAGTCCGCTATGATTGCAAATTTAGTACTTAAATTAAGATTATTATGTTAATTAATATATGAAGCAACCATATTTACTGCTTTCATTACTTCTATTATAACGCAGACATCGTGACAATGTCGATAAGGAACGTCCGCGCCTAAAGTGCAATTTCGGTGTGTTTTTTTTAAACCCTTATACAACGTATACACGTCAATTTAAACGATCTATCTTCTTACGCACGCGGATTTCCAGTCATGCTCTTGCGTTTACGCAGTAATGGCATGTCCGATTCTGCCCAGTTTTCCCGCTAATACGTAAGTACCTTCTTATTTCTAAGAGGGAGTACGAAATTTTACAATCACGGTGGGTTACTGTATGAATGAATATTTGGTTTTAACATTACGATTTGCGAGTATGTTGTGTGTTGTTAGGTACCCTCAGCAATCATACATTTCACGTGACGAATGCATCACAGAGTTTTGTTTAATTTCATTTTTTCTTGATGTTTCTAACTTCGGTGGTGCAATATCGGTGGTTTCGGTGGTAGATTTATTGCCACCTATATTGCATCAATACTAAAATGGCTATGAGTTTCCATATCTTTGGTAAGATATTTACTCACAAGGTAATAAATAATAAAATTACTCATTTTTTTGTTATAATTAACGTATTTACTACTACTACTTAGAGTGGGGCAATATGGGTATGGGAGGCGTAAGGGGTTGGAGGCTGGCCGACTTTCTTGAGAAAGAGCGACTCTTTATGATGAACTCTTTCTTCAAAAACCGCCCCACAGGAAATGGACCTGGATTGGCCCCGGTGGTCGTACCAAAAATGAGATTGACTTCATCATGACGACGCATAGACGGATATTCAATGATGTCTCAGTGATCCATGGGGTGAAAACCGGAAGTGGTCACCTAATGGTTAGAGGCACATTGAATATTAATGTTAAACTGGAGAGATCCCGTCTGATGAGGTCTACGCTCCGACCTAGAGCTTCCCATATACAGTACCCCGAGAGCTTTCAACTCGAACTTTCGAATCGCTTCTCTTGCCTAGAAGAATGCAGTACAGTGGACGAGATAAATAACAGGTTGGTTGAAGCTGTCCGTTCAGTGGGCTCCAAATTCTTCAGGCCCCGTCGAAGAGATAGAATACAGAAGCTCACCGATCACACCCTCAAACTCATGGCCGAACGACGCTCTATGAGGCTGCAGTCTACCAATGACGCTGAAGCACATCGGCAGCTCAATAGACGTATCCAGCAGTCTTTGCGACACGACATCCGTGCCTTTAATACTCAATGTATGAGCGAAATTAAGGCTCCAAAGTGTTCGCAAGAGACTTGTCTATTGGGCAGAGCCAGTTGACAAAACTGAAGAGGAAGGACGGCAGTGTCGTGTCGACTAAGGGAGATGTTTTGAGGGGGATCGAGGGGTTTTATGGACAGCTTTATACCTCAGTCTCTAAGCCTGCTACTGATACGGTTAAAGATCCAAGAGCCAAGCTAACCCGACACTACACCGAGGATATCCCGGACATCAGCCTGTACGAGATTAGGGTGGCCCTCAAGCAGCTTAAAAATAACAAGGCACCAGGAGAAGACGGAATCACTTCGGAACTTCTGGAAGCGGGTGGAACACCGATACTTAAAGTCCTTCAGAAGCTCTTCAACTCCGTCTTATTCGAAGGTACTACGCCGGAAGCATGGAACAGAAGCGTAGAAGTCTTGTTCTTCAAGAAAGGTGACAAAGCCTCTCTTAAGAACTACAGACCCATCTCGCTTCTGAGCCATGTTTATAAGCTGTTTTCGAGGGTTATCACGAATCGTCTCGAACGCAGGTTTGATGACTTCCAGCCGCCCGAACAAGCCGGTTTCCGAAAAGGTTATAGTACCGTAGACCACATTCATACGCTGCGGCAAGTCATACAGAAGACTCAGGAGTATAACTTGCCACTATGTCTAGCGTTTGTGGACTACGAGAAAGCCTTTGATTCGATCGAGACATGGGCAGTGCTACAATCTCTCCAGCGGTGTCATATAGACTACCGGTACATCGAAGTGCTGAAGTGTTTGTATAAAAACGCCACTATGTCTGTGCGAGTACAAGATAAGAGCACAGCGGCGATACTGTTGCAGAGGGGAGTGAGATAAGGAGATGTAATATCCCCGAAGCTCTTCACCAATGCAATGGAGGATGCCTTTAAGCTACTGGAATGGAAAGGTCTTGGCATTAATGTTAATGGCGAATACATCACTCACCTTCGTTTTGCCGACGATATCGTGCTCAGGGCAGGATCGCTGGAGGATCTTAACACAATGCTCGACGACCTCAACCGAGTCTCTCAACAGGTGGGCCTCAAGATGAATATGGACAAGACCCAGGTTATGGCGAATGCTCATATTCTAAGGCCCTCCCCAGTGTCAGTTGAAGGCTCGACCCTCGAAGTTGTAGACAAGTACGTCTACCTTGGACAGATGGTCCGATTAGACGGATCAAACTTCGAGGCGGAGGTCAATCGTCGAATCCAACTCGGCTGGGTAGCGTTCGGGAAGTTACACAGCGTCTTCTCGTCCAAAATACCTCAGTGCTTAAAGACAAAAGTCTTTAATCAGTGCGTGTTGCCCGTGATGACCTATGGCACCGAGATGTGGACCCTCACTACGGGCCCCATAAGAAAGCTCAAGGTTGCACAGCGAGCTATGGAAAGGGCTATAATCTAGGCTAGGCTCGGAATCTCTCTGCTGGATCGAATCAGAAATGAGGAGATCCGCAGACGAACGAAAGTGGTTGACATAGCCTACAGGGTTAGTAAGCTGAAGTGGCAGTGGGCGGGGCACGTAGCAAGAAGAACAGATGGTCATTGGAGCCGAAAGGTCGAAGCGTGGGACGGCCTCCTGCGAGATGGACGGACGACAAAAGCAAAATTGCCTTTGGCAGCATGATGTAGCATCTGCATCATGCATCCAAGCCGTTAGTACATATTGTTTAAATAAATATATCACAATTTATAATTTCGGTGTGATCTTGCAATTTCGGTGGGTTGACAATTTCGGTGGTTATTCTATTTTTATAACAAATGCAGTTATTTGTTTCCTTCTAAATATCTAGAATACTAACGTGTTCTAAAAGAACACCATTACATTTTTTCATCGGTAAACCTATGATTGAAAAATACCACCGAAATTAGCAAAAAATGAGGCATGCGTGAAATTACCCAAATACCCATATCACTTACCAAAACTTGAATGACAATGAATTAATCTCATTCGAACCAAATCCGATCTTCCTATGAATGTAATTAATTCATTGAGATGAATCATTGTTACTTGTGATATCATAGCTCCCTTTAATTTAACAAGCTGAAGGAAATAATGGCTAGTTCGTGCGTAAGGGTACACTTTCACCGAAGTGAAGACAAGCGTGGATTGAGGATGTGTGGAAATCGATCAATCTCATGGATACGAGACATGGATGGAAACGAGACATGGATTATAATCGAAGCGATAAGGCGATTCTTGTACGTTTACTGTCCGCTTCACTGTATTGGGAACCCACCCTAATACTAATGAACTGGTGCTATTTTGTACTGATTGATTGACTTCGCTGTCAGCAAAAAAAACCTAAGGCGTTATTGAATCAGCCAATCAGTCAGCACAAGTAAATATATATGTTTAGTCACGTAATACATTACTTAGTAAAGATTGCTTTCCTTTTCGCTGAAGTATCTAATTTGGCCTGATGAGTGAAATGATAAAAATAGGATGTTATTTTTCAATTAGCCAATCAAAGTCTACACTGGGTGTAGGCCTCACCCAATGTTGTGAGGCTTTAACCTGCTGTTTTCATGCTGGCCAAACATGTTGAAACAGGACATTATTTCGAGTTTTCCTTCTCTCGCAGTGATATCGTCTTCTTATTCTTAACAGAATAATTATGTGGAACTGAATAGCGTGAATAAAACTTATTTTAAAGAAATCTTTGATAATATTCTAAACATATAACTAATTGAAAGACACATTCTTTATTTTATATGATAGTAATGTATGTATGAATATGGCTATTTGCACTGTTCTGATCGTGCCTCGGAGAGCACGTTAAGTCGTCAGTCCCGGCTATCATATAAACATCTATGGCAGTCGTACAGATAGTTGAAGGCCTAAAAAGTTCAACAACTGATCTAGCTGCAACTATTCAATATCGCCTATACTTTCAAGTTATGGAGACCAGAAGGCAATCGCTTCATGGAAAATATCGAGATTCAGCCATAGTTAGACTGGAAAAAATGCGGACCGTGTACTCAAAGGTAACAGCTTCGGATGCGACCGGAATTAACACACGAATGATGATCTTTACCATGTTGGTTTGCCTCTGATTTTATTCGATATTTCGTCGCTGTATGATCGCGGTGGCTTAGCTAGTTCTAATAAACTAATCAACTTGGTTTATTCAAAATCAATCAAAATTAAAAATAATTTATTCTGTATAGAACATTAAACAGCACTTACAAAACGTCAATATAACCCATAAATTAGTGAGCAAATGGACCACCGGATGTTCAAGGACAATAATAAAACAAGTCCGATCTACATCCTCCTGCAGCAAACTCTTGGGAATCAAACTGTAGCCATTGTTGTCTAAGGTAAACACATTGGAAGTAATAACTTGGACGGAGCTCAGAGTTTCAATCAACCTGAATACATTGCGAACAGGGAAAGTTACGAGGTGCCGATGTCGCTGGTGGTGCCTAAAGTTTATGATTATTCAATATAAGCTAGTCTTAGCTAGTCTGTAGAAGAGTTGAGCATACTTTATGAAGCACAGATTATGTAAAGCCACCATGCTTTTTTCCTGTGGTTGATAACCAAACCTATATTCTTGCACTTTCAATAATATTTATGTTATTGGGAGAAAGTTTAAGGTATATCGACGGCAAACTTATAAATAGATTTAATAAAAATACATTTCAAAGATATTGTTTAAGATTTAGTTAGACATTTTTACATAAAAGTAAAAAAAGAAATAATAACATAAATAAATTGGATATACGATGCCTTCTTAAGAGGTAGAGTTACTTATATTTTTATTCGTAAACGTCTTGCTTTATTTTCCTCTGGAAGAACGATTCCTCATAGAATTGATATTTAAATATGTAATGTCATCAGTAGTTCTAAATTACTTGTCAATATTTTTTTGTATATCTGGAAATGACTATGTATGTACTGGAGCTTAAACATTGCAAGGTACGGCCAGACCAGCTCAAATACTTAATAGTCTGAAGACTGGTTAAATTAAACTACTCTCTGACTGGTGCCGCTTACTAGAAGTTGAAGTTACGTCGGTCCAAGTAAGAAGAGAAAAACATACTGTTCGTGAAACGGTTCTGATAGAGTAACTACTGAAAATTATCTCTAGGGCTCGATTATATTAGTATTCTCGCATTTGGAACCGCTTATTTTGCAAAAAATGTCATTGAATTTAAGACTTTATTGCTATGCCGTTAAAGTTTAAAATCAAATGGCATCGTGTAGAGTGAATGAAACTATGTAATGAGTGAGCTGTTTGTCACTCAATTTCGAACTTCAAATTTATGTGTATCAAGCCGTGTATATTAAGGAGTGTAAGGTATTTTTTCATAAATCTTCGAATGCAGTTTAGTTTCTCATTTAAAATATGTAATGTTTGCTTTGAGTGACGTTCACTATCTTCAATATTTAGTGTACCTTCCCTCCATGGACAGTCAGAAATTTCCATCCTGTATAAGTTAAATTGAATAAATTACGCATTCAATACAAAATATTTAAGTCGTCTATATTATATTTTACACAAAAGCTAGCTAGGCTTACTTTTGATGAGCACCTAGTTATTATTATATGATATAACTAGCTGTTGCCCGCGGCTTCGCCCGCGTGGATGTTGGTTATCGCGACCAAACATGCCATATTTATGTCCTTTCCCAAGATCTAGTCTACCCATTCCCACCACACATCAACAGTCATCATTCTCTGAACCTTTTCCCAACTCTGTTGTGGTCGGTTTTCCAGTCTAACTGTGATGCGGCTGAACTTCGATATTTTCCGTGAAGCGTCTGCCATATGACCTCCACAACCAATGGTCCAATGACCAATGGCGATATCGAAGTTCCAAGTTAAAGTGTTAAAGTGGTTGGACTTCTGAGGGCTCCAACTACCAGTAACGACTGCCATAGATAGAGTTTTTTTATTTATGGTACGTCTATTTGACTTCACCTCGACTGATGTTAAGCTGAAGACAAAGTCTCATGAAAGAGGGTCACCATTGCAAACACGTACATACAGTGCTATAATAGTGGCGCTCACCTTGACGGCCTCATCAGATGATTTTTTGCGCCCCGCTTAAAAGACCCGGTACTGTAGGATGAAGGAAACACGTGTGCCGGTAAGGAATTCTAAGACTTAATGGTGCGGCAGAGGAGAGACTCACTGAACCGCTTGGTTCTTGATGGAGTGTTCTACAGCATATGCGGGTGACATATAAGCCCTGCACGTCTTGTCCTGTGTAGGAAAAGACGAAGGAAAAGGAAGGAAAGGAAAAGGAAGGACGGGATTAATTGGAAGAGCTCATCAGAATATTAACCATGACAGAGACGGTAAAATACTGCCAGGAACCAATATCTCTACGCATCTACAAAGGTTCGGACTGGACTCCCAATAATGCAGATCGCGCGTCGCTGCAACCTGTCGAGAGCATCTAATAAGTACTTTGCGAAGCTATCCCAGAGATGCGACCAGTATTCCACGCGGGAGCGAATTAAATTTGTGTCTTTTAAAGAAGACACCGCTGCTCCGGCGAGAAAAAACGTTTGTATGGCAACTGGGACCGACGTCTTAACGTGCTCTCCGAGGTACGACCAGACCAGTGCAAACAGCCATATTCATGTATACAACTTTTTGCACTGAGCGGGGATCGAACTCGTGCCCCGTGCGTAGCAGTCGCGTGCACTACCACCACACCACGGAGGTCCTTTCATCAACAGTATACACTATTATAGTATAGGTGTTGCCCGCGGCTCCACCATCGTGGATGTAGGTGACCGCCACCAAAAATGATCATGTTGTCTGTGTTATTTTAGCGTGCGATTTGCCGTCGACTTCACAGAAGAAGTGTGCAAGTTGCAAGTAGACTTGGGTAAGTACTGTGAGTACCCAATGTATAACGCGTAATATAACACGACCGCGTACTCGGTTGCTCTGTTGCATACAGTACCTACTCGCGATGTACTTTTTGGCGAGTGTTATCCCTTTTGATATGGCAGTTTTGTCATTGTAATGAATGCAAAGGCGTTTTGTCGTCGTTTGAGATGACGATTTTCTGGTGTAGAGTTTGCGGTGTCCTTGTCTAGCCCCCGGGTATGGGATGGTGCACTTTACGCCACCACTGTATCTTGCTTCTGCTAGAGTGACAGGTGGCTCTACCCGTCCCTCCGGGCTCATAGGGGACGGAAGTCATTCGCAGACTGTGCGTGTCCGAAGTTTTCTCCGAAGCCGAGCCGCTGTCTCCTCAAGCATTATTTGCTCGTAGTAGGAGACGGTGCATAGTACCATAGCCATAAGTAATGCAGCGAGCGAAAGAACCATGTCTCCACATGGTTCTTCTATCTTAACCTTCACCCTCCTTTCCTTTCCACATGATCGGCAGCACGTGTGTGATACCTCTGGTGTTTCAAACGTTTTACAGTCTCTACCACGGTGAATGTTCTGATGAGATCGCCGCGTTGATCCTACCTTCATATTTCTTACACAGAATAACACGTGCAGGGCTTATATGTCACCCGCATACGGTGCGGTGAACCAAGAACCAAGCGGTTCGGTGAGTCTTCCCTCTACCGCACCATTAAGTCTTGGAATTCCTTATCAGCGCATGTATTTCCTACTTTCTACAGTCCCGGGTCCTTTAAGCGGGGCTTAAAAAAACATCTGATGAGACCGTCAAGGCCACCAGCCGCCACTATTGTAATACTCTATGTATTTTAATGGTGACCCTCTTTCCGGTGACTTTGCCTTCAACTTACCATCAGGCGAGGTGAAGTCAAATTGACGTGCCATAAATAAATAAAAACATCCATAGAATAGGCCGCGGTAACCACTTTCTATCGGCCCGTGCCCTAGGCACAGGGAAGCTCCACGTCGATCTGCAGCCCATCAGGGTTGCAGATCAGTCACCGTTGGTGCAATGCTCCCTGTGCCTGGGTTACGGGCATACCAGGAAATTCTGCACCGGCACTGAGCCTAAGTGTAGCCACTGTGGCGAAGGGCATTTAAAAGCTGCATGCCCGAGCTACAGTGCCGGTGCAGAGCCTACCTGCACCAATTGCCGGAGAGAGAGGCTCAGCAGCACATGTCACAGTGTGTTCAGCCATCTGTGCCCAGTGCGTCAGAGATGGGACGTGATAGCGAGGACCACCACTCAATACCAGTGCTAATGTTGATCCGAGGAATGTGACCCCACACAGGATGCTGCAGGCTAACCTCCAGAGGAGTAAGCTGGCAACCGAAACCTTCGTTCTCGAAGCCTCGAGGCGCAAGGCCACAGCCGCTCTAATTCAGGAGCCCTATACCGGCAATACCGGGAGAATGAAAGGATACCAGGGCGTAAGGGTCTTCCAGAACACTGGACAAGGAGGAGGGACTGTAAAGGCGTCCATTGCCGTCTTTGACCCAAACGTGGACGTCATACAGTACCCGCAACTCACCACCGACAACATCGCGGTGGTGGGGATCCGGACCAGTGCCTGGGAGATCACGCTGGTATCCTTTTATTTCGAACCGAGGCCAACGCCGTTGGCTCCTTACTTGGAGCGGCTCAAGGAGGTGAGACGAAGCCTAGGTTCCCGGCTTACTGTTCTGGGTGGGGACGCAAATGCGCATAGCACCTGGTGGGGGCACCCAACCGAAGACGACAGAGGCGAGTTATTGAGTGGGGTACTCGCTGAAATGGACCTCCATGTCCTGAACAGCGGGGATATTCCAACTTTCGACTGTGTGAGGGGTGGACATAGGTACTGTAGCTATGTAGACGTGACGACCTGCACGGACAATGCGTTTCCCTGGGTCGACGCTTGGAGGGTGGACCCAAGCCTATGCCCGAGCTCAGACCACAACGGTGTGGTGTTCAATCTCAATTTAATAAAGGCGAGTGGTACGCAAATAAAAAGGACCACTCGGGCCTATAATACCAGAAAGGCCAACTGGGAGGCTTTCGGGGCTAGCATGGCCCGGCAGCTTCCGGATATTGCGATAGGCGAAACAAGGCATACCAACGAATTGGATGCCTTGGCCGAAGCATATACGGAGGCTGTTGGGAGTGCGTGCCGCGAAAGCATCCCAGTGAAAAAACCAGTGGGGTTGACCACTGCACCGTGGTGGTCGGAAAGACTCGCTGGCCTTAAAAAGGTAATGGTCACCTTCAAGCGTCGAATCAGGTACGCCGCACCGGTCCGCAGGTCGTTCGTTATAGCTCAGTACCTGGAACGAAAGGAGATGTATGAAAGTGAAGTAAAAAAGGCACAAGTCGAAAGTTGGAAGAACTTCTGCGGAAGGCAGGACATGGAGGGACTATGGGAGGGCATCTACCGGGTGATAGGTAGGGCCACGGTAAGGGAAGAGGATACTCTGCTTTCCGCCAATGGATCTTACCTGGACGCAAAAGGTTCGGCCGAGCTGTTAGCTCGGACCTTCTACCCGGAGGACCGGGAGGAGGAGGACAACGAAGGGCACCGAAGAGTTAGGGAAAAGGCTAAGGGTTTGGAGCGGGATGAGGGTCATCATGAGGATGACCCACCTTTTACGGTGGGAGAGCTCTTCGGTGCTCTTCGGAAGTTCAATCCGAAGAAAGCCCCGGGGGCGGATGGCTTCACAGCCGACATTTGCACCCACGCCATTAGGGCCGACCCCTCATTCTTCTTGGAGCTGCTGAATCGGTGCCTTCGCCACGGCTACTTTCCTAAAATATGGAAGGAAGCCGTGGTGGTGGCATTGAGGAAGCCCGGCAAGGACTCGTACGCCGTCCCCAAATCGTACAGACCTATTGGTCTGTTACCGGTTCTGGGGAAGGTGTACGAGAGGATGTTGGTAACTCGTCTCAACTTTTACTTAATGCCGAGGATTAGTACTCGCCAGTACGGCTTTATGCCCCAGAAAAGTACCGAAGACGCCCTCTATGACCTCATGGGCCACATAAGGGCTAGACTTGATGAGAAGAGGATAATCCTTATGGTGTCCTTGGACATAGAGGGCGCCTTCGATAGCGCCTGGTGGCCGGCTATAAAGGTACGACTGGCTGAGGAAAGGTGTCCGGCAAATTTGAGACGAGTTATCAACAGCTACCTTAGCGACAGGAGAGTGAGGGTAAGGTATGCGGGCGAGGAGTGCGAACGCCCTACGGGGAAGGGTTGCGTCCAGGGTTCTATTGGCGGACCCTTACTGTGGAACCTCTTGTTGGATCCCTTACTGCGACGGTTGGAGGGTGGGGCAGCTCGCGTCCAGGCATTTGCGGACGACGTGGTGCTTGTGTTCGATGGTGACAGCGCCTTGGAGATTGAGAGACAGGCCAATGCCTCTCTCGAGCATGTGCGGGAGTGGGGCATCGGAATGAAGCTGAAATTCGCACCGCACAAAACTTGTGCGATGGTAATCACGCGGAGGCTTAAGTACGATGTCCCACGCCTCAGCATGGGCGGGATAGACATTGGCATGTCCAAGGAAATCAAGATCCTGGGGCTCACCATCGACCACAAGCTAACCTTCAACACCCACGTCACCAACCAATGCAAAAAGGCTATCGCCATCTACCACAAGCTGGCGCGGATGGCCCGGATCGGTTGGGGACTACATCCCGAGGTGATCCGGACCATCTACACCGCAGCCGTGGAACCGACGGTGCTGTACGCAGCCAGCAGCTGGTGTCCAGCGGTGGAGAAGCTCGGTATCCAGAAGCAGTTAGCCGTGGTGCAGCGCGGGTTCGCGCAAAAACTTTGCAAGGGCTACCGGACGGTTTCTCTGCACTCAAGTCTAATCTTGGCTGGAATGCTCCCTCTGGACCTCAGAGTTCGCGAGGTGGCCTCACTCTATGAGGCCAAGAGAGGAGTGTCCCAGTCATGGTTGGGAGACAGAGAGGTCGAACGGATGGCCTCAGCAATGGAGGTACCTCACCCCGCGGAGCATATAAGTCTGGACTTCACCAGCCTGGTAGACGAGGAAGATTATCAGCGCACCAACACCATCCAGGTGCGCATCTTCACGGACGGGAGCAAGATTGAGGGTCGTGTCGGCGCTGCGCTATCCATTTGGAATAGCGACGCCGAAACAAAGGCCCTCAAACTTGCTCTCGCCCCCCATTGTACCGTCTACCAGGCCGAACTCCTGGCTTTATGCAAAGCGACCAGTGAGGTCCTTAGGCGCGGCGCGGCCACGACGTTCGGCATCCTCAGCGACAGCAAAGCCGCTCTCCAAACGGTCGTCAACCCCCGTGCCCTCCACCCTCTGGCTGTCGAAGCCAGAGACAATATCAAGCGGGGCTTGGTCCAGAACAAGGAAATATCCCTGTTCTGGATCAAGGCCCACGTAGGGTTGGAGGGCAACGAGCGAGCGGACCAGCTCGCCAAGGAGGCGGCTTTGAGGTCGAAGACGAGGCCGAACTATGACCTGTGTCCCGTCTCATTTGTCAAGCGTGGTCTGCGTCAGATCACGCTTGACAAGTGGAACGGACGCTATAAGACGGGTACGACTGCTTCTGGTACCAAGCTTTTCTTTCCGTGCGCTGTGGCTGCGTACAGAACCGTCCGTAAGATGGAGATAGCCGGCACCACGACCCAGCTATTAACGGGGCATGGTGGGTTCTCTGAATACTTGAGTCGCTTCAAGTGTAAGGAGGACCCATCATGCGCCTGCGAGCCAGGGGTCGTGG
Source organism: Pelosia muscerda (assembly GCA_963691645.1). Lineage (NCBI taxonomy): Eukaryota > Metazoa > Arthropoda > Insecta > Lepidoptera > Erebidae > Pelosia > Pelosia muscerda. The sequence goes on from OY829101.1 coordinate 19,956,443, forward strand.
AATCGGTTGCGCACCTGGTCGCGGACTGTCCCATCTTCGCTAGGGATAGGTACGAGTTGGAGTGTCGGATCCAACTGGAGGTTTGTGTAGCAAACTTTCCAGTCCTGGTGACAAAGAACTACAGGCAGCACTTCCTAGAGTATTGGGAAAGGGTAATTAGGGTAGTTTTGAGAAGGAACAAGACGTGATCGGCCTCATACAGCTATTTTTAGAAATAGCTGAGAGAGGCCGATACAAGAGTGGGAAAATGGACTGGGAGGTGCTGTCTGTGGTTCTGAAGGAAGTTTGCTGATCACCCGGATGCCCCACGCCCCACGGGATGTATGATTAGTATGAGAGGGTTTTTAAAAGAGTTGGTATGAGAGCAATGGGATGGAAGCAAGGAAATGAAAGTGATAGAATGAAAGAAACACCTAGCGTAGAAGAAGAAACAGCCAAGTGGGTATTTTCTTTATGAATATGTTAAATAATAAATAAGAAATAATTAAAAAATAAGAGGAAAAAATGGCTTCCTCGAAGTGCACAGCACGCAGAGGAAGGAGCTAGAAAAAAAAAAAAAAAAAAAAAAAAACCACTTTCTATCAGGTGGGCCATGTGCTTTATTTCACTTAAGTGGTATAAAAAGTTATACGAAATCAAGTAGGTCATGTTTAGAGTACTTAAAGTACTGGTGTGATATGATCATTATTACGTGCGCCTTTTTTACGCCTGAACGTTTTCCTTCTAAAGTATGTAAACTATGTAGGCAGTTCAGCTGAACAATGATGTCAAAGACAGTACCGACATCTATTTAACATTTAACGAATAAAAGTTTTTAAAAAAAATTGACAGGTCTTATATAGTCCCGTATGTAACGAAACCATACCTTGAATTTAAATCGATCTACGCCATCTATCGTTGCGCCATGTACTAAATAATTGAAAAACAAATTTTAATTTCATAATTAATCACGTATTTTTTTTTACAAATATGTACGTAAAAATAAAGTTTTTTTATTCACATACTTGACTGGACGTATTAAGACATAAATATCATCTATTTGAATAAAACAGCGCCCTCTATATCTTCATTCATATTTCGTTTAACATCATTAATGCTCACAACTCCGGTTCTATTGAACCGATTGCGATGAAACAAACGTAAGATTTTAAGTCTGACCAAGCCCCTTCTAACAAAAAACCGCATCAAAATCCGTTCAGTAGTTTTTGCGTCCATAGCGGACAAACAGACAAACAGACAAACAGACAAACAGACAGGAAATGAAAAAAAAATATTTTCGTGTTCAGTATCGTTCACTTAACATATCCCAAGTATTTTTTTTTAAATATCTCCAATGTACAGACACGACCGCTTTACAATTATATAATAAGGTACAGGCGCCAATGAAGGCCCACTTAATTTCAAAATTTTGTAAAATCTTGCAGATAAGTAAAGTAAAGAAAAAACATAATGGAAGTTGTAATATATTTATTTGAGAAATAAGATATCTCAAAAAGTACTACAGTTTTAGGCATTTTAACACAAATGTAAACACTTTTTAGGAACTTGGTATTGGGCTATCTTGGGAAGCTGGTCGCTGAAGATGGCCCGAAAAATATTAATGAAAATATATGAATTATAAAAACTTAAACACTTTTATTATAAAACAATAAAATAAAAACATATCCTTCTCGTAACATTATTCATAAAAGGTAAAATATCAAGCAAAAATTTTAATGTGGGCTATCTTAAATCTATCAAGATTTAAATCAACTATAAAATAAAAACAAACTACGAAATAAAATAAAATTTAACTTTGAGATCAACTTTGAAAGTAACTTATCAAAAATAAAAACAAATCAATAAGTATTTAAAAAAAAAAATGTCATAGGTGGGCTATCTAAGGAATACTGAAAATTAACTTTGAGATCAGTCAAAATATAGTTAATCAATTAAAACAAATTGAACGCTACTGTCTTCAATTGAGTGTATACACTCCTAAAAAAACTGAAAAGAAACTCAAAAGTGAATTTACTTAATAGCTTAATCAGAACTTTAATTGCACTCTGGACATATGAATTGCTCCTCATCGTCTTTGGTTAAACCCACACAGACTTCATGATACCATTTTTGGCATTTTTGGCACTGACGCATATCATCAAGTCTATCCACCTTGCATCCATGACAATACCAACCCTGTTTGTCAAGTGTTTTAGATTCCTTCTTCTTACTTACTTTTGTCACCTTCTTTTTAATATCTTCATTCACCATTCTCTTCATCAACACCTTACCTTCATCGTTATCATCATCATTACCTTTTTTCTTGTTTAGTTTTTTTTTATCTTTATTTGAGTCACTCGGTTGTTTTCCTCCCTGTCTCTGGTTTCTTGTAAGTTGCAAATTTTTAGTTGTATCAGCGTCACTTGGGCGTCTTCTTGGTTTAGTTTTTTTGGTTGTTCTTTTAGTGTTCTTTGCCGTTTTTTCTTTAGCAGTATCAAACAAATCTTTAGTTATTTTTTGCCCTATATAATTCATCGCTTTTCTTCTCGGTTTGTATTTAATGACAGCGAAGTTAGGAGTGGGGATTTGTTTGTGGAATGGTGATTTCTCAGCATGTTTTCTCAGTTCTGATAAAGGTAATTTATCTTCCGGATCATCAAGTTGAACTTTATTGGGCTCAGAGAGCGATGGAAGTTTTCTGGACTCAGCATTTAAATTTTCTTCATCTGATTCAGAAGATGAAGTAAAAATATTAAAACGCTTTGTAGAATTTTTAAGTTTTTGAAGGCCTTCATCAAAATCCTCATTTTCGGATAAATCAGGCGTACTTGAACCTAAACGGGGTATTAAAGGCTGCTTATTGAAGCCAGAGGTAGTAGGAACAGGTGAACAAAACTCTGTGCTTCTATTATATATCTCCAAAACAGGTATCTTTTGAATCGGATCTTGATTCTCCAAGTTGTCCATGTTAAAATCTTCAAAAGAGGAGCTATAATCAACTAATTTTTTGACAAAAGATGGAGATTGCGGATAAGATTCAAAGACTTCGACGTAATTTGCATGATTTGGGGATACATCATCGTGAATCAAAATTGATGGTGATAAATTCCTGTACTCTTCTTCATGATTTGACAAATTTTCATCCGAATGGTTGTCACACCTTGGGTACAAAACAAGACTTCCGGGAATAGAATCTCTTGAAGGTGATGAATTAGAAACTGAATGAGGCATTCTTGAGGAACTTGCCACCTGTGGATCGGGCATTAGTGTAAGTACTGAAGGTGCATACGCTTCTTCTGGAATTGCGCAGGGATCGTACGGGAAGAGGCCGGTAGCTCTAAATCCACTGATTATATTGTCCTTGGTCATGCACTTAGACCAAACTTTTGAAAAAATTTTTGTAAAACGAGCTTTAGTCAGTTTCCGTTCTGGATGCTGATAGGCATACAACAATACCTCCTCGTCCCAAAAATGTTCGAACGACTTATTAACCGATTTGTCTAGCGGTTGAAGCTCATGAGTCGTATTTGAAGGCAAGCAATAGAGTACAATATCATGGGCATCAGCAGCGTCAACGATTCTTGCGTCTAAATGTGAGGAGGCCCCATCAAAAATTAGAAGGCATTTTCCTGGAGATTTATTCTGCCCTAAGTGGTATATGAAATCAACAAAAAGTTCGGTCGTCATACTGCCCTTCGGAGCCATTTTAACTAAACTACCAGGCGGTAAATTGTCACAAAATTCTGGTCTCAACCTTTTTCCCTTAAATAGAATCATGGGTGGCACAGTATTGCCCGTTGCACTTACACACATAGCGATTGTGACGTTTTCTGCATGTTCTTGACTGACAAAGTGCACTCTCTTGGTCCCTTTTGCCGCAAAAACCTTCTGTTGGTGGTGTAGTGTTAGACGACATCCCTTTTCGTCCATGTTATAAAGGCGTTCCGGGTGGGTGGAAATATTTAACTCATCGTAAATGTCTTTTAGGGCTTCAAAATGTTTTGAAACTATTGGCTTGTTGAGTTTTTGTGCTCTGGCGGGGTTTAACAATTGAGCCCTTCGAAGCGATATTTCTGGATTGCGTTTCACAAAATTTGTGAGCCATTTTTTTCCAGCAATATTCTTTTTATCACTAAAAACATTCGATACGTCATTTGCTTTACAAAATTCGTAAGCCTGCTTCCTAACAATTTTCGGAGTTAATGGCATTCCTATCTGAGACAGTCTAATTATCCTTTTGCATAAATCCTTTTCTTGTGATTTATTAAGAATAGGGACACGACCAGTTATTTTCTCCATGGAACCAGATTGTAGGTGGTTTCGTAATGTTCGCCTTGGTATGCCATATGTCTCAGCAGCTTTTCGCTGTGACATTTGGCAGCTTTTGACTGCTTGAAGGGCAGATTTCAATTGTAATTCTGTCCATTCCCCGCGTCGTTTTTTAGTAGAAGGCTCCATGTCAATCTACGATAAAAATAGAATAAAACAAAGAAAAATGAGTACCTCAAAGAGTAATAAAATAAAATTACTAACTTCAATTTTAATACATTCTTATTCAATCTCAATAACAAGTCAAACTTAAAAAAAAATAAACATACAAACACAAAAATACACTAACACTACATTTTCATAATCCTAGAAAGGCCCGGGCTATGTTTGGGAGTTATATTATGGGCCATGATAGGAAATTACACCCGGGTTGAGTATAATCTCGTAAAAATACAAAAAAGGAAATAAAATAATAAAACTCACCTGCAATTCGTTGATAAATAGGTTAAATATGAATTTCCACAGTTTAGAGCAAAGAGATTTGTTTTAAATTTGTTAATTTTAAAAAGAATTTAAATTATGGAGGTTATAAAACGTGCATCGTCTTGACATGACCAAGCGATCTGTCATCTGTCTTCAAAATGGCGACGCGCCGGTAGTGAAACACACTTGCACTATTAGTAATGGTACTAGTAGCATAAACCCGCGAAATTTCAAATGTTTCAAATAATCATAACTGTACTTTTTTTTAAGTGGGCTATCCTAGGAGCCGGGCCATCTTCGGCGACACTACCTTAGTATAGATTTAAAACAACAACAACATAAATTTGACATCTAAGCAAGTAACGTTGTAGATCAAAAGGAATGAAATATCGCAATGAACCTTGACTTTCTAATGAGTAGACCTGCCTGAGTTCAATTATTATTTCTCAGACTAAAATATCAGAAGGATCAGAAAAGCTATCTTGTAATCCAACTTGAAAACAAATTTTCTTATAATTAGTCTGCTTGATTAAATCTTGAAGCTTCGCACATTGTTAATAACTAGCCGTCTTCACAACGACGACATTTTCAGACTATCAATTTTAATTTGAGTTAGAGAGTAAAATAACACAAATTCGTGTTCAAAATATATTGTGTGAAGAGATGATAGCAAAAAGATGATTAGATACTATTGTTTTGTAATTTTAACACCTCCAAAGTCTTGAAAATGATGATAGTATCAATTTGCGTAGTGATTCTTTCATTTTTCAATTCAGATTGCGCCTTACAATAATTTTATAGCGCAAATAAAATACAATATTAATATTTTCTGCACTATTCATTTCTTTTTTTATATCTATCTGTTTTGAAGTCTTCCAAAAAGTCGTGGGTAGCCCCATTTTATACATTTTTACCACTGCAGCAAAGAGAATATGTCTGACCATTGTTACTGTGGCGAAATAAAATATGACCACATAACAATAAAAGTCGAGATCAACCGTAGGTAACGGTTAGTGTATGATAAAAATCTTAGTTTATAGATGCACCTGAAGCTCATACCTTCAACAAACAGGACACAAAAACAGGATAGCGGTATTAGTTTTGAACCAATTTCTGTAAATACACTGGCAGAATAAATTATTGTACCTACTTGAATTATTGATTTATGTGTGTCGTATCAAGATGGTTGGCGACTGTGAAATAGTTAAAAGTTATGTCATTTATTGATTGTTACATGTTCAGCAATAATAAATGAAATTGAATTTTAGTTGCTTTTTAATATATTATACTTCATAATCTTATTGGAACTTTACAATATAGCCATATTTCAGATGATATTCAATAGAAATATGGTTTAAAAGACAATTAATATATTATTATGTCCACAGGTTTAATGCACATATCTAATTTCCGGGATTTCAAACATCGATTTTTTTATTTAGGTACAACTGCGCGAAAAAATCCATTGCTGGAATTTGAATATCATCGTTCATCCAAATTGTGTCGTGATGGAAAAATATACAGGCGATATCACTGCGAGAGAAGGAAATCTCGAAATCTCTGGTCAGTGTGGCAACAGTAAGCTAAGGCTCTTAACATTGAAATAGACTTTTGTCTCTCAATTGCGATAGACTATTTGATTGATAAACGTTGGGATTTCGAATTTCAGTATTTTGATACGCATCCTATTATTATAGTTGGTAACCCCATAGCCAAACCCGTGAAGTGTGATCCCGTCTTGACCGATCTTTCTTATATCGCTACTGAATCAAAGTAATAATTCTCATTACCCAACTATAAATTCGCTTTTATCTTACACTTACACCCCAAAACGCCCACTTGGGTCTGTTGACAGCTCCTATTGTTTGCGCGACCGTCTCCAAGGACCTGCTTACAACCTAACTAGAAACTTGAATGGGACTTACGATCTCACCATAAAGGAATGCAGTATTATAACTTGGACGGTAGATAATGAAAGTTTTGGTGTTTGTATTCAGATTTCGGCCGCATTTATTGTTTTAAGGTGTTTCTGGAATTTCAATGAGGTTGTAAATATTTTGGGTTTATGGTAGATATTTATATCTGATACTGTCGTCGTGAATTATCAAGCGAGCTTCAGCGAGAGCTACAATGTCGAAATCAGTGGAAGTGAATTTGTTTGTAGCCTAATTCGATACTGAAGATTGTATTACATTAGCGAGAACCAATTGGGTAACAACATTATTGTTAGAATTCTTTTTTTAAAAGATTGTATGAAAATGACGATAATGATTTAGATTGGAAAAAGTGAATTTTATCAGGCCTCGAACCCGTGACCAGTCCCTTACATAATTCGTTAGAATAAAAATCTATTAAATTCGTAACTTAAATGTATAGAAACAACGGAGTATCACGAAAAGCTCAGACTGCCTACCGGGAACCTATGTGTGTAAGATCGTCTCTTCTCATAATGACGACTTCTCAAAATGCCAACCGCTCGCAAAATGACAACTTCTCAGAAAGCAAACTTCTCACAATGCCAACTTCGATCAGCCAATCACAATTCTCCGCTCTACCTTTATATTACGAAGTCAATAATAGTTTTAAGTGCTACTGGCACAGATGGACCATGTGCTTGTGCCACCTAGGTGATATAATATGTAGATTGTACTGTATTTATTGAATAAACATAATATTGACCTTAAACCAAAAAACAATAACCCAGAACTCATTTGTCGTAGCGGCCCGGTTTATGCAATTTATATCTGAGTAAAATTATGTTAAGGGAAGCAACTGTTCGTTCACAAACCGAATTATTCCTTATGCGATAGCTTATTATTAGCCTTATTTTTGATTTAATGGATATGAAAAAGAAAAATAAAACTTTCAAAAATATCTAGTGAGTTCTACGGGTCCATTTCAGGTCACTATTTCAATGTGAAAATATAGTAATGGAATATCCCTAGCCAGCGGTTTGTGAAACCGATTTTAAGAGTCGTATAAAAGAATTATGGGAGGTTTGGGTTACTCTTGGAATACGTTTGTAGATTCTGGTAAACTATTGCTTTTACTACCTATCTTTTTATTATTTCATCATTAGGTGCGCATGAAAAAACTACTTCTCGTGGCTAAATATTTCAAGTAGGTAGTCATGAAAAGGATTTACCATTTGCAGAAATCCAGAAAATAGAGACCACTGTTTCATAATATGGTTTTTTATACCATTTAGGGGGCAGACAAGCACGCGGCCCACTTGGTGGAAAGTGGTTACCGTGGCCCATGAACGTTTGCCACACCCAGGGGCGTCACATCCGTGCTGCCGACCATTATAGAAAAGAGGGGGAAGGGGAAGGGGAGAAGGTTAAGAGAGTTTCTGTACTTCTTCTTCTAGCAACTACTTCTATGAAAGGGGGGGGGGGAGTAGTTGCCTTTTCTTGCATCACTTACCACCCTACTAGTCCCTTGATGTTATGGCCCTCTTTAAAAGTCCTTTGGTTGTCTTGCCATTTAAAAACTTTAAAAAAGTTAAAAAATGTTTGATGAAAAATAATTAAGGCTATTATAAAGTAGTCGAATCTTACTGATAAAAATGCTTACTGATAGTCAACCTTACTAATTTAGTGCTAAAATAAAAATCTTTGTCATATGTTTTTATTTACTTTATTATCATGATCATACATCAAATGTAGGTATTTTTGACAAATACAATTTTGACATTCATATAAATGTCCTTTATGTGCCTAAACTGAATGAACAAACTTGATTCTCTGATTCTTTTATAGAATCAGGAATTTTATAAGACATGTTTAGGTTAACTTGTAATTTGAATACCTAAGTACATTCACTCACACCCAGCGACTTGATTATATAAATGCATATTGTTTGGGAACTATAGTGACTTGATTAATTAATCTTTCTGCCACTGACGCACATTGTTACGTTATTCCTTAGTGTCATAGTAATATATAATTTATATAAATTACCATCTATTCATCATATCATCTCGGATTATAGAGCAGAATGATGACTGCGAATGGGGTTATGCGACGAATGTGTCTCTATGACGTAGTTACATGTCTTCGTGGGACTTCGTATTTGCTCATCATAATAATGTGGACCAAGAAGGAAACTTAATGTTCGTTTTTTAAAATTTACTGTGGACGGATGAAAAGATATGCCGAAATTACAGTCTGGGTACCACCGATTGGAAAATTGGGCCAGTCTCAAAAATCTAGTCGCGTTTTAATTTACTACGGACCGTATTCTAGAATGACACTTAACTGAATCTTGATTTATGGAGACAGATTGTTTAGACCGATTTATGGCTTTGAAAGCTATCTGTCCTCAGATGAATCGAGATTCAGCTGATAATCGAGAAGCTTAATCTCCGATTAGTAAACTTAGCCTAGCAATTTCTCAAGAATGCTTAACACTTTCAATATTTTATGCAGATTCTATGCAGACAAGAAGATAAATTATTGTACTAAATGGTGTAGTTTTTCAATGCTTCATTCTATTTCCTAGTACAGAAGTTTAGCACTTTGAATAGGTATTATTAACCAAACTATAATTTTAGGATATAAACAAGCACTTTGAAAAATACAGCAATTTGCACCCACGTAAACTTAAATATTTATGTTAGCCAACACTTTACCGCTTATATTGGTACTAGCTGTTGCCCGCAGCTACGCACTCTTGGAAAAGGGTTGTCACGCTTTGCAATATAGCCTGTGTTACTCAGGGTGAATGTATCTTTCCAATGGAGAAAGAATTTTTGAGATCGGCCCAGTAATTCATTACAAACATACATTAACACACATTTTTTTGACGTGACAACGTCTTATAAATTGGCTTGCCGGGTGACACTTCAAGAAACTGCGTTACGCTCCGCTCACGTTATGCGCTCACAATGAGAGCGAGTGAGAGGCACGCGTCCCTTCCACTCGGGCATGGTTAGCCCGCCTAAGAGCGAGAGAGACAGACATAAAAAGTGAAAGGCACGCGTCCCTTCCACTCGAGCACAGTTAGCCCGCCTAAGAGCGAGAGAGACAGAGCGAGAGAGAGAGAGTGAGAGAGATAGGCATACACACCGGTTCATGTCTTACGCTTCTATTTCGCTTAGGCTCCTGCATACAAGTTTACACGTTGCCAGTTAATTGTATATAAATACGTATGTATGTGTAAAGGTAAAAATAAAATTTTGTTAATATGAAATTCAGTGCGAGATTCTTTGTATAAATTAATGTTTTAAATATAATTCTTTGTATAAATAAATGTTTTAAATTGTTACTATTATTTCATCCTTCTTCCTACTATACGAATGAATATTCACATTAAAATTATTTTACCACTCAAAGTCGTTGTCACGTAAAACTTTCGCCCGTATACCGACTTTACAGGCAACCAATTTTTTTCTTCCTTGTATTATAGGTGTAGATATCATAGTCTTAGCGCAGCGTGAGAAATCGGGTGCCGACGGCGTCAAGGTGGAACCGGCCGTTCCAGGGACGGCACGTGTAACGGCGGCCACTATACTTTGGACTGGACCCAGCTTTCATCAGGCGAGGTGCAGTTAATTTGACAACGAAGTTTAAAGAAAGTCAATACGATTCTTAATACAAAAATAACATACAAATAAATTCTAACCTGGAACAAAGGATCGGCTAACCTTCAACGTGGTTCCAACGTATTCCCGTGAGAGAGTTTTATGATATTCATAAAAAGTAAAGAAATAAGTATTACGGCCCTCAACGCGCACAATCTTGTTTAGACAAGTTGAAATCCTCACATGCGAGGACGGCGACAGATTAAGCCGTAATAACATGCAAATTAGCCCCTCATTCCTTATTTGTAGGTTCGCACGACGAGATGAAGCGACAACAGTAATGTATGGAGCTGTAAACTCAAGGGCCAACTATAAAAAGCAGTAATAACTTTTGGTCTTCATGGAACAAACTTAATTCAGAAATACGTATATGATCTCTTGCTTTCATACATACTTATTATAAACTAGCTATAGCCCGCGGCTCCGTCTACGTGGACTTCTACTTCTCCCACTACTCCATAAAAACCTTTCATCTTCAAATAACTTTATTTCATTACTGCTAAAATTGAATACAAATCTTTGTAGGTATAATATATTTTTACAGTAATGTATGCTATAAAAATATGCAGTAGGGCGTTTTCGACCTGAAGCGATGACACGCGCGATCCGACTTTCACGCGGGCGGAGCCGCGGGCAACAGCTAGTCTTCAAATAATTTTATTTACCTTATTTTAGAGAAATCTGTGTAAGTCTATGTTGAACACTCTGCGCCTAGAGTCTAACATGTTTACATCACCGGACCTGCTAAGTGCATCATCATAGTCCAGAAGGTGGCGCGCTGACTCCGTCTGCAAGCGAATAGTATCCAGACATACGCAGTCATCAAAATTCAGGGCAGCCGCTCTAAGGATAGTACATAGCACATTCACCAATCATATCCTATTGATATGGTGGATAGAATGAGCGAGGTGTCTACTATCCACTTCGTGATTGATTTTATTTAATTTTCTTTAAAAAGAAATATTGGCAACTAAATTTTTTAATATTTCCTCTAACTCTTACCGCTAACCTCAATAACTTGTATTAGTAGTGGGTTCACTTATGCAGTTTATTGACGAGGTTTAGAACCCTCAACTCCTTGACAACTAAACTACGTTTTTTTATCGAGTGAAAACTCCCCTTAGATACTTATCCTGCCGGAGCCGGTTGGGAAGGTTATGTCGGGCTTGGACCGACTAAAACACACGCCGTCTTTGGGTTTTTAGTTGCTAGAGGTGAGATAGTAGTCAACATATTCTTTCGCACCCAGGCAGACCCGGGGGGAACCACTAAGATTCCGACGTTTCATTTTACGATTAGTATCTGATGGAGTACAATTAGGTCCATGGTTTTTTTCTATCCCTCGCAAAAGTGCCCGATTACCGGCAATAGGCTCGCATCCTATTACATGGAACTAAAAATCATGGTTGTTCCAAATCTATCCTAGGCTTTCAGGAATTCACAGGTGAGATTATATATATATTGCAACGTATTTTTCTTAATTGGGCAGCAGCATGATAGATTAGAAAGTTTAATGACTAATCGCTTCATCTCGCAACTTGGAGGCTCATACATAATTCATACTCTGTAAGTTTTAGTTTTACAGGTACACATATGCGGCGGGCAACCTGTGGGTTGCCTGTTGTAAACCGTTTAATGCGAGCTGGCAAAGCCGCAGTTTGATGCGGTAATCTTTGTTGAGGTGCAATTACCTACAAATTTGTCTTGGCAACCTTGTTTGATGTTGTTATGAAAGCTAGGTAGACCTTTAAAGACAAAGAACAAGAGGGAAAGAGAGTATGTGTGGAAGAGAGGGACTTACGGCTTAAAAGTTTACCGAAATAGTTTAGGTAAGTTCTAGCGCTCGAATACCGTGGATCAGATGAAGTTTAAATTTAGTAATAGTATTAAAAAAATATCTCGAGGTCACAATGCATTTGTCGGAACACTAACCAAGGAATGATTTATCAAAACAGCAATAATTTTCATCAGTTCATAGAACGTAAGAATATTGTTTTTAAGGGTGAAAATTAAAAGTCACAATAATAAGTAACAATCCGATGAATACTCTCATCATAGCACAGTAGCATAGAACAATAACCCTGGAGAGGTTTTGTGTTATTAATGGGAAGACCGACAAACCCTTCTTTGTCTTTCGCACTGACAGTACAAGACTCTCTTAACCTTCTCCCCTCTCCCCTCCCCCTTCCCCTGTTCTATACGATCGTTAACACGAATGTGATGCCCCTGGTATTACAAACGTCCATAGATCATGGTAACCACTTTCCATCAGGTGCGCCGCGTGCTTAGGTATATCTACCACCTAAATGATATGAAAAAAAAATGTTGACTGTTGGAACATCAGAAAAACAAACATTTCTTTTAGAAGAAGTTACTTGTTAGAAATGTTTATAGTCAACTTATTGAATTTGCGTTTACGATGGAATCCACATTCGATTAATTAGTTGATTTTTTTATCTCTAGATGGCGTGTCACCTCTCTGAATCACAATATCGTTGTTTACAAAACGTGACATAAAATTCATGTCAAATAAAAGCCATTTTGGCTATCAAAATACAGTGTACCTAACCAGTATCACCCATCTAAAACATACCTATGCTAAAAAGTGAGATTCTATCCTTAGGGCGGATATTTAAAAATCACGGCGCTACATTCACAAGCACCCAGATGTAAAACGGGGTAGTGATCGTTTATTTCTGCGACACAAAGGGGCTGTTCTGTAATGTGGTGTAAAGTTTGTTGGGCATGAATGTTTGACGTGTTTATCGTTTAACTTCAGAATCAATAAATGTTATGGTTGACGATAAGAGTCCCGAGTTCAGTTTAACTATTATAGATAACAGAGTACCTAATACAGATTTAGTATGAATATCATAGAAAGATTGTGTTAATTATTTTTAAGTTAAATTGTACAAGGGAGGACTTTTCATTTGGAATTTAGATGTAACTATTTATTAATACGGCTATGATTATTTCTTCTAATTTTGTTGAGAAGCATTATCTTACAGTTGTTACCGGTTGCATCCAATACTGTGGCTTTATCCCAAAAACTTGATTATAATATTATCATAATATTAATTTACGTATACACACAGTTACTTCACAGCTTATGTAACGTGGTGGTACGGACCACGACCTCTACGCAAAAGACGCGGGTTCGATCCTCGTTCAGTGCAAATATGTGTATGCATGAATATAGCTATTTGCAGTGGTCTGGTCGTGCCTCTGAAAGCACGTTTAGTCCCGACTGCCATACGAACATCTATGTTCAACTAGTCTAACTACAGAACTTCAATACCCGTAATTGATTCTGAAGGTCAGAAGCAGTCGCTGCGCGGAAAACATCAAAGTTCAGCGTAGACTAGAAAGATGACTTCGACCTATTGGGAGAAGGCTCAGAGGATAATGTTGATGATATTATATGGTGAAACTCTCGTTATCGTCATCTCCCTGCCCTTGTCCCAATGACTTGGGATCAAACATGTCATTCTACTCCATACATTCCTATCAGACATCATTTCCTCAGTCACCCCCTTCTTTGCCATATTATCTTTCTCACAATTCATTCATTTTTTTTGGGCCAACCTCTGCTTCTAAAGCTCATTCATACTTTGTATGTTCAAACTTTCAACGCTAAACAATAATACCATTTTCGAATGTCCATTGCCCTTATTTATACAAGGCCTAAAAATACTCTGGTTCATCAATGAAACATTTCAACAAGCCGAAAATACTCCGTTTCGGTAAAACATACGGTAGGTTTTGTTGGAACAAATGATTACTCTTATAGGTATGTTACACAAGAATATTCGCAATATACCTAAGCTTTTGTGCGACAAAATTGAATGTAAACATTTCTCTAACAAAAGCATTGTTTGATGGATGATGAAAAGGTAAAATGTTTCTATTTTTATATAATAATACAACTAGCACGCGGCACACTGTGACATAGTGTTAGTAAAGCTAAATGAAACAATAATTTCTCAAAAAACATCAACCAGCATTACGACGCTATTTGTATTTATATAGTGATATTTTTTATTATTGTTTCATTTAGCTTTACTGATACGATGGAGAGTAAATAATGCAAATTAAATGGTATAAAAAATAAAATAAAATATCACTAAAACGCATAGCCCACAACGAGCGATGGCGACTCGGGCAACGGAGGTCGCAGAACGAACTACGTCCTCCATGAGCGCAGGCTTAAGGATGACAGGTGTAGCCGCCTGTAACCTTAGCAGAAGTTGAAGTAGGCCGCAGTGGCAGCGTGACTTGTACAGTGACAACTCAGTTGTCATGGTCACAAAATAACCTATATCCTCCATGAACGCGGGCTTTAGGGGCGACGCGACGGGTCGAGTCGCATGTCATCGCTGCAGAAGCAGAATGCGGTGGTAACTTTTAAAACGACCGGACCGAGGCTAACGTAATGATGATGATGAATGTTACCTCGTCATATTAAATGATGACTGATCGGATCACCTTAAGAATTAAAAAACAATCACTATCATCTCGACTGTGTAATCTCGTAACCGTTTCATCGCGAGATTAACGCGAGGCGGCTGTCGGCTAACATAATTAGATTTTGTAATTTACGTAGCTGTCTGGAACAGAATTAAGTGTAATCTCAGTGTACAGGTAGAAATATGACAAGAAGTGAATAGATAAATTGAGAGATCCTCGACGTTGCCTTGAGCACTCTAGAAAATTTTAGTCAGTTTGTTATATTATTAAAATTTTCATAAAATGGAAGAGTCACTCTGTAGCGGTCCTGAAGATGTCTTGTATAGAAGCGAAATACGTGTCGAAGTTTTTTCTAGGAATATTGCACATAATATGAAATGCGTATGAAGTAAAAAAGAAACAGTGTCTTTCAGCCATTCCTATTTGAACTTCGTTGTATAAACGAACACAAACTGTGTACAGTCGCAATCCCTGTGTGTGCATAGGTACCATACCGTACCAAAGACGCCACTAGAGTTTAGCTTTGAAAATGTTTCGTAGCTGTACTGTTTCTGAAGCAAAGGGAATTATATATTTTCATACCACACTTTCGTCGTACAATAACTTTTGTGAAAGTTCCTGCATACATAGTGAAATTATAATATTCTGCTTTTCAAATTTTCTTTACTTTGATACACATACATTTGTGTGTTAGCGTAAAGTGGAGGTAGGACATGACGGTATCTCCCATCCTAATTGAGCAGTTCGACTGGGGAAGAATACCCTACAGAATACCTTGGCTAATAATCGATAATCGCGGGTAGTTGAGAAATCAAGTTGGGAAAATAGTTGCTCCATTTAAATTTTAATAATTAATTATATACAATATATTTTAAACTTATTCTATGCTATCAAATAGTAGCTAAAGTGTCTACCTGCCGGGAGCAATAATATTCTTCACATTAACTCTTCACTAAAACACAATACTTCACCAAACTGTTCCAAGGCTTCAAACATGCACCCCATGCAAGCTACAATGGACATGTTGAGCAGCAGCATTCACAGGAAGATGGAGGAATTCGAGGCTAAATTAAAGGCATCAAGTGAGCCAATTTCTGTATCCGGTCTGGCAGCTGAATTTAGTGAGTACAGAAGCTTCGTCACACAGGCACTGAAAATGCTGCAGCAGCAGATGGATGCCATGGCTCGCACTGTTGATGGCATTGAGATGCACAGACGCCGAAAAATCCTTCTAGTCCATGGTGTTGAAGAAGGAAAGGAAGAGGACCCCACCCTAGTAGTAACCAACATCGTGAAGCGGCAGCTCGGTGTGCCAGACTTTCCAGCTGACTGCATTCAACGTTGCCAAAGGATGGGACGGGCTACATCATCTAAGAAGCCTAGACCTCTGCTGTTCAAGCTGCGGGACCATGTCATGCGCGACAAACTTTGGTTCAGCAAAACAAAGCTCAAGGGTTCAGGAATCACAATGTCGGAGTTCCTGACTAAGTCCAGACACGATGTGTTCGTTGCGGCCCGGGAACGCTTTGGCATCGCTAGGAGTTGGACCAGGGACGGCAGCGTATATGTTCTCGGTTCTGGGGACGTGAGGCATCGCGTGACAACACTCGCAGAATTGAATAAGATCCCGGATATTCCAGCGCAGCCGTCGGAGCCGGGCCCCACTGCCGCCCCGAAAGCAGCCGCCTCCAAACCTAGACGTGCAGTGACGATCAAAAAGTGAGGTTGCATGTCGCATTGTTCCATGTAAGCTTTCGGTCCAGGCGCAACTTTGTTTACACAAAATACCTCCTATTCTATAAATGCTCCACTAACTTAATTGCCGACTACAAGAAGGTATTTATCACTAATCTGCTTATTAAAACTGTGTACCCGTATTAGCAAAATAATTAGATCATATATTTTTTATCAAAACAATGATATTGACTTGACACTTGACAGACATTGACATTGACATTGACAGCTACTCATTACGCATTGTCACGTTCCATTCTCAAATGCATCTCACAATACTTGCAGCATATCGTGATCTGTGCACGGACTGATGTACACTAGTGTAAACAATTAAGCAGACGGTGTGTGCCTGGACTGAAGGCGTCATATTACAATATATGCTTGGATTTTTGTTGTTTCTTCCTTGCGAATTACCCTAATTTACATTGTGTTGTGATTCGTCACATGCCACCGGCAGATGGAGATAAATAGTATCATACAGTATCATAAACCTGAATTAGGTATTATTTTTTGTAGAAACTGCGAATGCCTTACTCAGACTACAATAGCGATAATGACGAATATGTCTCTGCTTGTAGTAATACTAGCTACCAGAGTATACCCTCTCTTGCTGAGTCACTTTCGTCCCAATTCTCTGATGTTCCCAATAACTTTAATGTTGTTCATATTAATGCACAAAGCATTCCGGCTCATTTCCCTGATATGCTGGCAAGCTTTGACTGTGCGTATATACATGCAATTCTGATTTCCGAATCATGGCTCAAGCCATGTTTACCCTCTTTACCTTATACCCTACCAGGATTTCAACTCATTAGAAACGATCGTGTGGAACGTCGTGCGGGTGGTGTAGCAATATACCTCCGCACACAAATACAATACTCTGTTTTAAGTACGTCACCACAGCCACCGCAGGCAGGTGAACATATTTTACTGGAGGTTGAACTCCTGCACAGTAAACTTTTACTTGGTGTTTTTTATTGTCCTTCTTCTAACATAAATTACTTTTCCTCTTTTGAACTTCTTCTAGATACTTTTGTGCCTGCGTACGGTCAAAGCATAATTATGGGCGATTTCAACACCTGCCTCAATAGGAACGATTCTCGCTCGTCTACTCTTCGGTCCATCGTTCAATCTTGCAATCTATCTATCCTTCCTTCCGACACAACTCATCATGCTCCTCATCTTGCCCCTTCTCTGCTAGATCTGATAATTGTTTCCTCCCTAAATCGTGTAGCTAAACATGGTCAGTATACTGCTGATGAGTTTTCTTACCATGACCTCCTATTTCTATCATATCAACTACGCCCACCTAAACTAAAGTCTAAGGTTCTTCTGCAGCGCAACTTCAGTGGTATGAATCTTGGCAGCCTGCGCAGGGATGCCGATAACTTGGATTGGGGTCCACTATACAATTCTGAGTGTGTTGATGAGAAAGTTGCACTATTTACATCGAATCTTACTCAGCTATATGATGTACATGCTCCGGTTCGTAGAATAAGAGTGAAACACCTCCCATCGCCTTGGCTCACTACTGAAATTAAATCTCTCATAACAAAAAAAGCGGCGGCCAAGTCGAAATATAAAAGGTGTCCTTCGGATTTAAACCGCGACAAATATGTAGCCATCAGAAATCACTGCAATAGAATGTGTAGGAATGCACAACGCCGATATATCCATGCCTCTGTAGAAAACGGAGATCCGGCAAAAGTCTGGAAATTTCTTAAGACATTGGGAGTCGGCAAATCTCGTGAAGACTCAGTCCCTGACCACATAAATTTAGACTCACTTAATCAACATTTCTCATCGTCGTCAAAATTAGATACAATGACGAAACAAAATACATTACAGCATCTTTCATCTGTCTCGACTCCCAACTGTTCTCCATTTTTCTTTAGTCAATTCTCGGCTTGTGATGTTAAGAAGAGTATCATGTCAATAACGTCCAACGCGGTGGGAAGCGACTGTGTCAGCCGTAATATGATCCACCCTATAATCGACGAAATCCTTCCTGTCATCTGCCATATCCTGAATTACTCCATATCCAGCAATGCATTTCCTATCGCTTGGAAAGATGCCCAAATAATCCCTATACCTAAAAAGAAAAATCCTTCCTCTTTCTCTGAGTATCGTCCTATTTCCATCCTACCCTTTCTCTCTAAGGTCCTTGAACGACTTGTTCACACGCAACTTCATACTTTCCTCTCTAAAAACTCATTATTAAATCCTCTACAGTCTGGATTTCGTCCTGGCCACAGTACTACTACTACACTGGTTCATATTACGGAAGATATCAGATCGGGTATGGAAGAAGGTGAACTGACAGTACTAACTCTGTTGGACTTCAGTAATGCCTTCAATACCGTTGATTTTGACATTCTACTTGGCATATTGAGCTCTCTTAACATATCTCCAACTGTGGTTGACTGGTTTCATAGTTACCTGTATGGTCGCCGACAGCGTGTCTGTATCAAGGATGCTACTTCCTCTTGGTGTGCAACGACTGCTGGCGTACCGCAGGGCGGTGTTCTGTCTCCCTTACTCTTCTCAGTTTTCATAAACTCAATTACCAACGAACTATCTTCATCCTACCATCTCTATGCAGATGATCTACAGATATATTCTCGGGCCCCACCGGACCAGCTAAAGGAAGCTGTTGACATCATTAATGCTGACCTCGCAGTAATATGCACCTGGAGCGCCTCATACGGTCTTGAGGTTAACCCCTGTAAGACACAGGTCATTCTTGTCGGTAGTCCCAGGATGATGAACAAGATAAATAGTTCACTTCTCCCACAAGTAATATTTAATGGGGTAAGTGTCCCTTTCAGTGACAGGGTTAAAAATCTGGGGATATTGATGGATAATTGTCTATCTTGGGTTCCACAGATGCAGGAGCTGAGACGCAAAATTTTTGCTGCATCGGGGTCTCTGCGTCGGCTCCAAAACTTTCTACCCACTGCCACGAAGATTGCGCTTGTACAGACTCTTCTCTTCCCTATCCTCGACTATGCTGATGCCAGCTATCTAGATCTCACTGAAGACCAACTTAACAAACTTGAGAGACTCCAAAATCTATTTATACGTTTCATATTTGGCCTACGCAAATATGACCATATTTCTGAATTTCGACAAAAGCTCAAGTGGTTACCTATACGATTTCGCCGGAATGCTCATATTCTTTCCTTGCTATACAATATTTTATTTAATCCACAAACTCCTACCTATCTTAAGCAACGGTTTGAATTCCTACACAACACGCACTCTAGGGTTTTGAGATCATCGGAGAATCTGAGATTGAAAATGCCAAGTCATTGCACCAACTTTGCTGACAAGTCCTTTTCAGTTCAAGCAGCTCGGTTGTGGAATGCTCTGCCAGTGACGATTAGGCGTGCTCAGTCCTTGCCTGTGTTCAAAAGGCTGGTCAGGGAGTACTATTTATCTCTCTGACAGAAATAAAAATTGTATTATGTATGTAGTTATGTTGTAATATTGTATGTCTATGTATGTATATGTATACATTGCATATTATTGTGTTGTTGTGCTATTGTATGTTGTTTGACTTATGTATTATTATTATTTTCTTCATATATTGTGATAATAATGATGTTGCACACCAAACTGCCCAGAAACGCATTTCCACTGCTATTTCTCTCCATCCTAAGGTTGCCTGTAAGAGATTGCCGCAGAGCGATAAGGCCGCCAATTGTATTTACCATGTGCAAACATTTATCTTTGTTGCTATTCTATTCTTGGTGTACAATAAAGACATGTTATTATTATTATTATTATAATAAACTTGTGTTGCGTTTCCGGTGTTGAGTAGGGTAGCCAGAGCTCACTGGTTTTGTGCTGTCAGTGGGAAGACCGAGCAACCTTCTTTGTCTTCTCCATTGACAGCACAGAGACTCTCTTGATCTTCTCCTCTCTCCCCTTACGTCCTATTATCTATATGATCGGCAGCACGAATATGACAACCCTGGTGTTGCAATCGTCCATAGGTCACGGTAACCACTTTCCATCAGTTGGGCCGAGAGCTCGCCTGTCACTAAAGTAGTATGATATAAGGCATGGACTTCATGCATTCATTATGCGACCGGAGATGCCCGAGACCGAGTCACTTACTTTCATCGTGGGCTATGCGGGCCATATGTATAATATATTGCGTAATAATATTAATATTAAAATACTATACTATTGAATATTTCCAGCATTATAGATAACATACACATACATTAATATTTCACGGCCGCTTACATCCAATCAGATACCACAACAATGGGAACCAGACAGACATTCCACCATCGCACATTCGCTTGAAATACCCAGAATGTTCCCCAGAAACTGTGCCTATCGACACAAACTAATCCTCGACACACAAACGTAACACAAATATAATCTTATTAGATGATATAAGGGCAGATGTTTGATAATACACAGCCATAGAACGTAACACGATTTATTAATAAAGTGCGTGTGTTATATCGTGCCTCGAGGGTGCGATGGTTTAACATTAATATGATGGTAGGTAGTTCTTATTATTATGTATCAGATTTGTAAGCGGAAACTCAGACTATGTACCTTAATAATCGTATAATCCTTTAACAGAATAATAAGATTGCCAGTGTAGGTGTTTCAGGTATAAAATAATTTTGTATTTTTGACCGAAATAGGTATGACAGTTTTAAATGGAAAATGAATTGCATGTAGCTGCTGGAAATTGTAGTATTAACAGTCGGAAAATTATAAAAAAAATACAAATCATTTTTTGTGAATACTAGGTGACACTCTTCAATCGTAGTATCGAAATTTATTTTTAAATCCATTCCTGCAACCCATGAGAACCTATTCCCGGATTAAAACCTATGTGTTATTTCAGGCTCTAATCTGTCTTATAGCTATAGCTCTAATCGCTGTACATTTTAGCCGGGTCTGTTCGGCCGTTAGAGCGGCTTAGGTGGTTACTCACCCTAGCATGATTGAGTAACAAAAATCTTTAAACTTTGACAATCGACACTTTGATAAAGAGAGGACGTAGTAAGCCTTCCCGAAGAGCGAAACCTATACTCGGGCCCTCTCTGTGAGTAGCGGCAGTGTAGTGAAACAAATTAATAAATCACGATGGCAGCTCAAAAAAAAAATCTCATGTTAAATTTATAACGAATCTATTTTAAGTAGAAAGACAAGAGAATAATATAAAATGAGGCAATAACAGTAGAATAAAATGATTAACTTCTATTAAATTGGCAAGACTCGTCTTTCTGATCCGGGAACATCTTTAAACGAAACCTCAAAGGAAAACTCAAGTAGATGCTTAAGATATCAACCTCCTCCTTTTTTAAAGTCGGTTAATAAGAGTTTACGGTATTATAAATAGACATACATAGCGTTGAAAAATTTCAAGCTAATGTTTTATAGAATGCATTACATGTATGCGCTATATAAAATAATTACATCACTTAATGTTCCCTTATGGCATATGAATGACCATCCTTCTAGTAATACGTCATTAGCTAATATGAGATCGATATTCCATTAATATGCTCGACACTTTAAGTAATGAGCTAACTGTATATAATATTGCTATGTTGTTTGAACAATGACCTTCAATCGGTACTTCTGGAAAGCTGTAGAGTTTTCAAGGGAATATGTTGATTGGCAAGAGAACAGAAATCACTGGTAGACTTTGTAAAATAAACTAATCTAAAATAATAAGTTATCTGAATCAGACATTATCGATAAAAGACTGCAAGTACTAGTTAAACCAATTGATATCTCGAAACACATACTTACAATAATACTTCTAGGTACTTAACGATGGAGAAGTTTGTTGAGAACATGTGCAGAAACCGTAAAAGTGGCGAGAAAAGTTTACTTTAGTAGATAAACCGAACCAAGTTGCGAGTTACTTAACTGGTAGCGGTTACATTGTCTAGCGCAAAAGATTTATATATATCTATACCTATAAAAACCGCGGTAGCCTAGTGGTATGGGTGGTGGACTGCTGAGACGAGGTCCCGGGTTCGATCCCAGGTTTACCATGGCACACACCAATGACTGCGATGCTTTTCGAAGCTATGTGTGTATTTATCGCAGGTTTATAAGTGCCCGGTTGATGGCAATAGGCTCGCCACCTATTACATTGGGACCTATACAAACACACACAAACACACACGCACGCACGCACGCGCACAGAACTAGTGGGAAAAGTTGAGACAAATCCGGTATAAAGCATAGTCTTATAAGTCACAGAACTAATGGGAAAAAAATTACCAGTAGTTCTGCCAACAGAACTACTCAACAGAACAGGTGGGAGTAGACGTTTATAGTGGCAAAATGTGGGTGCTAGCACCTCTGCCTACCCCTTCTGGGATATAGGCGTGATATTATAAAAAAAATACCTATAGATTTGTCTATATTTATCTGGATTTCTCATTTCAGAGATGACTTCAGAGTCAACAGGCGTCCCTGGTATTGCACCCGTCCATAGGCCACGGTAACAACTATCTGTTAGGTGGAAAGTGTGCTTGTGTAGCAGACAAGCACTTGATTATCGATATAAAAATTCATTAGCGATATGAAAACAAAAATTACATCTTAAGTACTCCTGAGTTTACCAACACCCTAGACCTGCATCGTCGGCCTCATACCGTGAAGGATTGACTAAATCTGTGATCACTGTTAACCATTAATGCTTACAATACAATAATAGGATATATCAATGCAAACTACAAATAGACTCACTCAATATTGCTCTGACTGTTCAATAACCTTCTTATATTTGATTAGATGGAATGTATCTTCGGTCCAATATGTCGTTTCATGTAATATAAGTACTCATATTTTTATTTCATAACTTTGTTATAGATATATAAACCACAAACGTTTCTTATAAAAATATTGCTACACTTTTAAGTAATGTTTTTGAAACAATATTGGTGCAACTTGATTTAAATGGTAACATACATACTCGTACATAACTTATGCTCACGCCCGTAATCCTCGGGTAAGCAGAGGTGTATTAAACACCCACATGTCACCAACTATATTATTTTCACGTGATAGGGGGCGAGCCTATTGCCGCCAATCAGACACTTTGTAAAAAAAATGGCTAGATATGCCGAAAATAAATTCCTTCGAGAATCTCATATTTTCAGACGTGGCTTCACAACTTAGTGGACAGGGTGATTCTCCTGTAAGGGTTCTAGTCCCGTCTAAGCATTCACTTTTTCCGACCTAATTATTTGATGTTAACTAATTAAAAATATAATACCTAAAAAGCAC
The DNA here is from genome assembly GCA_963691645.1 of Pelosia muscerda. Lineage (NCBI taxonomy): Eukaryota > Metazoa > Arthropoda > Insecta > Lepidoptera > Erebidae > Pelosia > Pelosia muscerda. The sequence continues at coordinate 19,980,240 of OY829101.1, forward strand.
CTACAAATATCTAAAAAGAATACAGTAGTTATACTTTTATTTGGAAAGGTAATTAATAATATAATAATGAATTATGTGATATTACATCTACCAAATATGAAAAATCTACAAAACAATTTTTAGCTAAAAGACTATAAGCTAATAGTATCCTTCATCCGTGAACCCATTATAATAATCCTTTAGTTCAAGGCCGCGTTATTCCTGGAGAAATTATTTCAGTTGAAAGCTTCGTTCCTGGCAAGCGGTTGAAAATAATTTATGGCATGCCGCACACACGCAGAAGGTTAGATATTATGTGGGTTATTTGGTGAGGGGCTGTAAAAAGTGATATGATTTTATCTTGTAGAACCTCGCTTAAACGGATTTTCAAAATATTCTCTATTTGTGTTCTTTTTGATTTTGTATATTTGAATTTTTGTATTGTTGTATATTTAAATTTGTATTCTCAAAATGATGTATTAGTATAATGCCTTCTAATTTGTGTATATGATATTATTCAGCAACCGTATGGTGATTTTGAAGCTTTAGTAGCTTAGTCGATCTATATAATTTTAATAATAATAATCACTGAGAACAAGAAGGAAATCCCGGATCCTGTATCAACTGACTAGCGTAGTGGAAACAGTAGGCGAAAGACAAAGGAGACGTAGTAAGTTTTCACGAAGAGCGAAATCTATGATCGAACCCTCTCCGTGAGTAGTGGCGCAGCCGTGAAACAAATTACTACACCATGATAGCAACTTGAAGGTGCCGTCAATTCGACGGAAGAAGAAGTAGGCCAAGGCTTCCAAATTGCGACAGGCTACTTGATTGATTGATTGAATATCAAAAAGAAAATACTGTTATCATTATAATTGCTGCCTTCTGCCTTGAATATACTTATCAGTACTTGTTAAATAAACATCTTACTTTCTCACTTGACCCAATAAAGTCGTAAACGTAACAGCGTGCGGCTCTATATTCTAAGGAAATTGGTATCTAAAATAAGAAGGGACCTTACATTTATAGCAATAAAAGAAAAGGGACGCAAGTTAGTGCGGTATATATACATATTTATACCGTTTCAAAATGTTACGATGGCGACTGGAACTGTGTAATTAGAAAATAATTGGGTTTCTAAGTGGCTTCAAGTAATACTCAAGTATATAAGAAATCCCCTCCATGTTGTATTTGCTACTATAAATTTAGTACATTTTTTTTAGTTCAATAATAGTCGTTAATTAACTTTTTTTTTGCTTAAATTTGTAATTCGATTAACATCAATTCTCACGATATTATCTATAATATTTTCTTTGTTTGTAAACTAAATTCCTAGTAGGTATTGTCATTAACCTCTCCAGTAAAATAAAATCGTGTAGTGAGTAAGTTCATATCGGTAAGTAAAATCAGAATTCGAACCTGAAACCTTTCGACTGTAAGGCTATATCCTCTAAGCTGCTAATATGATTGTCGGTCCCACGTAATAGGAAGCGAGTCTATTGTCGCCAATCGGGTACCTTGTAACAAATGGGTATTCCGAGAAATAAATTTCTAACCGAAAAATGTTGCCGTTAATAAATTTGGAGAAAAAAATTGACCCGATTCCTTGCTAGGAAATTACGTGTTTAACTGCACAAGATCCACCAATTAACGTCTTGGAGAGTATCAGACGGATTCCTATAAATATTAAGTAGTTTTGTTAGCGTAACATTGCGTCTTGGCATATCACCAGCGCTTTTACGTAAGAACGCAGCATAATGATTAGATAGGTTGGTGATGAATGATTAGACTAGACTGGTCGAAGACCTATTAAGGCATTGCGGCAGGAAAGAGGAGAACACCCAAAGTAAAACAAAATTATGTATAATTTTTCACCATCCTGTATAAAATTACTGTAATTTGACTCTAATAAGTTGGATTAGTACTATTTATGGCGTACTTTATAAAGTTTCTTTACAACAAATTACTCCCATAACTTATGACAATTTAATTAATTTTGTATTCATTGAAATAGCTGTTACACAGGCTATACAAGGTTTAATTACGAGATAGATTACATTGAAAGATGATTTAATAATTAATAAGTATGTTCTTCATTATCTTAAACTTATTTGCAGAGTAATTTAGTTATATATTTAAATAGAAAAACGCGACTGCTACACAGGAAGCGCGGGTTCGATCCCCGCTCAGTGCAAATATTTGTATGCTTGAATATGGCTATTTGCACTGGTCTGGTCGTACCTCGGAGACTACGTTAAGCCATCGGTCCTGGTTACCGTACGAACATATATATAGCAGTCGTTACAGTTGGAGCCCTCGGAAGTCCGACTGACCTATTTACAGAACTTCGATATCGCTAATTTGGTTGTGGAGGTCCGATAGCAGTCGCTTCACGGAAAAAGTTTAGCCGCATCTTAGCTAGACTAGAAAGACGACCCCAACAAAGTTGGAAATGGGTTCAGAGAATGATGATTTAAATATAAAATACTCAACAGTCAGGACGGGAATTGTATCTGTTCATTTTTATCTTTATGGAAAATTTCATCGAGTGCCGTTCAGTCGGTATGTCGAGAGATACCTAACCACTTCGAGATGGTAGAATTCTCCTTCTATTAGTGTAAACTAGTCTAAGTAGTCATGTGTAGAATGTCCTATATATTATTCGTGTCTATATTTTCTCAAAGCGTCTTATAAAATATTAAAAACGCACATAATATTATCGCCTGCGGTTATCGGCACTTTGTTTTACGTAGTAACAGATGAAAAACATTTAGTTATAGTAGATACAATACATTCAAATAGTTCTTTTAAACATTTATTTTTCTGACTATCACAAATCATAAAGCTATCCTTAGTTAATCAAAATGATCAGGAAATACGTATCTTTACACAAAATCTAGGCGGGAGAAAGAGACCGAATAATTGAACCGTGAACCTTTTTTTTATAAGCCAAGTTAGAATATAATTGTTGTGACGTCAATGTTTTACACTAAACCTGGGTTGCACGATCGTACTTTAACATTAACAGAGCAGTTGAAGTACCGGTCAGGTATAAAACAGCTTGCACAATAAAATTTGACAATTTGTTAAAATCGCGTCATAACTTGACGCTAACTGTAACCAGCCACGCTCAAACGTCACATTCTATCAAAAAGATAACTATAACAGAGCTACTAAATACACTTGTGCAACACATTTAGACAAAACATTAGAATCAATGTTACTGTTACTGTTAAACTCGACGGAAACCTTAACTTTAACAGGTAGTTGTAGGAACTACGCCTTAAAGTTAGAAGTGACTGCCACTGACATTTAAATTAGTAATGAAGAAGATTGTGGGCCTATTATGCCAGCAATATTAATGTCTGTCTATGTCACAAACTTTATAGTAGCTCCGGACTTTCAAGTCTTATATTGTGACCTAAATGAATAAGAAATTTGAATATTTATAGCAGTACATAATATAATCTTAGTGTGACGTAAAATAACACGATGAATATAGAGTGATTAATCAAGAAAAGCAATATTTATATACATTATGTATCGAGATAAAGCCTTTGTGGCGTGGTGGTAATGAACGCGACTGCTACGCAGGAGACGCGGCTTCGATCGCCGCGCATTGCTATTATTTGTATGCATGAATATGGCTATTTGCACTGGTCTGGTCGTGCCTCGGAAAGTACGTTTAGCCATCGGTTCCGGTATGCCATACGTACATCTATGGCAGTCGTTACGGGTAGTTGGAGGCCTCAAAAGTCCGACTAGCCTAACTACAAAACTTTGATATCGCCAATTTGGTTACGAAGATCTGAAGGCAGTCACCTCACGGAAAATATCGAAGTTCAGCCGCATCTTAGACTAGAAAGCCGATTCCATATGAGTTGAGAATACGTTCTCAGAATGATGTATCGAGATATTATTATACAGATCTTAGCAACATATAAATTGTTACTCTTAGTATTATAATTGAATGTATTTCGAGACTCCTTCATAAATGACTACAATAAAATATCCATTGAAATTGTCTTATTTTCTTCAATCAATCAGTCAGCCTATCGCAGTCCACTGCTGGACATAGGACTCTCTCAATATGCTTCCAATCCTCAGCCTTCCGCATTGAATCCACCACCTCTTTCAAGTCGTTTATAGTACATCTGGCTGGGAAAAGTCCCACCTACCTTTCACCTTCTCGCGGTCGACTCGTTTGCTACAACGGCCATTTTGGTCTTTCGACAGATTAGTAAGCCCGCTGCTGTAAGAGCTATGTCGATGATTTTAGGTCTTTATCGGATGACGTCACTGCGAATTTTAACTCTCAAAGAATTATTTTCTTATATCAAAATAATCAACTAAATATACCTCACCAAAGAGCCGTTGGAGAAAAAATCATATTTCATTTACAGTTGCGAAAGTCAGGCTATAACATTAATGCCATGCTCCTAATATTTTTGTACTTATTCAATAAAGTATGGAACATTATATAGAACGATTTGCCAGTTCAAATAAGTCGTAAGTTTCCTTTGGCGGAACGAACTTTTGGGAGTTAGTTTAGGGGTATGATTTTCCCAATAAAGCAGGGGAGTTTTGTGGAAAAAGGATTTTGGCGCTAAGTGTATGAAAGTATTGGCTCGCAAATGGCAAAGTAATATTGCTATAAGCATTCAATATAACCGAATGGCTTTTAGGATTTCCAGACACATGATTATTAGATACGTGTATTTCAACTTTCTATTGAGACGCACACAAGAAACCGAGATGTTTGCTTGGATATGTGACTGGCTGGTCTGGAGTGTCACGTAGCTAACAAAATTATTCGTATGTGTACAGGATGAAAGGCTAGAGCGGACTGCATGGCGTAATCTGAGGATATTATAGCCATATTATGCTTGGATGTAGAAACTCAAGACGGAATATCTTCTATCATTATATTTTGTCTACTGGTTACTACTCTAATTAGTCTTCTACCAGAAAATTTGAAGCATATCACTATGACTGAAATAAAACTACTTTTTACTCTCACTCTAGAATAATCCGTGTGATTATTGAAATGGAAATATAGTCAAACTAGCTGTTGCCCGCGGCTTCGCCCGCGTAGATGTTGGTTATCGCGACCAAACATACCATATTTATGTCCTTTCCCAAGGTCTAGTCTACCCTTTCATCATCAGTCCTCATTCTCTTAACCTTTTTCCAATTCTGTTGTGGTCGGTTTTCCAGTCTAACTGTGATGCGGCTGAACTTCAATATTTTCCGTGAAGCGACTGCCATATGACCTCCACAACCAATGGTCCAATGACCATGTCGATGGCGATATCGAAGTTCCAAGTTAAAGTGTTAAAGTGGTTGGACTTTTTAGGACTCCAACTACCAGTAACGACTGCCATAGATGTTTATTATTTTTTTTATTTATGGCACGTCTATTTGACTTCACCTCGACTGATGTTAAGCTGAAGGCAAAGGCTCATGAAAGAGGGTCACCATTGCAAACACATACATACAGTGTAGGGTGGCGCTCAGCTTGACGGCCTCATCAGATGCTTTTTTACGCCCCGCTTAAAGGACCCGGGACTGTAGGATGAAGGAAACACGTGAGCCGGTAAGGAATTCCAAGACTTAATGGTGCGGCAGAGGAGAGACTCATTGAACTGCTTGGTTCATGATGGAGTATTCTGCACCATATGCGGGTGACATCTAAGCCCTGCACGTGTTGTCCTGTGTAGGAAAGGGGAGGGCGGGAATAATTGGAAGAGTTCATAAGAACATTAACCATGGTAGAGACGGTAAAATACTGCCAGGGACCAACACATCTTTACGCATCTACAAAAGTTCGGACAGCATTCCCAATAATTCGGATCGCGAGTCGCTGCAACCTGTCGAGAGCATCTAATTAGTACTTTGCGAAGCCATCCCAGAGATGCGAGCAGTATTCTACGCAGGAGCAAATTTGTGTCTTTTAAAGAAGACCGCTGCTCCGGCGTGAAAAAACGTTTATATGGCAACCGGGACCGACGGCTTAACGTGCTCTCCGAGGTACGACCAAACCAAAACAAACAGTCATATTCATGCATAGAACTTTTTGCACTGAGCGGGGATCGAACTCGAGCCCCGTGCGTAGCAGTAGCGTCCACTACTACTTCCTTTCATGAACAGTATACACTATTATAGTATAGGTGTTGCCCGCGGCTCCACCAGCGTGGATGTAGGTGACCGCGACCAAAAATAAACATGTTGTCTCTGTTATGACAGCGTGCGATTTACCGTCGACTTCACAGGAGAAGTGTGCAGGTTGCAAGTAGACTTGGGTAAGTACTGTGAGTACCTAATGTGTAACGCGTAATATAACACGACTGCGTTCTCGGTTGCTCTGTTGCATACAGTACCTACTCGCGATGTACTTTTTGGCGAGTGTTGTCCCTTTTGATATGGCAGTTTTAGCATTGTAATGAACGCAAAGGCGTTTTGTCGTCGCTTGAGATGACGATCTTCTGGTGTAGATTTTGCGGTGTCCTCGTCTAGCCTCCGGGTATGGGATGGCGCACTTTAGGCCACCACCGCAGTTTGCTTCTGCTAGAGTAACAGGTGGCTCTACCCGTCCCTCTGGGCTCATAGGGGACGGAGGTCATTCGCAGACTGTGCGTGTCCGGAGTCTTCTCCAAACCTGAGCCGCTGTCTCTTTCTCAAGCATTATTTGCTCGTAGAAGGAGACGGCGCATAGTACCATAGCCGTGAGTAATGCAGCGAGCGAAAGAACTATGTGGAGCCCTAAGTCCTCACTCGCATCACCCTCGTATTACACCTGAACATTATCTTGTGGTATAAAGGTATTACAATCTTCTTCTGTCGAATCGACGGCATTTTTGAGTTGCCATTATAAGGAATACAATGATAATGCACTGCACTGACAGCACAGAAACTCTCTTAACCTTCACCCTCCTTTCCTTTCCACATGATCGGCAGCACGTGTGTGATACCTCTGGTGTTTCAAACGTTTTACCGTCTCTACCACGGTGAATGTTCCGATGAGATCGACCAGTTGATCCTACCTTCATCTTTCCTACACAGAACAACACGTGCAGGGCTTAGATGTCACCTGCATACGGTGCGGTGAACCAAGAACCAAGCGGTTCGGTGAGTCTTCCCTCTGCCGCACCATTAAGTCTTGGAATTCCTTACCAGCGCACGTGTTTCCTTCTTTCTACAGTCCCGGTTCTTTAAGCGGGGCTTAAAAAAGTATCTGATGAGGCCGTCAAGGTGAGCGCCACTATTGTAATACTCTACGTGTTTGTAATGGTGACCCTCTTTCCGGAGGCTGCCTTCAACTTACCATCAGGCGAGTTGAAGTCAAATTGACGTGCCATAAATAAATAAACATCCATAGAATATGCCGCAGTAACCACTTTCTATCAGGTGGGTCATGTGTTTTATTCCACCTAAGTGGTATAAAAAGTTATACGAAATCAAGTAGGTCATGTTTAGAGTAGGTACTTAAAGTACTGGTATGATAATATTACGTGCGCCTTTTTTTACGCCTGAACGTTTTCCTTGTAAATTCTGTAAACAATGTAGGCAGTTCAGTTGAACAATGATGTCAAAGACAGTATCGACATCTATTTCACATTTCACAAATTAAAAGTTGTTAAAAAAAAAATTGACAGGTCTTATATAGTCCCGTATGTAACGAAACCATACCTTGAATTTAAATCGATCTACGCCATCTATTGTTGCGCCATGTACTAAATAATTGAATAACAAATTTTTATTTCATAATTAATTACGTATTTTTTTTACAAATATGTACGTAAAAATGATGTTTTTTTATTAACATACTCGACGGGACGTAATAAGACATAAATATCATCTATAAGAATAAAACAGCGCCCCCTATATCTTTACTCATATTTCCTTTAACATCATTAATGCTCACAACTCCGGTTCTATTGAACCGATTGCGATGAAACAAACGTAAGATTTTAAGTCTGACCAAGCCCCTTCTAACAAAAAAAACCGCATCAAAATCCGTTCAGTAGTTTTTGCGTCCATAGCGGACAAACAGACAAACAGACAAACAGACAAACAGACAAACAGACAGGAAATGAAAAAAAAATATTTTCGTGTTCAGTATCGTTCACTTAACATATCCCAAGTATTTTTTCTTAAATATCTCCAATGTACAGACACGACCGCTTTACAATTATATAATAGTATAGATTTTAATAGAGAGATGGTTGGAGCGGTTCAGAAAGAAAAATCCAACAAGGCTTAGCGACACAGTGAGTTCATTCTCATGAAAATATCAGTCGTGAGGGTAGTTCCTCAAAACAATCTTAATACACTAAATTACATAACAACTCAATAAGCCATGCGCCGTGATTACATGAAACCCTTATGTGACCCTAATGTGACAGAATATGAACATAATAAGACACAATCACAAACAAAGTGAACAGTTCTCATTTTTTCACTACGTTTTGTTCATTAATCCATTTTTTATTAGTATAAAGTTATAAAGTTATAGCCGCGGTAGCCTAGTGATATAGGTAATGGACTGCTGAGACGAGGTCTCGAGTTCGATCCCACGTTTACCACACACGAATGACTTTTCGATGCTTTTCAAAGTTATGTATGTATTATTATGTGTGTATATGTGTGTGGCCCGGCTAATGGCAATAGGCTCGCCACCTATTACATTGGGACCTAAACATAAACTGGCGAAATGTGGGTGCTAGCACCTCTGCCTACCCCTTCAGGGATATAGGCGTGAGTTTATGTTATATTATAAAGTTATAACTTGACAAGTGACAAGCACCAAAGTCTCATAATCCAATTATATATAAATTTCATTAAATTTTACATACATACATACATACATAAAATCACGCCTGTTTCCCGTAGGGGTAGGCAGAGATCACGGATCTCCATTTGCTACGATCCCGACATACTCCTTTCGCTTCATTCACTCTCATTACCTTTTTCATGCATGCTCGTCGGTTTAGGGTACTCCTGACCTGCCCCTTTTCTAACATTTCCCCGATTTGGTCCAGGTATGTGCGCCTAGGTCTTCCCCTTCCGACGGTGCCATCCACACTAGCCTCATATATCTGTTTCGTTAGTCTTCTTTCATTCATTCTCTCAACATGACCGAACCATCTTAACATACCTTTCTCAATTTTCATCACTACATCTTCTATCACTCCACATCGCTCTCTTATCACGCTATTTCTGACTCTATCTCTCAAAGTCACTCCACACATACTTCGCAACGCGCGCATTTCCACTGCATTCACTCTACTCTGATGCTTTTTCTGCCACACCCAACTTTCGCTACCATACATAAGAGTCGGCACTAATACTCCTCCATGTACAGCCAGTCGTGCCTTTTCGGACAAATTCCGGCTGCTCATAAATTTGTGTAGTGCCCCATTCACTCTATTTCCAGCTGTAACTCTCCTTTCAACATCTTTTTCATGCTTTCCATCTCTCGTAAACAATGTTCCCAAATATATGAACTCATTCACTTGTTCCACTCTTTCTCCATCTATATAAATCCTACACTCTGTCACGCATTCATCTCTTTCAAATACCATAACTTTTGTCTTACTAACATTCATTTTCATTCCTTTCCTCTCAAAAGCTACATGCATAGTTGTTACCATCTCCTGCAACTCATCTGCAGATGACGCAAGCAAAACCTGATCATCAGCATAGAGAAGACATTTGACGAGTAACTCATTCATTCTTAAACCACATTCTTTATCTTTCAAATCTTGCAAACAACTGTCCATGAACAAGTTAAACAGCCATGGTGACGCTACACATCCCTGTCTTACACCCTTTTGGATGCTAAACCATTCAGTGTATGACCCATGTATCCTTACGCAAGCACTGGAGTCGTCATAGAGAGACTTCAGAGCTCGAACAAGGTTGCTGCCCACCCCATACGTAGACAGTACCGACCAAAGTTCATTCCTCATCACTTTATAAAATAATAAATTTTACTTTAATAAAAGGGCAAATGTCCGTTTTAACTTGTTTCAAACAAATTTTTTAAACCTCCTTTGCCACACTTCATACAATAGAGTTTGTTAAACCTACATTGATTGGCCTAACCATAATATATTTAAGCTAGCCATACAACGACTTTTCACGAATCTTTTCTATTGAATGAATTACTTTTATTTCACTGTGAAGCCATTGAAATGTCAGCACTATTATTACTAAGGTACTTGGTTTGCGATACGCCATTTCTGGTATTAGATTGAAAATTGAAACCCTTGTTACATACATTTATTGATATTATTTAGGTAATTAAAATGTTCTTTTAAATGTTGTCAATCTACACTTAGCGTGTTAATTAAGGAAATCTTTTAATCATACAAAAAAAAAATAATTTAAAGAAAAACAAAAAACCCGACTGCGTAAACTGAAAAGAATGAAACAAGCCCAGTAGTTTGATATTCATACAATACTCACAGTCGGGATCCCTTGGAAGATTTAATTGGTAAAATTTGAATGGGCCCCGACTGTGAGTATTGTATGAATATCAAACTACTGGGCTTGTTTCATTCTTTTCAGTTTACGCAGTCGGGTTTTTTGTTTTTCTTTAAATTATTTTTTTATTGTATACTTTTTAGTTACGATTCATTGAAAAGTTATTTTTTTTACCAAAAATATTTTTATTTGTATATCGTTTATACTTAAAATATAAACTTAAATCAATAAGTAAGAAAATTAGCAAGAATGAATGTTTTGTTAAAACTTTAAATCGTTATATATCCTAAACTATTATTTAAAATGAAAAATGGTGAAAGAAACCTAAATATGATTTAAAATTACCTATTCAACGACACCCCACTTGACATAGTTCATCGACTTTTTTTTTTTCATTTTGACAATATGGCGTCTGGTTGTCGCTGTGATGAATTTTGATTACTGTCATGTCTTTAGTGACACTCGCAAGGTTAAGACGAATCGATTGACGTAAGAATGATCAAAATCGGCCTACGCGTTTGGTCTCTAGAACGCCACATAGAAACAAACATACATACATACATACATACATACATACATACATAGACTGATAAACACAATACCCTCCTTTGCGTCGCGCAGTCGGGTAAAAAAGCACTTTACTTTCATATTGGGCTGACAATCAATTTATTAACCTAATAACGATAAAAAAAACAATGCATAGATCCATATTCATGCCAACAAATATTTGGACTGAGTGGGAATTGACGCGCCTTCTGCATGAGCCCGTGAACAGTTAAACAATGCACATGATGAGAAAAAGTTTCATCTACGTACCCATTACATGATCCAGCTGTTCCTAACACGCAAAATATATAAGGTTATTCACTACTTAGTGATAGACTGACTGTTTTAATAATAACGTGCGGGCCCATTACCTCTCGAGTGCAATTAAGTACTATAACACAATATTGTTCCCACCCTCGATGTTTTGATAAAACATAATAATGTTTCGTGCTAACAAGTGAAGTATTAGATAAACAATACCAGCTGGAATAGAAAGGTATAATCTAATTATGGATACCTTTTACGTAATAAATATACATTAATATGAGAAAATATATATTGGAGGAGGTAGGAAGACCCACCACTCACCCACGGTTTAACAATTCCAACGATAACAATAGCAAATTATTACTAGTTGTCATAGAATGGAATGTCAAATCGCACCCCTCAAAGCAAGTGAAAAGAGTTCTTACCCGAGGAGAGATATCGTCGTATGTGCAATATTTCACAAGTACGAAGGACAAACCTCGAAATGAGTTTCGCTTCTACACCAGGCATCTTCAGGAGCGCTCTCAAGCGAAGGATTTCCACCAGGTAACACGTACATCTAAATCGCATATTGTTCGAGAAAGATTTTACAGGATCGGCAGGTCGTGTGTGATGCCCTTGGTGTTGTTCACGTCCATAGTCCATGTTAACCATTTTTCATTAGGTTGACTTAGTGCTTAAGTGTGATATAAAATGTAATACTTCAAAAAAAAATCTGGTCACTGATGATTTGCGAATAGAAATCTCCAACACAACTTAGTTACAACATATGTACTTAGCTGTGAATCAAATCCTCATCAACCGTCAAACCCGCTTTCACTACGACAATTTTAATTTAAATATTTTGACAACCCTATACCGACAACCCGCGTATAATTAAACAAGTAATATACGTTGATAACGACCCTTTCCAGGTTTCCCTGCTCGATAATTCATGCCGACGTCAATCTGAATCTCAGTTCTTGTCAGTCGGTTTGTGTGGCGCAAACGTTACATGTTTAACGATTGCCCCTGTCTCCACACGAACATGTATATAGCCCTGTTTATTGCTGACCCCGCCCGGAAACGATAAGCTGAACTTTCTAAGTTTCATAGTTAGTTGTGTTTTTCTAATCTAACGAAATGAGTGTTAGATTATCTTATTATAACTAACGTACGATCCCTTGCGTAGGTGAGATTAGTTTTTTTATTAAGGGTACTTTGACTTCACCCCAAAAGGAAAAGCTAAATCTCAGGCAAGAGGGTCACCATTACAAACACGCATTACACGTTGATACATAATGAACGAACCTTCAATAAAAAAAACATCATGTACGGCCAGACGCCAAAGCCCCACTTTCAAGATCTGTATAAGAAAATAATTATGATCAATAGCCAATGATATCGCTATATATCTAAGAACGTGTAAAGTGGAGAAGTAAAAGTCGGAAAGCCAACCCAGTCTTCGAGATAAAGGCCGCGAATGCGACCGAGACTAACGAAATGATGATAGTGATAGACGTAAAACTGTGTTTATGTCTCATGCCGTGTGATAACTCTCTTTCTCGCTCATTCGAATCTCGATCGTCGACACCCTAGCAGATGGAGCGCAAACCCAGGCCAAGTCAAGCCCGGTCGCAGAATGACCTCCATCCTCCATGAGCGCGGGCCTGGGGAGGCGCAATGTTTAAATGGGGATACCTTGGTTCCCATATTAGGGGAAGGGGGTCATCTCAAAGAGATGTCCCCGGATCTGCCGAGGTGCGATAGATATGTCTTGTATAAATTCACCTCCAAAAAAGGTCAAGCGAAGCCTCTTTTAGAAGAAGGGGCCGGCGAACCTCAGTTATATGCTTTCCAAAAACATAATTATCACGTTCTAACGTAAGCTGATGATCAATGCCAATCGGCGTTTCACAGATAAACCTACAATTTGTCGTACAAAATCACTGTTTCGATCAGCAATCTGTTGGATAAGGTGTTCTCCATTAAAAGAACATACTATTACTAAGTTAAGGCAATAAACCTGTCAGTGTGATTAACTTTGCCTTTTATTTGTGAACTCAATATTTCTTTGACGGTAACCAATGACCCGTACGAGTATTTATTGCCACATTTTATTTCAATAAACTGTGTGTTGGTCTATTTCAATCACATTACTAAGTGCTAACTTACTGATACATTAATCATTTTAGTCATAAATTACTTATGTTCCAAGAAGCACATAGCATAGACTGTAGAAAATGGACAGTGATGTATTGCAACTTACCTCTTGACCGCCTCTGTGATGGGGCAGTAGTGAACGCCACTGCCACACAGGAGGCGCGGGTTCTATTCCCCTCAGTGCAATGTTTTTTCATTGGTATGGGAGTTTCTATGTATAATGTGTATGTATTATGATACAGTTGATTTTTATTCGATAATCATATTCCAAAGTCGGAGAAAATCGATAACATTTCTAAAAAAAAGGATCTCCCCTCATTATTACAATAACTATTTACAATCATGACAATTATACACACGCACACATTTTAAATTACGTAAGATAAAGTCAGTTAATATTCTATCACACGCGCATTTCGTCAATTGCGGCTTGCGGGAGGTTCGAGTGAAGGGAGGCCTTCCCTCGTCGTAACGTGGCGTGCGCCCCCCTGACCTCCGCCTCCCTCCTAGGGGAGTTCCCCGTTGATCCGTTCGACGGCTGGAATTTCTGGTGCCGTAACTCTTGTAAAGGCGGCGAGTTATTAAACTGGCTCAAATTCTTGGGCATAGTCGCGTAGCCCATCTGCGGAAAACTCACGTTTGGTATTCGAAAACTGTTGCTTCTACTCCCGAGTTTACTCGGCAGCATCATGTTCTCTATACTAAGAGATGGACTTGGTGGGGACTTAGGCCCATCTAAGGGCCCTTTGAAATTCAGATTGGCCAAATGTTGATCTGTATTCATCATATGTTTTTTTCTATTCTGTCTTTCGACGTCAACTACTAAGCTTGGGGCATGTGTTGGGTCCATGTGATAATGAGAATGTTTCCCCGAAATCGTCTCGAAATGTTTTTCATTGAACCTAGGTTGTTTTGTTCTGGATCTAGATTTATCTCTCTGATAATAAACACCAGCGAAAATAAGTACATTCAGTATTAGTAGTGAGCACCCAATAGCTATAGTAACACTGAGAGCGGTTGAGTACGCCGCATAACCCGCCGCTTCCAAATTAGCCAAAGTGTTTTCAGTAGCGTTTAATGTTTGCAGATCTCTTCCTGGCAGTATTGTGGCGCAGGTCGCTAGTATCGTATCTACGGTCGTTAGGGCTGTATCGGTATACACTGAACCGTTTGATCGTCTGATTGCATCGTTATCGTTGGCGTTTCTCGCTAAAGGATCCGGTCTGACTACACCTTCGTACAAATCTTGTTCGTTGTGGTTTTTGAAAAGGTTGTGTCGAGCAGCCACGTCTACCATTCCGGCTCGGTGTAGTTCGGGTACTAAGCGGAGCCAAACGGAAAGTTGGTGAGCGCGATAATGGTTTTTCAGGCGCGGCTTCATACCTGTTTTAACAAAATAGTAACGTTAAAATATTGTATGTATATGAATATTAGAAATATTTATATTTTAGTTCCATAAAATTGTCAAAAGACTTGAACAGATTTTGGAAAGTTTATTATACATTAGGTAGCAATAGATCGCTCCTTACTAAGTATGAACTGTAAACACAAGTAAGAACAGTACCGAAGATTATTGACAAACTTATTCAGTAGCAAAGTACCATATACTCGATATGTAGTATTCTAACACCAGACTGTATTCACGGAGTTTGTTTTTATAACTAGTATCCCTATTGAATCAATTTCAATCACGTCAAAAATTCACAATATTTACACTAAATTCATAAGTTCAACTATCAATATTTTCAGCAACCTAAAACGTCACCACTTGCATCGACATTGTATCTAAAAATCTGCTTACATTCGCTACAACAGACCACAGTGATATCCGCACTCTATAGCTTTATGTTTACTTTAAGATTGATAATCTGTAGATGAACATAGGATAGTTACAGCAAGAAATGATTTTCATTCGAACGTCGCCGTGACATCAGCTAGTACATAATAAATGAGGAAAATCATATCTAGTGTCTCATACAATATTACAGCCGATAAAACTATTACCAAACTGACCTATTTCTAAATATTTTTGGTGTGTAGAGTCATATTCTTCCCAGTTTATTCCTCTGAATTTATTTCTCTCCCTAGACGCCGGCAGCAAGGCCTCCTGTCGTATATTGTCGTTCGGGTTTCTGGAACAAGAGTGTTCATATAATAAACCTATTTACTATACGGTTTTCTCTTGAGGAATAATCAGCATTAATATTGTGAATAATGGTTACCGCCAGGGACCCGGGAATTCTTGGTATTAGAAATATAAATATATGCTAAACTGCTACTGTTACGCGTACGTTATGGATATTGCGACATTTGAGACATGTGTGTCGTAAGATTTTCATAGAATAATACAGTTTGGCAGATCTTTTAATGTCTTAAGTACTAATAAGGAATTGTCCGTAAAGAATATTTTTCAAGTATAGCCATAGCCATATTTGTGCATACAAATATTTGCATTGATCGGAAATCCAACCCGCGTCCCCTGAGGAGAGAGAGAGGTTTGTCTACAAAATAAGTCATACTTTTTTCCGAAAGATCTAAAAAACAGATCTAACATAAATTAATCGATAAATACACATCGCTAAGAAATACAATCGCGTCGCAAAATTAATGAAAGTAAAACATCCCAAGGTGAACACGTTTTAAGCGTTACACAAATATTTATCGGGAACTAAATCCAAAATGTTCTGGATCTTTTACCTTCAAACAGCACCTTCATTGGCACAGTAAATTCTCCTGTAATTATTATTATCCTATTAAATATCTGTAATTATTAAACACTCCCGAAAATTTAAGGAATACAAAACACATAATTAAGGGAAGAGATTATCGCAAAACGACTTTCAAAAGAACAGTTTAAGAAGGTTATCAAAGTAAACACAACCTTAATGTTGGGTAATGAAAGTTTACACTTGTTTGTCTCTACGAGAAACTTTGCGAAGCTATTAGATAGCAGTTCAGAAGGAATTATTCCGGAATAATTTGAATCTTATGCCTTCATTAGTAAGGTTCATGTTACAGAGATTGTGATTATTTTGAGTCAACTTATATTTTCATAAACTGTGTTACTGATGTTATTAAAGGTGACTAGGGTTTGTACACGTCCTTACTAAGACGTAAAACTGAAGTGAGGCGTGAATATTTGACGCCGTATCTTTAATATTAGTATTATTACTGGAACCTGAAATATTATTACTTACGTTCCATTTTCCTAAGGTATAAGAATCAACGGGATTTTTACTTATCATGTTTGTTCGGATATGAGTTTATACGATATTTCGTCGGTGTTTCAAGTCCATGATCACAGATACAGAAGACCGCTAAACTAAAGAGAAATAAAATGAGTGCTGTGTGTCCCGATCGAGTACAACGTGATAACGTGGACAATGGTAGTGGCGACGCGTGTAAAAAGAAGTGAGAAAGAGGGTAGTCCGATATGGTTGGCCCAATAACAACTAGTTCAGCGATTTTCAGTACATTCGTAGTCATGGCGCTTGAATTAGCGCTAAATATCGAATAGTTTTAAACTCAAACACAAACAACGACGATCTCCAGAAAGTTTATAGTAATGACCATTGTAATCTAAAATTATACTTTATCTTTAGGTAGTTGCGACCCAAAGTAGTGTAGATTTTATAGATTATATGCTCACATGTGTCCTCAATCACATCGTTTATCTAAAAAGAATCTATTTGAAATGAAATGAAATGAAATGAATTTTACTCAAGACATGAAGATTCCCAGGTTATACCTTTATAAAAATACAGATTCAGGCAGGAAGATCTTCAGGTACGCGTTCGTTTAAAAATATTTTTGCATAATTATGTGTGAGCAAAGTTGTATTCTATATAAAACTTACCCAGTCTTCACAAAATTGGCTAGTGACAGCATGATTGACTCTGACAAAGCTACTTCAGATTTGGTGTAGTTTTGAGGGAAGTGGCCGAACCCATCCACCAACGGAGCTCCCAACACGTACGGTAACTCCTCACCGTGCACTGCTCCCATTCGCT
This sequence comes from Pelosia muscerda, assembly GCA_963691645.1. Classification (NCBI taxonomy): domain Eukaryota; kingdom Metazoa; phylum Arthropoda; class Insecta; order Lepidoptera; family Erebidae; genus Pelosia; species Pelosia muscerda. Next base: position 19,997,672 of record OY829101.1, read on the forward strand.
GCAACAATATAAGATTTATTAGAATAAAATTTAAGTCCTTATCTTAGTAAATATATTTTAAATTGGTTAGACTTTTCGTAAAATTCTCCGTGTAAAAATTGCGGTAGGGTTGGTCCGGGCGACGCATAACTTATATGTTAATTGGTGTTATTCTTTTTTCATTGTTTTTTTTTTACATCTTATTGTTATATTTTTATTCGTATTATTTTGATGTGATAATTGTTTTTTTATATTGTGTATAATATATGGTTCTTTCTTTTTTTCTTTCTAACGTTTTACAAAACCGATGGCAGCTAGACCATTTTTTCACAATATAGATGCTGAGTACTATGTATTCCCATCAATGTAATTTCCTTTACTTTTTGTAAGTTATAATTTTTAAATGTATTAAATTTTCCAAAAAATTCAAAAAATTCAAAATTCATTTATTTGCAGAAATGTGGTCATACATGATGTTAAGTAAGATTAGATACTACAGTTCAGCACATCTGCCATTTAATGGCATGCAAATATTAGCTCAGGCTCTATTTAAATTAAATTTGCATGCTTAGGTATTCAAATCAAAATTTGAATACAATCAGAACTAAGCTTATAATAATCAGATTAACATATAATAACATAACAATAATAATAGTCGATAATAGTTACCAATGTAATAGTTACCAAAAGGAACAACATATTATATAACCATACACTTTAGTTTATTTTGAATCCAAACTTTGTTATATAAATTGAAATACTTGCAAAGTAATTTTAAACTATCTCTGTTCATATTTCTCTTCTATTCAGGTCATTTCGCACTTAGAATATAATAGGACAGAGACGTTACACAATACTATATAACGAAGTTGACACTATTAACCGTACCAATAGAGCTCTGTAATAGTAGTTTAGTAGGAGTATCATATTCAACGGTGACATTTATGACTGTTAAAAGGAAATGAGTTTGAGAATTAAGTATCTTGGCTGGTTCAAAAGTAGTGTGCTATTGGAATATCAAACTATATAATAAGAAAGCTAAGAAAATATGTTAGTGGAAGAGGAGGGAAGGGGCTAGCCAATGCTCAACCACAGTTTGACAATTCTATTGATAAAACTAGTAAAATATTATTGATTGTCATAGAAACCAATGCCTAACCGCACCCCTCAAAGCAAGTAAAAAAATTCTTTTGATTTCGTATGTGCGATATTCCGCAAGCGCCAAGAACATGGTATGTTTATTATTTTAATTATCAGAACCATGTACGTAATTTTGATTCTTTTTACATTGAATTTCCTCTGTGCACTCCTGCGTTTGCTGGAAGCAAATTCAAATTTGAGTAAAATTCGCCTTTCGTATATAATATTCCATAATTATTATATAAATGTAATGTGTGTGTAAAATAAAAAAAAATAAAAAGTTAAATAACAATAAAAAAAACAAAACTCGACACGTGTTTCACCTCTACAAGAAGCATCTTCAGGATCGTAAGTGACAACGTCTGGCTTTAAAAGCTAACGGAACATCCGTACGGGCTTTAAAAGCTAACGGAACATGCAGACTGACGGAGACCTATTTCTCTACACATTATTTTTTTTATATCACTTAAATGGCTGACAAGTACACGGCCACCTGACTAGAAACTGGTTGACGTCTATTCTGCCAGCGCAGGAAACAACTTGGTCTACGCATTGACAGAATAAAATCTGTCCAGTAAGCTCTGGCTACCCTACTCACCGCCAAGAACAAGCACAATGTCATTATTAACAGTGGTATTATATAGTTCCCTAGTCAGACTACTTAAGAACTGGAGATACCGTCGCGTTTTACCTCCATCAGAAATAAATGTAAGAATATAAGCTTCTTGAAATGTTTGCATTTTTTTTGTTGGTCACCACTATTTCCAATAATGTAAACTTTTCTAACAATTTAAATTGTGTGTTTTGGAAGTTTTTGAGAAGCTAAAACGAAATTAATATTATGTTTTACAAAATAATATTCTACAGTACAGAATTCTAGCGCGTAAAGTTCAATCAATGAATCAATTTAGTTTATTCAGTTTAGGCATATGAATAAAACATATAAATGTCAAAGTTTTACTATTATATTTGTCAAAAATATTATAATTTATAAAAAATGAAATAACTTATAAATAATTTGTTATGATTATTTGGACGGTTCGGTAGTTAGATCTACTGAGAAGAGACCAACAAGAAACTTAGGTAGATTATCGTTATCCTTTCTTTTCTTTTAAAATATGTAGTTTTCTTTATTTATAATAAATAATAATATATGCAAGAGCCTATATAAACCGCGGTAGCCTAGTGGTATGGGTGGTGGACTGCTGAGACGAGGTCTCGGGTTCGATCCCAGGTTTACCATGGCACACACCAATGACTGCGATACTTTTCGAAGTTATGTGTGTATTTATCGCAGGTTTATAAGTGCCTCGGAGAGCACGTTAAGCCGTCGGTCCCGGTTGCCATACAAACATCTATGGCAGTCGTTACGGGTAGTTGGAGCCCACAAAAGTCCAACCAGCCTAACTTGGAACTTCGATATCGCCATTGGTCATTAGACCATTGGTTGTGGAGGTCAGATGGCAGTCGCTTCACGGAAAATATCGAAGTTCAGCCGCATCACAGTTAGACTGGAAAGCCGACCCCAACTGAGTTGGGAAAAAGGTTCAGGGAATGATGAATAATATATGCAAGAGCAAGAGATTAAAATGACCATGCATTTTTATCATCAAGATATTCGTCTACTTTATAAGAACCTTTTTTCATTATACATCTTTTAACTTCTATTTTAAACTTATTAAGTTGCAGGTCAGCCAAATCCTGAGGAAAAAGGAACCTTTTAACTTATCTTTCTCCGATTCTGATTCTTCAGTTCTATAGAATAAAAAGATCATATAAACATAATAAACTAATAAATAGCTTTATATAATCTTGTGCCAAAATAAAGGCACGCGTCTTTTATTTTATCAATAAACCAAGGAACACGGCTGCAATGCGTGAAAACGGCTCGAGGCACATAACATAAGTATTACAGTGTCAGTGTAATCTATTGCTGAGCCATTTTCCTCATCCACGCTAAAGAATTGTTGGTACGTATAGCTGGTAATACGTATCGTATAAGAGATTTTATTTTATACCACTTAGGTGGCAGACAAGTTGCGACCCACCTGCTGCAAAGTGGTTATCGTGGCCTATAGACGTTTGCAAGACCAGGGTTATCATTCTCATGATGCAAACCGTGTATAAAAGGATTAGTGACCTTTTTGAAGAATCCTAATATTGTAGTTGCTTGTAAAAACTACAGCACGAAGTTAATTTGTCAGCCTGAGCGTTCGCGGAATGAAGTTCCTTCCGTATCGCATAGTACTCATCGTTTTCAATCGTAATGTGAGAGAATGAATTTCTTATCTATGGCGAGCGGTGCGATGATAGAAAGTAGGCTCTTAAACATTGTAATATTGTTCGATTGCTCCGCTCAGTGCAAATATTTGTTGGTTACTATGGCAGTCGTTACGGGTAGTTGGAGCTACCACAAAACTTTATTATCACCTTTTGGTTGTGGAGGTCCAATGGCAGTTGCTTCACGGAAAATATCGAAGTTCAGGGGCATCCTAGTTAGATTAGAAAGTATAGTCTATTCTCAACTGAGTTAGGAATAGATTCAGAGAATGATGAGGAAGTGTCTTAAACTTATGCAGTTTCAGTCTCTAGAATGTGGTTGTGATACAGAACAGAGGTAAACTTTATTTGATTCGTCACATAAATGAACTATTACTACATAACCTTAACTGTTCCATTTTGTACCAACCTGAAAATGGTTTAAACTCACAGATTGGTTGTATAACAAATAACAATGACAAACTATTGCAAATCCCCGTTTTTATTAATCTGAAAACAATTTATCATTTGTCACTTGTGTGTTTGCGGCGTGAGCTCCTGTTGTCAAATATTTAAGTGTACCGATTCATCATCGGTTGTCATCGGTGTTTATGACAACCAATACCGGTCGTTCCACGTCCTCCCTTAACCTCAACAGTCCATAACTCATGTATTCAATTCCGTCCAGAGTGTGGATGTTCTCGCATATTGTGAATATATAAAATAGAGTACGACAGGGCTTTGCTTTGAAGTTATTTATCTGTGGAATCTTATTGCAAACGAACGCGATAGCCTAGTGGTATGGGTAATGTACTGCTGAGATGAGGTCTCGGGTTCAATCCAAGGTTTTACCATGACACACACCAATGACTTCGATGCTTTTCGAAGTTATGTGTGTATTTATCGCAGGTTTATAAGTGACCAGTTAATGGCAATAGGCTCGCCACCTATTACATTGGGACCTAAACATAAACTGGGGAAATGTGGGTGCTAGCACCTCTGCCTACCCCTTCGAGGATACAGGCGTGAATTTATGTTATGAATTTATCTTATTGCATTAACACATTCCATTGTATAGGTATGATATAGTTATAAATTGCAACAGTGTAGTGTAGTCTGTCAAATTGGTTTATGTAGACTAGTATTATATATACTAGTCTACATAAACCAATTTGATAATATGTTGTATTCCAGAATGAGAAACTCAAACAAACTTTCATACATTATTTAATTTGGCCTGTACATTCTGTACAACTTCATGTTTTGCTTCTAACTCGCTAATACTTTATATGTGAATCTAATAAAACTGTTATGAATATGAAGGTTGATATTCACTATTGTAAAGTTACAGATTAATTGTGTTTGTAAGAATTAAAAAATAAATTTCATAGGCACATAAAGAGCACCAATGAATGTCAAAGTTTCACAATTATACTTGTCAAAAATATTATAATTTATAACAAATCAAATACTAAATAAATCGTTTGAAAATGATTCTTTCGCTGGTTTGGTGGTTAGATCTACTAAGAAGAGACCAGCAAAAAAAGTCAGGTAGATTTTTCGTGTTATCCTTTTTTTAATAATATAGTTTTGTTTATTTATAATAAATTATGTGCATGATCAAAAGATTAGTATGCTCATGTATTTTTATCATTAAGATATTTGTCTACTTAATAATCAACATTAGCAATATTATAAATGCATAAGTTGTATTAAATTGTCGATACTGAATCGAAAAATATATATGTAAATGTAACAAATGGATTTTAATGCACTTTGGTTACTCACACATAGACAACCATTTCACAATATATTCGCTCCTTGCCTTTGTTTATTTTAATTTTTGCACCTCGGCAATATCACCTGAGCAAACCAAGTGGAATTAATCTCATAGATGAGTCAAACAGTTGGTTGTTTGTGAACTTTGAAATTGTATTACTGCTACTTATTTCCCCTGATAGTTAAATACATTAATTCCTTAATGGATATACATTAAATTCTATCTACCAGTACTGTTTCTTGTTAATAGTGTTTCGGTATCAGTTCGTATGAAAGCCTTTGGCTGAAACTACAGTGGCTGAACAATACATATGAATGGAATTAATAATCGAAATCTGAATATCCTACAGAAAATATATTATAACTTACCATTATGGATATGGAATATGGTATATTTATTATAATGAAAAATTTGATCAGATTTTCAATCATTTAATCATTTATTTCAATAAAATAGTCGCAGTAGCCTAGTATGGGTAACGGACTGCTGAGATGAAGTATCGGGTTCGATCCCAGGTTTTACCATGGCACACACCAATGACTTTTCGATGCTTTTTGAAGTTATGTGTATATTTATTGCAGGTTTATAAGTCACCTCTTATATATAGATAGCCTCGCCACCTATTACATTGGGACCTAAACATAAACTGGCGAAATGTGGGTGCTAGCAACCTCTGCCTACACCTTCGGGGATATAGGCGTGAGTTTATATTATGTATTTTATGTTATATTTATTTCGATCATACTATCGATATTATAGCCTGATCTACTATGATATCAACTAATAAAACAGGTCAGAAAATTTGTAAATACAGCTCTATGTGGTGGTAGTCAACGCGACGATTATTACGCAGAGGGGTGGGTTCGATCCCTGGTCAGTGGAAATATTTGTATGCATGAATTTGGCTATTTGCACTGATCTGACTTCATCTTAATTAGAGTAGAAAACCAACCCCAACTGTGTTGACAGCTCAGAGAATGACAGCTAATTTTGATAATTCATAATCTCTTTTTTATTTTGAATTAATATTTTATCCAAATTTTATTTATTTTTAAACTAATTATAAATTTATGTATTAAAGGGTTCAATCCCGAAAAACCCATAAATCTTAATTATTTCTTAACTTAATGGATCTTAGTTAATTGATAATAAAGCGGTTATTATTATAAAGTGCTTTGTATATTAATTTAGTCGAAGCCGTTCAGAACAATGGCGAGCAAACTTATGTCTAACTACGGAAGAAGCTGTCTTTCAACGTTATATTCATTATCTAGTAACGTCTTAAGTGACAAGTTTGAAACTCCTGTGTCATTATGAACCTATCTCTCCAACTTAGTATCTGGCTGACATCACAAAGTGAAACAAAGTTGACATTCGACCCTGCTTATGGAACCCAATCTTATAAATAATTCAATTTCAATATCAAACAAAAATGTTTAGTAAACACTGGCAAAGATAACAGGCAAATAAATTACACAGGGAATTGATTCTGCATTAAGTTATTTGAGTTATTTAACTATATTTTGTAAGTAAAAAGGTATCTCATGATTTTATTAATCGAGATTATAATAATAAACATAATCATTATAAGTGAACAAACACAAGTCCTAATTTATGAAAAGTGACTACCATGGTCTATGGACGTTTGAAACACACATATACAAACTGTAAAAACATTAATTGTATCGCAGTTACTAAAAAAGAATAAATATTGTTTTAAAGCGTTCAAATTATTCTGTCGTGTCATGCAATTTAAAACAAAATGGTCGAGGTGAAAATGAAAGTTGCTGAAAATGGATTCTGTATTTTCAAACTTTTTGAAGAATTTTTTTGAAGAATTCTGCATAACAAGAGTATTTTTTATGAAATGTTCTCCGCGTTGAATAATAACTGTGGACTTCTGGTCAAAAACCTGACTGCATTTTGTCCATTGTAGGAGTCAAACTCATGATCTCTTGAAAAAATATCCGTTTCTATCATCATTATAAATCTTTCAATTATTTACCCCACCCTTTCATTTTTTATCCAGGATAACAGTGCACGACTAAGGCGTCTCCCCCATACGTGTACGGTGTTAACAATAATACTTTCCAGCACCAAAATCACCTCTTTTACTAGCACATAAAGTCTAGCAGTTCTTTACAGTACAAATAGCACAATCAAACAGTATACGTTACTAACACACAGCACATTTTTTACTTTTAACTAATACTACTATACTAAATAACTGGCGCCTACGGTACCACCCAGATACAGTGGAATTCGCACCGTCTGGCACCAAACGGTTTGAGGCCTGCTTCCTCTGCCGTACGATAAAGAACTGGAATGGTGCCCGCGCACCCTTTTCCACAGTCCTGGGTTTATCATGTGGCATGAATAACAGCTATCAAGCTCGTCAAGTTAGAGACCACCGTTTTGAGGTTATTAGCATCTAAAAAGGTGGTTCATATATTCTGGACTGCACCTCACCTTTTTAAATCTAGCGGGGCGCACACAGTCGACGAATAAATTAAAACAGTATTTAAAACAGCCCTGGGATTAAGTAGAAAGGGCAATACAGCATGTTAAGAAGAAGGTGAGCGCTAACATATCTCAAAAAGTAGGTACTTCTAAATCCCACAAGTACCCGTTAGAATTCCTTATAACAGTCATAAATATGCTTCTCTATCTACCACGTCATGGACCAGGAACACGCGCAGTGGACTATGAAGACGAAAGTTAAAAAAGTAAGTTAAAGTTGTTTTATTTACAATTAGTTAATTAGTAGTAATTTACTACTAAGTATGTTTAAGAATCTTGCACTTACCTGAGGATAAACTCCATTTTTAGTTTGATAATCAAACACATAGAAGAAAGTCTTCGTCGGCCTTCTTGGTCCGTCTTCATCAGTTAGAGCTGGTCGTGGACCGCCACTCAGCAAATCACCACTTTGAACTATTGGAGCTACGTACTGAGCATCTGATAAAGCTGCTATTGTTGCATCTCTTGTATTTATAGGATTCTGTAAAATATCACATTTTATAGTACAATGGTATATTTTCCAAAAAATTTATTTTCACACTTGTCCTTTTTTAAAATCATATTTCTCCCACACTAATCTAGTATAAACTTTACAGAACTATATATAGAAACACTTATAACAATGCTATGAGACTGCTTATTGCATGTAGATTTTAAACTGAATAGGGAATCGAACCCATTATCCCGAGTATAACAGTAAAACATTGTACAGTGGTGCTACACAAGTTGTTAAATTTACCCACAAATTAATTTAAGGAAATTTTCATGCAGAAAGTTAACATAACAAATGATCTTGAGTAAGCATCATTTATCATCCTCAATGTGCAGTCGGGAACACAATAATCAATTACTTGCCATGAAATTGAAGGTAAATAGAAATTAATTGTGGATGGTGAAAATACAGTTACAAAATTTTCTAAAAATGAGAAAATGGTGCGGGGATAAGAATTTAAGGAGTAAAATACATTTATTTGAATAGGAGAGACGCAATTTTTGTGCACAAACACTATACAGTAGAATAGACTGATTGATAAAACAGATCCACAACAATTCCTACATTTAGAGTCAAACAAACCTCTACCGTTCTTTCCCAATCCGTGTATTCGTTGACAATCGTGTAAAATATCTCGCTGAGGTGATACGTATATGAATTTCTGACATAGGTCCTGTAAAACAATTAAGTGTTTTAGCCGATTGCTGTAATATAAATGAATCTGGTAATATATAAGCCAGAAATGTTGTCATAAAACAACATTAATTCCAAGCCAGTGAGTTACTGTCCCTTGTACCCTTCCAACTCTCAAAATATGTCAATTATGTGGGCGATATAATAATAACTCTGAAGAGTATTTTGAGATAAAATTATTTAATGATTTTACAGACAAGGATCTTTTACAAACAGTTTTAGAATATTCGCAGAATATTAGTTGTAAATGAAATACTTTAACTGATTTAACACCTTACGATTACTATTTCAAGGCTATAATACCTCAAACTAGCATCATTCTGTTCCCATTCCTATCACATTCTTACCTCAACATTCGATCTCGTTTATCCGGCTCAATACCATTTTGGACATCGTGAGCCGAAAACTTCCACAACGCTTCACTCGTTACAACTCCAAACAACAAATCATATTTGTTTTGAAACAGCCGTCTTCCACTATCGCTCCTTTTTTTGTGAACGTTTAAATTTATATTCATATTATTCAGGGGCCCGAAGCTAGGAAAATCTCCTGTCGAATACATAGTTAAGAAATCTTTGGCGAAATCTGTTTTTATAACTACCCCATCTACGGATGGTCCAAATGCAGTCAAAAAGTTTGGTGGAGATATGTCTGTTGATAGTAGTTCTTCTATACTTGCTTCTCTAAGGCAATCGACAATAACTTCATGGTCTTTTGTGAGGTCTTCTGGTATAGTACAGTTCATGAGTTTGGCTAATTTTAGTGAGTAGTATACAGGATCATCAACTATTGCCCAGGAACTTAATGCTGATCCTGACAGTAGAATTGCTCTATGGAATAAACCTGTAAAAATAAATTGAGTTTGAATACAATATAGTAGCATTATTGCCAGTATGTATGTGAAAGTATTATTTTCCTCAGTCCCCTTTCAATTTCTTGTATTCGCTTCTATTCCCCGATATTCTATTTTCGGGAAATTGTAAGTATTCAATACCTTTCACTGCCTATGATAAAAGATTGAATCCACTACAGAACCTATCGATACTTGATTGAATTTATTTTAGAGGAGGTAGCTCTCAGATTTTCATCAAATAGTTTATAGCGAATCTGAATGAGTGAGCTAGGAAATACATGAAACAAAATTGATTGACACAGTAAGTATAATCAGCTTCAACAATACATGATAATTGAACAGATATTATAATTCAAAACCAGTAAGAAAATTACTTGTCAGGTTCAAGGAATCCTAGAATAGAATCTAGGCCTGTAACCCAAGTATTTTATATATTTATGAAACAATAAACATTATTATATGCAAAATTAAAAACATTTAGACAAAACTCGGTAGTAATTTACATTAGTAGTTGTTCGTTACTATTTTCACCTAAAATATTGCTTATGCTAAACGCTCAAGAACTATTCAAATTCTGTAAAATCATAATATGTCTTTGATTTTAGAATAAAAGCTTTGGCGTTCATTAATTAAATAGAGAAAATAGGTTTTATAATAATAACAAACTCACCAGGCATAACAGTTGGTGAAATCATAAGAAAATTAATGCAAGCAGCTCCAGAACCATGCCCCATTAGCGTTATGTTGGTTGGATCGCCTCCAAATAGGGCTATATTCTGTTGTACCCAGTGCAATGCCGCTATTTGATCCATCAGCCCATAGTTCGCCACTCGGGCCTTTTGATGCGGCGTTGGATTGGCGTTGAGGAATCCTGCGACAATTTGGCAGATAATTTTAAAGTTAAGTTTTAAAAGTAGTGTTATTTTAAATTCAGATTTATATTGTAATTTTCATAAAATATTTCATAAAATATAACATAGACACATTATTTATTTATTGTCACAATACCGGTTGATTTTATAGTGGTTTTGGAAAAAAAGATTTTGGCCATAATTTCGATAGTAAAATCGTAAGGAAGTCCTAATTTGGCGAAAAAAAATTTTTTTTTTTTACACGTCCTATACATTTTTCTGTTCACCTGCACATTATTGCCATACATAAAGTATTTTTTTTTTCTTTTCTAAATTAAAACTTCCAGTCGATTATGCTACCGAAACTGTGTGTGAAACGAAATATTCTTTTTCCAAAACCACTATAAAATCACCGTGTATATACACTCGAAAGTAAAGAAACGAAAACCCATACTTCATTACAGGCCTTAAATTCTAGAGTACCTAACTATTTATTAATCTGTGGTCCTAGGCTTCTAAAAATAATCAATTAGTGCTATTAATATAGTGCTATTTATAAGATTACCTATATACCAGTAACTATGAATTATAAAATGTACAAATTGCACTTGTTTACAGCAACACGTATTGTAAGACATTAGGTCGCACGTATAAGAGGCCTAACGGTTAGCAGTAACGATAAATTTTTGAACTGTGAATGTGCAGCGACAGCCTACTGTTCTGCAATCTTCATGTAGGGAAATATCCCTTAAATGGATACTGCCCCGAATCAGCAGTTCAATAAAATGTACTTCAGACCTATACACAAGGCAAAGATGCCCATCACGCTGATCATTGCATCTTTGGATAGCAAAGGCCAGTCTTTTTACTAAAACAACCCGGCGCAGCAGCTTTTGAATAATTATCATAAATATGCGTCTTATAATATAATTACCGTCATAAATCTATATATAGATTAAGAAGTACATTTATGTAGTCTCGCCGATATGATTCAAAATCGGTCTATGGTCATCTAATAAGGTTATATCGTACATACATAACAATGGCACCGTGAACACACATTGCTGCGCTGTTTATGGTGCAGTACTTTTAAATTTGAACAACGCAGTGCGTGGGACGCTATTATTTAATTGAAGAATATTTAAAATAATTTTATAACATTAAAAAGTAACTGTTATTATTTAGGATTTCGTATCTGAGTAAGTAGGTAAGTAATGTGCACAATACATTTGCTCAATTTAATGCCGATGCAAAAAATGTTGAATTTAGGTCTAATGGGTTATAAAAAAGGGTTTAAATTACGTTAATTACATTATAATAAAAAATCTGAGTTGAAAATAAACCTTACTCCCTTTTATCGTTGACTGCATCGAATGAATTCCTACAACTTCCTTGAAATAAAAACAGACTAATAGGCTATGAATGCCTTTTCACTAAGATCAGGAAAGGAATAAAACAAGAATTCTTTCAAGTATCGGGCTTTGAACTTTGGATTATTTCGTGAAATAAGACGTCGAGTTTATGACGTTCATTTAATTCACTTATTCAAATGAAGATGAATCTAAACTTTGTGTTGAATTCTTAAATTATGTAGACTTGATTTGTTTGAGTGGTTCTTAATTTGATTGTTTTCGTTTCGTCCTCAGATTTAAAAGTAAGAAGGCGATAATTCTGACATTTTACAGCTGACTAATACGCGTTACGAGTAGTATTTGAAGGCCTTCTAATTTTTATTTAGTAAATTGCATAGATAGAGAATACACTCCATCATTAGCTATTAGTACTTAGTCAATAATACACAATGGGTTTTTATCGATATTTAAAAAAAAACTTCAATCGTGTCTAATTTGAGTATACAGATGTTCACGCAAATTTCATTATTTGTATGAAAATTAATAGTAATATTGAAATCATTAATAAAATTCAAATTTAACCTAAAAGTGCTCATAGACAAAATTCATTATCAACTTTCAAGTCATGATACTCACCGAGGACACCAAGTCTAAAATTCAGCGTGACTACAATCAGGTCGGTGTAGCTGGCGAGGACAGCACCGTCATATGGATGGCTAGAACTCCAAGAGTAACTCTCTCCATGGATGTACACTAGGACAGGCAGTGCTAGTTTTGTTTCATCCACTAAAAGCAAATAACATAATTAAAAAAAAATGAATTCATACCGTTTTGCTACTGATATAGTATCTTGAATATCATCGCTTGCTGCTGTTATTCATGATTCCATTTCATAGTACGTATTATATATCATAGTAAGAAGAACTAAGAGGTTGATATTTCGTTTTACCGGGTGCCATAATACCTACGGTAATAGAAATAATAATAATAATGAATAAATAAATATTCTAGGACAATCTACACAACGCCACCTAGACACATGGTATACATAGCTTAACTAGCTTGTTTTGCGGGATCTAGAATGCGGATGAACATACTTAGATATTTTTTTTATTTTCTTTTTGTAAATACATACATATTGTACATAGAAATACCCAGACCAATGCAGATATTCATATTCATGCACACAAATATTTGCACTGAGCGGGAATCGAACCCGCGCCTCCTGCGTAGCAGTCGCGTGCACTACCGCCACACTATGGAGGTCGTCTAGTATATTATCATCAAATAGTTTGGTATCATCAGAGTAGTATATTCAATATCATACTCGTAGATACCAAAATCTTAACCTAATATAACGTCACTATTATATTTCTTTAGCGTTGCAAGCATTTATGCCAATGATTGATTTACATACATAAAGAGGATTGTGTGCTAAGTAGGTCGTTTAATAAATTCTTATAACGTACCTATTATCTAAAGATTAATATCTAAAACTATAGAAAATCTACTAAATCATTTCAAGCCTTGTATATCCTCTATGACAACAAAAAATATATAGTCCGGATTTATAGTCATGTGCCTGTGTGGATAAGCTCTATGGGATTCGAAAGAGATTTATTTAACAGAATCAAAGTGCGCTTTAAGCCATTTGAATAAGTTGATATCAGATAAACTTTGGGACTATTGCTATCTATCAAAATCCTTATATTGAGTTCGGATTTATACTTGATCCTTTTTATATCCTTGGTATACATAATTTTGAACTTACTAAGCTCACTTATGCTCGTATAATCATTTCATCATAAGTAGTTATTCATTAAATTCATTTCTGTTTACACTTCATCTATACTATTATATAATTGTAAAGCGGTCGTGTCTGTACATTGGAGATATTTAAAAAAAAATACTTGGGATATGTTAAGTGAACGATACTGAACACGAAAATATTTTTTTTTCATTTCCTGTCTGTTTGTCTGTTTGTCTGTTTGTCTGTTTGTCCGCTATAGACGCAAAAACTACTGAACGGATTTTGATGCGGTTTTTTTTGTTAGAAGAACCTTGGTCAGACTTAAAATCTTACGTTTGTTTCATCGCAATCGGTTCAATAGAGCCGGAGTTGTGAGCATTAATGATGTTAAACGAAATATGAGTAAAGATATAGAGGGCGCTGTTTTATTCTAATAGATGATATTTATGTCTTATTACGTCCAGTCAAGTATGTGAATAAAAAAACTTCATTTTTACGTACATATTTGTAAAAAAAAATACGTAATTAATTATGAAATTAAAATTTGTTTTTCAATTATTTAGTACATGGCGCAACAATAGATGGCGTAGATCGATTTAAATTCAAGGTATGGTTTCGTTACATACGGGACTATATAAGACCTGTCAATTTTTTTTTAGACAACTTTTTATTCGTTAAATGTTAAATAGATGTCGGTACTGTCTTTGACATCATTGTTCAGCTGAACTGCCTATATAGTTTACATACTTAACAAGGAAATCGTTCAGGCGAAAAAAAAGGCGCACGTAATATGATCATATCATACCAGTACTTTAAGTACTCTAACCATGACCTACTTGATTTCGTATAACTTTTTATATACCACTTAGGTGGAATAAAGCACATGGCCCACCTGATAGAAAGTGGTTACCGCGGCCTATTCTATGGATGTGATTTGACTTCAATTCGCCTGATGGTAACTTGAAGGCAAAGTCTCCGGAAAGAGGGTCACCATTACAAACACGTAGAGTATTACAATAGTGGCGCTCACCTTGACGGCCTCATCGGATGCTTTTTTAAGCCCCGCTTAAAGGACCGGGGACTGTAGAAAGAAGGAAACACGTGCGCTGGTAAGGAATTCCAAGACTTAATGGTGCGGCAGAGGTAACACTCACCGAACCGCTTGGTTCTTGGTTCACCGCACCGTATGCGGGTGACATCTAAGCCCTGCACGTGTTGTTCTGTGTAGGAAAGATGAAGGTAGGATCAACTAGGCGATCTCATCAGAACATTCACCGCGGTAGAGACGGTAAAACGTTTGAAACACCAGAGGTATCACACAGGTGCTGCCGACCATGTGGAAAGGAAAGGAGGGTGAAGGTTAAGAGAGTTTCTGTGCAGTCAGAGCAGTGCATTATCATTGTATTTCTTATAATAGCAACTCAAAAATGCCGTCGATTTGACAGAAGAAGATTGTAATACCTTTATACCACAAGAAAAGGTTCAGGTGTAATACGAGGGTGATGCGAGCGAGGACTTAGGGTTCCACATAGTTCTTTCACTCGCTGCATTATTCACTATGGTATGGTCTATGCGCCGTCTCCTTTTACGAGCAAATAATGCTTGAGAAGGAGATAGCGGGTCGGCTTCGGAGAAGACTCCGGACACGCACAGTCTGCGAATGACCCCCGTCCCCTATGAGCCCGGAGGGACGGGTAGAACCACCTGTCACTCAAGCAGAAGCAAGCTGCGGTGGTGGCGTAAAGTGCGCCATCCCATACCCGGAGGCTAGACGAAGACACCGCAAACTCTACACCAGAAGATCGTCATCTCAAACGACGACAAAACGTTCCTTTGCCTTTGCCTTTGCGTTCATTACAATGCTAAAACTACCATATCAAAAGGGACAACACCCTGTGTGAGTAGGTACTGTATGCAACAGAGCAACCAAGTACGCAGTCGTGTTATATTACGCGTTACACATTAGGTACTCACAGTACTTACCCAAGTCTACTTGCAACCTGCACACTTCTTCTGTGAAGTCGACGGCAAATCGCACGCTGTCATAACACAGACAACATGTTTGTTTTTGGTCGCGGTCACCTACATCCACGCTGGTAAAGCCGCGGGCAACACCTATACTATAATAGTGTACACTGTTGATGAAAGGACCTCCGTGGTGTGGTGGTAGTGCATGCGACTGCTACGCACGGGGCACGAGTTCGATCCCCGCTCAGTGCAAAAAGTTGTATGCATGAATATGGCTGTTTGCACTGGTCTGGTCGTACCTCGGAGAGCACGTTGAGCCGCCGATCCCGGTTGCCATACAAACGTTTTTTCACGCCGGAAAGCGGTGTCTTCTTTAAAAGACACAAATTCGCTCCTGCGTGGAATACTGCTCGCATCTCTGGGATGGCTGCGCAAAGTACTTATTAGATGCCCTCGACAGGTTGAGCGGCGCGCGATCCGCATTATTAGGAGTCCAGTCCGAACCTTTGCAGATGCGTAGAGATGTGTTAGTCCCTGGCAGTATTTTACCGTCTCTACCATGGTTAATGTTCTGATGAGCTTTTCCAATTATTCCCGCCCTCTCCTTTCCTACACAGGACAACACGTGCAGGGCTTAGATGTCACCCGCATATGGTCCAGAATACTCCATCAGGAACTAAGCGGTTCAATGAGTCTCTCCTCTGCCGCACCATTAAGTCTTGGAATTCCTTACCGGCGCACGTGTTTCCTTCATCCTACAGTCCCGGGTCTTTTAAGCGGGGCGTAAAAAAGCATCTGAGGCCGTCAAGCTGAGCGCCACTATTGTAGCACTGTATGTACGTGTTTGCAATGGTGACCCTCTTTCATGAGACTTTGTCTTCAGGTTAACATCAGTCGAGGGAAGTCAAAAGGTGCCATGAATAAAAAAAATAATAAACATCTATGGCAGTCGTTACTGGTAGTTGGAACCCCTCAAAAGTCCAACCACTTTAACACTTTAACTTGGAACTTCGATATCGCCATCGACATGGTCATTGGACCATTGGTTGTGTAGGTCGAAGTTCAGCCGTATCACAGTTAGACTGGAAAACCGACCGCAACAGTGTTGGGAAAAGGTTCAGAGAATGATGATTGTTGATGAAAGGGTAGACTAGACCTTGGGAAAGAACATTAATATGGTATGTTTGGTCGCGATAACCAACATCCACGCGGGCGAAGCCGCGGGCAACAGCTAGTATTTATATATAATAAAATAATAATATTTAAATATAGATAAAGAAATAATTACTCTAGTAATAGGTCTATCATTTTATTACTAGGCATCTATTATATTATTAGTAGTATTCCCTTTATTCCAATATCAAACATATTAAATATATTTTAAGTACGTCAATAAAAAATAAAATTAAATGTATTTGAAACTAAAGAATAATGTTTCCCACCGGTTTCGGGTACAGGGACCACCCAGACCAGCTTTAGAAGTATTATTACTCATACTGAATAGTTCAAGTGAATTTAAAATTGAAAAAGTGAAAGTTCTAGACAGGACTTATTGAACCCGCTATCAGTCTCTTATAAGGAGAATGCTTTGACTACTTGAGCTATTAGACCATGTCATTGTCTAGACCATTCGCACCACTAGACCATTTTCCTTCTTAGGCCTTAGGGACATTGAAGCTATCTATCCTATCGCCAACGCTACGAGCTATCGAAAAACAATGAACAATTTTACAATATTTTCAAACATTGATATTTATTTGGCCCATTTCATTTTATTTCATAAATTAATTCATTTAACTTCAGAAATAATGGAAATAAAATGAAATAATCCCGCTTTAGAAGAACTAGTTGAAGTAAAATGAACAATAAAATCACGGTATATTTCAATGCGAATAGAATTTCTAAAGACCTCAAGCAAAATGAAAAATACACTGATTCGCTGCGAAGCTCCGTAATTGACTGTCTGAAATAAATGTTATTTGTTTGAACAAAAGGGCAAAGCTCTATTCTTTAACTGTTATTGTGTTAAGGACTATAAATACAACATGAAAAGGGGATAATATTTCAATAATGTTATTTTTGTGTATACGACTAAAATAGCAAACACGCACATAGTGCAACTAATGTTAGCGATTATCACTTATCGCAGACCGCAGCTACAAAAACAGCGATGATGTGATATTATATTATTAATATATAGTGATTGATTTAGTACATTGCGGCTTCTTAATGGTGTCATTTATCCGTATCGAAGTATAATAAAAGTAATGTATGATACGTCATCCGACCGCATGTTGTGTCCATAGAAATAAAATACGGTCAGTCAGTGCTGATATTTTTCACATGCATCATTCTCTGAGCTTACTCAGTTGGGATTGGCTCTAGAAAAGAGTTACTAAAATGCGGCTGAAACTCGATATTTTCCGTGAAGTAACTGTCATCGGACCTCTCGGATATCGAAGTTCTGTAGTTAGACAAGACGGACTTTTGAGGGCTCCAACTACCCGTAACGACTGCAATAGATGTCCGTATGGCAACCGGGACCGACGGCTTAAGGTGCTCTCCGAGGCACAAACAGAGCAGTGCAAATAGCCATAATATTTGCACTGATTCGTTACCGCCACGCCACAGAGGCTGACGATATTTTTCACCTACATTACTTGTTAAACCTTGATATGAGTAAACGGCCTCATAAAGAAGTAGCAAGGAATTACAATTATAAACAATATTATTTCATGGTACGCTGTAGCTACTGCATGCGACTGAAGGCGAGGTGAAGTCAAATTAACGTGCCATAAATAAAAAAAAAATTGTCGTATGCGGTCGGCTACAGAATCATATCTTAAACAGAAGTGTGATGTGATATCATACTTACTTTGCAATGGAGCAAATATGTTTAAATATAGACAATCTTCACTTTGATTCTTAAGATAGGGAATCAGTCTTTTCAAATATTCTAGTCTGCCTTTAGGCATTTTTTCTAATATGGTCCTTTCAACATCGACGTCTAGTAGCTTCTGCGGGCAAGCAGGACCTGGTCTGTCAGACACACGCACACCATCCCATGGTGAGGGAGTTCTTGTGGGGCTGAATCTGAAAAAAAATCTTTAGTGTTCAGTAACCTTAATTATACTCCAATACTTGTAGTGCCACCATTGTAACACTTTACGTGTTTGTAGTGGTGACCCTCGTTCCTGAGACTTTACCTTGAGCTTACCATTAGGCGGGGGGAAGTCAAATTGACGTGTCCTAAATAAAAAAACGTCACCATAAAAGTAATAAATTTATCAATAAATGTGAAGTTCTCAATAAGTATTAAAGCAGTTAAGGTAATTAATGTTGTCTTAAAATCATTAAATTATATAATAATAAAATAAATTTGTGGTAATTCATGTGATAACTCTTAGAAGTTAACATTTTTTAGTTTCGTGGAATACTTTTTTAAGTAAATACTTCTTCTACATTGTGTACTGTTTTTACTTCAGGTTAGCACTACCGGAGTGTACACAATATTTTTTAAATGTGTCCATCTATGTGATGTCACTACAGTGGTAGTGATACTCTCAGGAAGTCATCACTTAAAGGTTAAAAAAATATCATTACCTCGATTACACGTATATTCTGTCAATAATGTTTTTCTAGAAAAATATTACATTTTCTACCAAGTTATTTATAATGTCGTACTTCTTGTCATATAAAATCGAAAGGTGAATTTTTTTTTGCAAGCCACTATTTTACTATTAGAATAAATATATTACAAACATTCCATTCAAATTAGCAGAATACAAATAACACATTGAAGCTTTGAGATACCTTCCAACTAACTGGAGCTCGAATTGAAAGGCAGTTCCCCAAACACTTGTACTCGTAGCTTAATTATACTGCACAGTCGTTTGCTAAGTTCTACTGTATCTATTCAAGTATTACCAGTTGCATTTGATTCCTTGTTTTGGGTGCATTTATTGCGCTGTGATTGTACTTCCTATTAAAGGATTTATTTGTAGGATACTACTAGTTTTGTGTAATAATCGATTTAAAATTGGAAATAATGAATTTCCTGACGGCATTTGAACCCGCGACGAACTATCTGTACATCTTTGTTTCTTTTTTTGAGAACTCTATTTGATTTTCTAAGTTGATTATCGAAAATAAAATGAATAATTTTTCAATCATCTTAAAAGATTGTTTATAGATTGATTACTAAGCGAAATTCATTTGCAGGCTAACTTTTTGAAAAAGATTTTAATTCACTTTTTCTAATTTTAAATCGATTTGAAAAAGTTATTATATTAATTTTATAACTATTTAAGTTAGTAGGAAAATGTCTAATAGTATCTCACCTGTTTGATCCAACTGGTGGTGTAGCATATGGCACACCTAAAAAAACCTCAAGCGGACTCAAATACTTGTGCTCATCCATAGCCAAAACTATCCCCTGTAATTTTCCATATTTAGTCTGGACTATCCTACTGCTTATTTTAAACTTGACATTAGATTTAGGGATGGGATTAGAAGGATTGAGATAGTAATTCTTATAGTCTTCGTAGTTACTGTAAGCGTTATTTTCACTGTTGTAAAACTTTGTATTTAAATGTAGAAAATTTTCACTATTGTAATAAGGGTTCGTATCGAAATTGACGTCTGCGTGTGAAGTATCGTGATCTTCATAGTTTTCGTCAGGGGCATCACTCTGTTTAGATCCTATATTTTTTATATTTCTTGCACTAAAGTTTTTGTTCATATTTGTAGTATTAGAATTAACTGTGTTTATAGAAAGACATAATACAACAATTATAATGTATACGTTGAAGAACACTGTATGCTGAGCCGGGTGTTTACTGTGTGCACATATTTGGATATGGTTTAACATACTCAAATTACAGTATTTAGTCCGTGGGCTGATGTGGTTGTTTCTCATATTTTGTCATGTTACTGTATTGCTGCATTCTAACTCATGTCCAACTTTTTTTATTCTCCAAATGTTTGAATTGTATCTGAAACAAAGAAAAAAGAATATGATTATATTCACATGAAATACATCGGCCAAGAAAGGATGGATGGGTTTTGTGACGATGATAATAACAGTTATGTAAAATATTGTTAAAGTGAAAACTACATTTTCATCTAAATATTTATTCCAGTCAACTAAAAATGAATGCAGTTATTTCAAAATCCCTAACGACTGGTACTTTATAAAAGCAATAAAGTTATATTTTATCGTGGCACCAGTTTTTGGCTAGAATTTATTTAATTGAGATATCTCATGGATCACGAGTGACCTCATCAAACGGCTGAATAAAATAACTGCCAAAGAATTATTCAACATTTCATAGGACGAAGCCAATATCATATAATAATACTGCGATCAATAAGGTCGGAAGATGAAGAGAAAGGTTTTGCAAATTAATGAATACGGAATTTGGTTTGTGAGTCGCCTGGTGTAAATTTTAATACTACTTCCATGGCATCTTGTACGTGTGCAAAATATGAAATCTATTTACATCATTTCTATTTACCTAGATGTATGATGAACATGATTGTGGCAAACCGATAAAGTGATCAACTGTTAAATCAAAGCACGTAGTTTTGGTCTCGCTTATTGTTTCATGCATGTATACACGAAAAAAAAAAAACAAGTGGATATGTCTATTTGTATTCTATAAACCATGTTACCATCTAATTATGTTTCCCTATTTTCAGCCTAGTAATTTACCAACAAAACAATAGTCTCATCTCTCAAAAACTGTGAAAAAATGGGGTAAATTTGTTGTATCAGAAAAACTTATGAAGATTAGTCAACTGATATTCGGTATGTTTTTTTTTGTTTTAGAGTTTCCTGTCATTTGTTACGTGTTTTTTCATCCGTAAAACGGTTACTGGTACCAACTTACATAAATTTCAAAGTATCATAAGTTATGAATAAACATAACACGTTTTAAATAATTTGGGCAATATAACAGTTTCAATAAATGTTACAATTGTTTTTTGTGGATTGAAACTATAATACTAGGATTCGATAGGAAAAGATTTATTTGGTAATACGTGTGTTTTCATAATGATTCGCTTTTATTGTACAAATAGTAGGTACTGTTATAATTCCCAATTTCACGGATATTTATGCGATGTGTGCTTTCGAACTCAGTAGAATAAAAGGATCACTTTTTGCATTCTCGTGGGTATTGACAGAAGCGCGATTCTTTTCTCTATCTGACATTTGGCGGCAATGGGCCTGCTCCCATGAGATTTTGCAGGACTGAAAGTGTTTGGAAAATTTGGGTATAAATATACTATTGGTATTCCAAAACAATTGTCACTACTGTGTACTTATCTATAGTAATATAATTATGTCTTGATAATAACATTTCAGAAATGCATACACTGCAATACAAAAAACTATAATCAATCATAATATTTTTATGTAAGTAAACATATTCCTCAAGGTAAAAATTTTTGTTTTAAGAATCTTAGCTTCCTATTAACAAAAGCTATCAACCAACCTATCTAAGTCTTTTAGCTTAAACAAGGGAGGTAAAACAAAAATTCTAAACATGTTTGTTACATGAAACAACCAGTCATTTCCTGTTCGCCATGTTAAAGCTCGTTCCAAAGTAGGATGTAATAATTCAATGTAATATATACGCTGACGCAAAAAAGGAATCGACGAAGATCCTTCTTAACCATTTACCCATACCAATGGAAGGAGAAAACGATTCAACGATACTATTATCTAAAACAGTCTATTACAATGCTGCTTTTGTTTACAACGCGTTTTTGCAGGCAAAAGGAAAACGCTCAATAGGTGTCATTTACTCCGATTGTCTCCTTTTAGGTATAGAATGTGTCCATTGAAAGGGTCAGGCGGAAAGCCCAGAGTAAAGCCGTGTTTCGGAAGTCGGATACGAGTGCTATTTTTGCGCCCAAACGCGAATATATGTTTTCTAATTCAAGTTTACCTATATCTGAAACTATTAACTTCAATTATTATATTTTAACCTTTCACGATTTTCTACTTTTCTTATCTTTCACATAACACTTGAGGATAAATAAAATTGACAATCGTGAACTGTATCGTGAATTGTGTTGAGTAGAGTAATATATATAAATATCAATACAGAATGATCTCCTGAAAAAACCTATGAAAAATCGTTCCAAAAACTATTATCTATGGTTAATGAAAGTCTGTTAAAACGTTGGAATAAATACTTGTATATACCTATTATTTCAACCCATGAAACTTGTAGATAATCAAACGAACAACGAAATTATCTTATATAAGTTCCATAAGATATTATCCTACCAAAGTACAAAGCTCTGATAATGTACATTTCATTTAAAAAGCCAAAATTATAAAGCCCTCTGCGCTTCTAGTTGTTAAGTTATTTCCGAAGAAGGTGGTTTATGTTAAGATAGAACTTTATCATCTTCATGAAAACATTCCATTAGTGTCAAATACCTTGGAGAGCATGACGTCAAATTAGTGTCTTACCTCCGTCGACGTTCACTCTGCACTGAGTAAAATTTTGAAATATTATTTTTAGATCTTTATCGTAAAGATTGTGATGGGTGAGATTAAGGACAATCAATTTATTCCTTTCTAGAATGAATATTTCCTGAGTCATTTTGTACTATTGGTGGATGCTTTTATTCAAAGATTTTATGTTGTCAGTGTTGCTGCGTCCTAAACTTTGGTGGTCCAGAGACTGCTTTTATCAGGGTATTTATCTTCTTTTTATAGATTTGGCATATGAAGGCTTTTATACGAGCGGCGTTTACGGGTCACAACTAAGCCGGAGGTCATAGGTTATGATTCACAATTCATTATTTCACAATGTTGCATATTTTTAAAACCATTATCTTAAAAAAAATATATATTGAGGGAGGGAGGATTCGCTTGAGAACGCTTCTGAAGATGCCTCGAGAGGTGAAACACGTGTCGAGGTTTGTCCTTCGCACTAACGGATTACTGCACATGTTACAACATCTCCTCTCTTTTTTTGATTTTTTTTGTTTTACTTGCTTTGAAGAGGGTGATTTGACATTCCAATATATATTGTTGGAGTATTGAACCGCGGGTAAGCAGTGGGCCCTCCTCCCTCCTCCAATTTATATATATTTTTTTCGTAATGGATTTCCGCCAGGTAACGCCTACATCTATATCGTATCATTATCTAAGTAAATCAAAATGAAATGTTTACATTCATCCGCATTCCAATTAAATGCTAACAAAATGGTAAAGAAATCATTCTTACACGCCAACTGTCGTCCAACGGCAAATGCAAGAAGGATTTCATTTATTAAACCTCAGTGAAAATTCAACCACAAAGAATACACAAATAGATTCAATTTGGCTTGTTCTTCAAAATTCAGAATTCGAAAATGTTAAGACGATGTCAAAGGTACAAAAATTTTAGACGCCCATGTTGAAATCGTCCCTCAAGGGTATTTCATTAGAGTTTACATAATTACCAACCTTGATTAAGTTGGACGATGTGCTTAGGTACGAGTGGTAGGGTGACTTGTTGGAATGAACAAAATAAACAGAGTGAGACACTGTTTTTGTTACCTGACGACTCTGTTTTTTTTAAAGTAAACAGATAAACTGAACACTATAGTGTAACTTGAATGTATCTCTACAAAGACCCTAGGAAGCCATGACTGTAAATCTGCTGATTGACAAACAGGTCATGGACGTATCAGATGAATCTGGATACGATATAATGCTGGACAGCGGTCACTATTTTGAAAACCTGATTATATCTAATCTAAAGATGGAGAAAGAGTAAGCGAACTTCTAGTTTCATAGTAAAGTAAGTGGAAATAATGGGAACCACCACTAAGATGATGATGGTACTGTAAATTCACTTGAAGTTATTTTTAGTCGTGCGAGAACTGTAAATATAATGATGATTTCTTTTTACCCTCCCCTCTTACTATTTAGATAGATTCAGACAGTCAACGATCTGAGTACAAGAAAAAATATCTTCATAATATTGTAAGCATTCGTTAGCGGGCATCTACATAGGTAGTTAAATAAACTGAAGAAATAATTGAGACATGAAATGCCTCCAATGCTAAGGCTAGAGTATCACTTGTAACTGCGCTATGTGGTAGCAATTCTAGTCTTGTATTGCAGTCGCATTGCTGAATAACTAATGTTGCAGTGCTTAAGTACCTGGGCTTACCTGTTGAGGTTATATTAATATTTATTGCTTTGCTGTTCCATGTTCACTATCATAATAAACCCAGGTGTGAATATCTGCATTATAGTTATATAAATTATGTCATTCAATTTCTATATTTGCATCTTTTAAAGAAGTGAATACCACCTAATCTCCAACGCTGAGAGTAAGACTTCTCCAGAAGCTTTTTCGTCAAACTGCATTATATAACCTCATCTGCAAAATTTGCAGAAGTTGGCAATTCTCATACACACTCGAAGTTTAAGTTATCTATTATAAATAGCTATGCCAAGATTTTTGCAAAATATATAATTATATCCATTTACATTTTCGGGTAAATGGGGCACGTAGCAGCAATAGGGAACATGGCTATTGAATATTCATACTTCCTTTCTGCGAATCTCGTTGTTACTGAACGACAATATTTATTTTCAGTAATGGTATTTGTCTAAGTACCTATATATCAATAGTTTGTTTTGATAAACATGAAACACATTTTATCTGTTTCTATAATAATGTAAATTCATAATTCCAAAACGTATTATAATTTTAGCCCTAAAATTTCACACAAATTCATAATTCGAAATTAAATATGGATTTCAATATTAATTTTATTAATTGCGGGTATGTTTGGTCGACTGCCAATATTTTATATTGGATGGTAGCCAGTGTTATAATCATTGTTAGGTTATTAATGTTCAATGGCCGTATTTTGAATACCAATGATTAAATTGTGCAGATATATTTGAATCCTTTATTTTTGCGATTATTTGAGCAATATATCAAAATATTACATAATCTTGAATCCTTCGTGCAATCTTTAGGCTTCGTAGGTTGTTTGAAAATTTAACGCTATATTATCGGTTATATTGTAAAGTATAATATAACCGATAATATATCGCCATTGGTCATTGGACCATTGGTTGTGGAGGTCAGATGGCAGTTGCTACGCGGAAAATATCGAAGTTCAGCCGCATCACAGTTAGACAGAAAAGCCGACCCCAACTGAGTTGGGTAAAGGTTCAGAGAATGATGATTATCGGTTATATCGTAAAGTATTTTCAATTCATAATACATTGATGGAATGTAACATTATTGTGATTTCTAATTTCTATTGGAAGCAAAGTTATATCACTGGCAGTTGATATGACTGACTTTTTGGCTGCGTTTTAGTAAACAACAGAGTTCGAATACAGATTTTACTTTTCAGCTTTACATTCCGCTAAGTTTGCGACAAATCTTGAGAAAAGACAAATCAATATTCTACCGTGAGGAAATAATAAATGTGATTCCTATAGATCTCGCTTCAAAGGCGGCTGTCAGGTAAACGTTTCTTATTTAGATACAAAAGAAAATGATACGGTAATAAATTGACTGAGTTCATCTTGTTATAAATATTTCACGGCTAATGAATGATTCCAATAAAATTAAATTCTCAGATGGAGCCTATTGAATATATATGAATTTGAATGTTCTATATGCATCAGTTTTACATCAGTTTTTAGAAGGTATTTCAGTCTTAGAAAGTTATAAACAAGATTCACCCCCTTAAGACGTTTTTCTTAGCGGATAATTGTGTTAGTACTGCAACTTTCTTTCAGAGCGCTCGAGCTCGAGGTTACAAAATTGCTAGGATTGTGTATGTTCAACGAAAAAGATGCACGGTCCTTATTACAAATTACATGACTTTGGTTGACAGGCCCTGGGGCGTGGCGGTAGTGAACGCGACTGTTAGGCAAAAGGTGCGAGTTCGTTCCTCGCTCAGTGTAAATATTTGTATGCATGAATATGGCTATTTGCACTGTCTGATCCTGCACAGTCTGATCGTGCCACGTAGTGCTCGTTGAGCCGTCAGTCCGTCAGACGAACTTCTATGGCAGTCAATGAATGTAGTGGCTTCATGGGAAATATTAAATTTCAGCCGTAACAAAGAAGGAATGGATGCGACCGGGATCAGTAATACATTCTTTTTAACAAATACAATAAGTTCTAATATTTTTATGTATTTTTTTGGTTGTGAAATTTAAACAAAATTTCGTTATCCTGGCACCTGAACTAGGACCGTATCTCAGGCATGAATCACACTTATACATAACACTTTTTAAATATAGATCTACAGTTTCTTACATTTTCAAAAGAAATCTCCAAATTGCAGTGCAAAATTTAGAGAAGCGAACGAACGGCGTTCGACGGGCTCTCTATTACCTGAGACCAATAAATATCTCCCCCATCTCTGTCTACTCCTTTGTGTGGCCGACGTCTGCACTAGATTGGACGTATTGAATAAGTACTTAACCTACCTTATAAAGCGAATTATTTCTACAATGCAATAAAACCAATTCAGTTTGCCGTATACCCCCGATGTTTAACGATTGAATCTTGAATTGTAATACGTTTTAAGTGCTCAAACCGATCTGTTACTTTGTGTACGTAGCGTTAAAACCACGCGAGAATTCTCAACTCGCAAGAGAAAACCATTTTCATAATGCAGATATTCTAAAGTAATTAAATAAAGATCTTTTTCTGTCTGGTGGCGGAGAAAGAATACTTACTACCTTCCCCTCTCAACTGAAGGGTGTTGGAGGAGGCGACTAAGGAAAGTATGCAGACTACAGCATAACATAACATAACATACCATAACATCACATAAACTCACGCCTATATCCCCGAAGGGTTGGGCAGAGGTGCTAGCACCCACATTAGTCACGCCAGTTTATGTTTATGGTCCCAATGTAAAAAGTATCGAAAAGTCATTGGTGTGTGCCATGGTAAACCTGGGATCGAACCCGAGACTTCCACCCGTATTCTTAAACGTCGCTTGAGATTTCACTCCCCTCGACTCGGCCACGTTTGAGCTATTTGGTAGTTATAGTTGTGTAAACTCCCTCAACTCCGTGTTCACTCACCAAATTCACTCGTGTGAGGTGAACAACATAAGCGTCATCTCAAGTAAGCGCACGACCCTACTTTAAAATTCACTCGGGACTGTGATCTATCGTAAAATTATAGAAATCTCGTTGGAAAACAGTTCTGGAGATTTTATAAATTATAATATTTGAAGATATAGCCTAATACTTACTTATCAAAGAAGTAAAATAGATAATAATATGAGGGATGCAAGCAAACGCTATCGTTTCAATAAGGACACAGTAGTTAATTATACTGGTTCCTTTGTTATCAATAAGTAACATTATCAACACTCAAGGATTACCTTTGCCATCAATTAGAGATTTATTTGTTTATAGTATTTTGTCGGGAAGTTATGTTAAACGTTGACTATATAAGATCGATTATATCCTACCTGTAATAAATATTATTCAAATTATACCACATGTATACATTATAAAATTTGAACGTTTAAATAGAATTTCAATTTTGTTCAAAACATGTCTGCCAGATGTTTAGCTCTCTCTAATTGCAATTTTATCAAAAAAGGTTAAAAAAAATGCATTCTCTTTGTCCTTCAAAAATGTGTTCGTCCTTCATAAAAAACACAATCGGCGTCTTAACTGTTGTTAACTTGTTAGGTAGATACTGTAATTGTCGTTATTTAATAAAAAAATAAACTACTTCTGTTTACTTTTTAACCTTAGGTTAAAACAATAACGTAATTCTACACATCTAGACCCAAAATAGACATAGGTTAACTAGATTTTGTTTTAAAATGGCGAACGCGCACATTTCTTGTGTATTCATAGAAACATACATACTAATACACAGTTACATAGAAACACTCACATTAATTGTGTAAATATTCATGCATACAAATATTTGCACCTATCATAAATGGAACCCGCACTCCCTAAATAACAGTCGAACACACTACCACTACACCACAGTGGCCGTAAATTACGTCATCAATTTGTGTAAACTACACAAACTGATGACGTATTTACTCCACTCCGTCAGGAGTAGAACCAAGTTAAACTCACGTCGAGTTGAGCTGAGTGAAGAATGAAAACTCCAAAAAAATGACTAAAAATACCGGACTTGAGGGGGATTTGAAGCAACGCTCGAAGCTTTCTCAGCTGAGTTTGAGTAGAGTGGAATTCGCGGTAACGTTTAAGAATATGGGTGCTAGTCTCAGCAGTCCATTATCCATACCACGAGGCTACCGTGGTTTTTTTACCACTATACTACACCACAGCGAGAGAAAGGAAGACCAAACAGCCTGGTCATAGTTGGCCAACAGCGACTTTAACAAATTTGTTGACGCTCCAATATAGTTTTTAAAGTTATATTTTTTTACTTTTAAAGTAAAAATCTTTTAGCTGTAAAATAGTAGTCATAACTTTATTGTAGTTTTTTATTTTGACTTTTACCATATACATTCTCTTTAGTATTATGATTATTGATTTTTAATAACCTAATTTACTTTGACAATTCGTACATTTATTATTTTATAACCTTCCATTATGTACACGACAACAAAACTTGTTGATCCAAATAATCCAAAAATACATGACATATTATAACATATACTTATACAAATAAAGAATCCGAATCTGAATCTAAATTGTTACCTTTTGAAATATACCACATTGAAATTATCGCAAAAATATTCCTTATTATAATTATTAAAAACACACTCCACTCCATTGATTAATTAGAGGTTATAATCTGAATATAACTTATGTTCATAAATACAAATATTTAATAAGTACACAAATCAAATTAAAATCATATCATTACATGAACGCCACGCCACGGAGGCTGTCGGTGTTTATTAAGTACATAATAGGTTATATTGTATAATACAACAGTAGTATTGATTTAAATCGACTCAAACATCATAATTGATATAAAATACTTCCAAAATATTAAAATGTATGCGAATATCCCATAACAGCAAAAGATATAACATACTCACCATAACAATTTAATACGCAACTAAGCCTTACAGTAAAACCATTGGCATATTCGCCAAATATTTGCCCACTTTATTGGATTCAGGATACGCTCAAATTTCATTCAAATTGTTTGCTTGCTTTCACCGAAAGTTTTTGCTGTTGTTTGCACGCAAGCCTATGGCTGGCATCGCGTTAACCTTTTACAATGTACGAATTCATGCCTATAGTAAATCGTACGCCAGAAACATTTAGCCCATATTCGTTTCATATACAAAAATATTTTTTTTTATTGAGGATAGGCTTACGTTTGACCACTATCTCACCTGGTGGGAAGTGACGATGTGGTCTACGATGAATCACGCTTGCTTAAAAGGATTCTATTCACTCGAGACTTGAATATTCCCAGTTCTTCATATTTGAAATGCCCATTTTTTTTTTGTGGCAGACAAGCGTGATGATGGAAAGCGGCCACCGTGGCCTATGAACGTGTGCAACACTAAGGGTGTCACACACGCGCTGCCCACCCTGAAGGGAAAGGGGGAGAGCTGGGAAGGGGTGGGGAGGCTAGGAAGGGGAGGGGAAGGAGGGGTATAGTGAGCTCTGGCTACCCTACTTACCGGCGGGAACACAACACGATGGTTATTATGACCGCGGTCTTCTGTAGGGCGGAGGTACTTCCCCAGTTGGACAGCTCATTTCGGACGGGAGATACCGTCGTGTCCTACCTCCGTTAGGTATAGGCACTAGTTATGGACCTAAAGAGTGTTCTAAATTGACTCAGTACTTGCAGTATGTGTTTTTGAACTGTCTTTTGTGGATAGCAACGGTTTTTCTATAAAATCAATGAAGACGGCAAAATATATTGTGGTATTTAACAGTGGATATGTAAATGACCATTTCAATCTAAAAACGTACATCTACAAACTTATTTCTGGACTAAAGTTATGCAAAGAAAATAGATACACACCTTTACATGTGAAGGTGTAGACCTAACTTTTTGGCTATCTGCATATACTTACATTATAATCGCATAGGTTTTCCAATGAATAATTTATTTAGCGTATCCTAATTGGAATTCATCATTACATTACAAAATTATGTGATGTATAATAATTTACGATCATTTTAGGAAATTTTATGAAAGTGCTTCTGACAGTACTTTGATTAATCAAAAGCTACCTTGAAAAAATTGCTTCTTACCTCGACCTAATTTTCATACCATCAAATTTAACGTAAGCGATAACATTACGAAGCATCCCATTCCACGGCTTAATTAGCAAACTTGTTTCAACCCAAAAAAATTTCATCACTTAATTTCAAATTAAAATTTTCTCACAAAGGTCGAAGAACAAAACCACTGAAACCGCTAAACAAGAAAAAAGGAAGTACAAAGGAGAGTAAAGAAAATGGAAAATTTATTCATCGTAGTACTTAGATTGGTGTCGCAAAGAAAATGGCGGTACAAGCCATTGAGCAAAACGTGGAATTAAAACTTAATGGAATGTGTTAAGATGCAGATGAGAAAAAGTGCAAAAATAAAGTTTCATTACAAGTAATTGGATTATTTTGTTAGCACACAGCGCATGCGGGAAGAGAGCTTGGAATTGTTACATTCATGTCACGTTTAAGTTTTACGAGGGTAAAACCATTGTTTATTAAAACGAAGCGCTCGTATCTGCATGATTTTAACAAAATAAGAGTTTCGATATCACTTCCTAGGTAAACTTCCTAGTACTTTTATGAAGAAAAGAGACTTCATATAAGCCACGACAGGAAAATATCACATAAATTCGAAACTTCTGTTCCGTTCTGTACCAATTGAGACGTAATACTTAGTATATTTAACTGCCATGAAGTCACTCGTACTTCTGAGTTTTTCTTGGTGGAATTGTGGGTGCCAGTCTTGTAGAAACTTTCTGGTTTCTTATTTTTATTCTCTTTTCTCTTTCTCATTAAAGGTGGCTACATACGGGTGACGTTCAACCGATTGCAACCGACTAAAATGCTCACCATCTTCGGGTCTGTAGTTGCCGGGGTAATTGGTAATGAACTGCTAACACTAGGTCTCGGGTTCAATTCCATGGCAAATACTAATGTGCCTATTATGTTATGTTATTAAAAATCCGATATTTCAGCACAGTAATAAACTCAATTGTAACTGATAACTCGTTATCCATCGCACGCAACTATCCATCGACAACGCTGCACATTTGGACATTGTCAGTGACATTCTAACGCAGCTGTATTGCAATGACTGACATCTACTTTATGATACGCGTTCGTCCTGTGTAGCGTTTTGATTTATGAAACGTTTCATTCTATTTCTGTACAGATTACACAATTTTAAATAGGATAAATAATACTAATGAGAAAAATGTGGCTCTTGTGTGCGTTTAGTTAAAATACTCAAATGCATTGCACGATTTCATACAGTTACGAAGCAAGTGTAATTAATTATCGATTCACATTCTGAGACATTATGCAACCATTTCTCGGAACTGTTTTTTAATGAAGTCATAGAAATACACAGTATTATTTACTTAACGTCACGACATCGTGTGGTGGTTTGATGTAGATCTATTTAATTTGTTTGTATGAAAGTCCTCCTATATATGCTCCTCCAAAAATTGTTATCTACAGATAAAGCTCTGTTGTTGAAATAGATAATACCGGTAATGGTATAAACGTAGATACGTTTTATAAATTCATGTATGTTATATAAATTATCCCCAAAATGAGGTATTTACTCGTCTTACTACTTATTGTATTTAGAATAAAGTTCCATGCCGGATTCTTCTCAGGCCGGGACTGCGTTTCGAATCAATGTTCCATTTACTAAAGCACAGAATAATGATTTTTGAAGTTTGATTTTAATGAACACAAATTGACTATGCAAATAGGGATCAAACCACTATTATCACATTTACTAGTTCCTGATAGAAGGTTATAGGAGAAAGGATTTGTAAAAAGGAACTAAGTTTAGAGTTAATCTAGGGTTTGAGTCAGAGCCGCGGGTACCCGTTGGATGCGAACTGCCTCCAACCCGTCAGATTGGAGATTGATGAGGGAGACCTATGTTCAGCAGTGAACGTCGTATGCGCGATGATGATGAGGGGTGTTCCTCGTAGGGCGAAGGTGATACGACATGACACGATCAGCCCGCGGCAGTCCACTGCTGGACATAGGCCTCTCCCCTTCTCCACTCCGCACCAGCCACTCTGCGGATATCGACGCTCCATCTAGTAACAGGGCGCCCCACCCACACTACGTTTGCAGATATGGCCAGCCCACTGCCACTTCAGCTTGCTAATTCGTTAAGCTATGTCGATAACTTTAAAGGGAACTGAAACAAAATTATTCTCAGCAATACACTCAAACAACAGCTATCGGTTGGTCAAACGAGGTCGATTATTCGACGTCGGAATCATGTGTACTAACGCGATCTGTATTAGACACTAGTTATGGGCACCGGCCCGTGCACACACAATAAAGTCAACAGCTCGTGCCTAACTCTGGTTTGCCCTCGATTTAGACTTTAGCCTGTAATTATACTGTAGCTTCACAGTTCAAAATGTCAATTATTCTTAGTCCCAGCAGACTAGGAATATGGGCTTTCTCATGGAAGTGCCTAATAGAAGTTTTCGATTAATTTCTTGACCGTAGATAATCACCTCAAAAATGTACTCTATTTGCGCAGTATGGGCTTTTTGGCTATCTTTTGAAGGTAAAACTCAAATCTAAGAATCATTGACTATATGAAAGAAGTATTTCGGTGTTAAATCGTTTCACAATGACGAAACCATTAAACAAAAGTTACAAAACCATAAAACAAGGTTGAGCCTTTTTAAAACAACAATGGGATTTTTTTCTTTGCAAGAAATCTCAAAATTACCTCTCCTTAAAGGTAATTTTGCTCTCTGCTTGCGACACTCAGCTTCATTAAGGGATAATAGCTAAAATACCCGTATTTTCTCTAAAATTATCTTAAAACAGGGCACAAGGTTTAACACAAGCGAAACATTTTCTTTAGAGCACGAATGACTACTTCGATGAGTTTAGTAAAATAATTTACTTTTCTTGCGTTTGATAATCCAGCAATAGTTTAATTTGTGTGGAAATAATAATACGAACCTATTTCGAGACCAAGACGAGAAAGTTAAGCAGGTTTCAATTTTATCATAACATAATAACATAACATAAACTCACGCCTGTATCCCCAAAAGGGTATGCAGAGGTGCTAGCACCCACATTTCGCCAGTTTATGTTTAGGTCCCAATGTAATAGGTGGCAATCCAATTGCCATTAACTAGGCACTTAAAAACCTGCGATAAAATACACTCATAACTTCGAAAAGCATCGAAAAGTCATTGGTGTGTGCCATGGTAAAACCTGGGATCGAACTCGAGACCTCGTCTCAGCAGTCCATTACCCATACCACTAGGCTACCGCGGTTCCTTAATTTTATGCACTATTGATAATATACCTTCTATCTACATACCTATAGACTAAGGCCACCTTTTCCTTTCGAGTTAATTGCAAGGTAAGTCTTTCATACTATGTAAAGAAATAACATTGTAACATGTTTTATATCCATAGCGGAAAAAGCTTTCTCGTTCCGATTTATTTCAGTTCCCTATACAGCAATTCCACATGCCGAGTAAAAGATTGAACAATATTGCCAAATCACATGGGTACTACAAAACAGAAGGAATCAATATCTTAAAAGGTTTCCTACCATCTACGTATCGTATCTGCCCGATGTAAAGACTACCACACACAGACGCGTTACTACCGGCCGATAATACCGGACGCGTTATTGCGATATTTGTTTTTTGCATCGAACAAAACAAAAAAAGTGCAAGTGTGAAGTAGGCGCTTGTCATTGCTGTGCGTTTTACACAGCGAAATACTAATTCGATAATATGAATCATAAGCTTCTTAGAATTCACTGACATAAGTCTAAACATTTTCTTAAATATTTAGGCTTGTTGGATTCGAAGTATGAAACGTCATAAATACTTTTTATCTGTAGGAATGAAATCTCTATTATGAACGGTTAAGGCGTGTTTTTGTTTCATAGTATAGAGCTAATTTTGCATTAATGGTAGTATATAAATACGACCAATCAAAGCTACTGTTTACTAGCAATGAAAGTTATTATTAACGGTTGCATGTATGAGTTTGGCGATATTAAAGCAAACGTTATTGTCTCATTTGTTTTAGTACAGTATAGTAGTGTTTTAGGACTACGACTTCGCACTGCAATGTTTGAAGGAATTACGATTCACTTGCTCAGTAACACGTGTGACGTTATCGTCCGATATTAACGCACCTGTGTACGGAAGGCTTAACTTTGGCACAGCTTCACTATTCACACATTCTCTGTTATAGTGGAATCTAACTCTTAAATCGAAGGACAATCCGATCTCAAGGGTGAGTCAACATTTGTATGCTAAGTGGGCTATACAGAAAAAAACAGTAGCTATTGTGTACTGTACGTTGAAAAATACAATGGTTACGCATTTCTGTTTACTTTTTGAAAGGTTACAGCGTGAGGAATTTGTTTTACTGGTAAGTTTGAGAGGTTTTATGTTTGTTCAAAACGGATAAGAATGTCTTTAACTTACTCGTATATGGATGTAGTTTTGACAGTTTTATTATGTCATTATCGGCTAGCTCTCTTTTTTATTTTTGTTACTAAATAATGGTCGATAAGTACTAACATAAAATACGTTCCGATGCACATTTACGGCCGTGATGTAACATGTTTACAAGTTTTAACGTACTTACTGTGTGTGGTATATAAGTATATTCTCACCTATATATTCCCTAAGTGGTAGACAGAGGTACATTAACTTAGCAGCTACAAGTCTGATACTCTTAAAGACGTTAATTGATAGTGCAAGTAATTAATTTCCTTGCGATTTACACCGCATAGCAAGGAATCGGGTCTTACGTTATTACGTGCTTAGCTGCACAAGCACTACCGATTAACGTCTTGGAGAGTATCATACGGTTATTAGTTCTAAATAAACTGGGATGAAAATTAGTAGCTAATTTTCAGTTACTTTCACCTCAGTCGGGGTCAACTTTCTAGTCTAAGATGCGGCTGAACCTCGATATAATCAACGAAGCGACTGCCATCTGACCATCCAATTGGTAGTATCGAAGTTCTGTAGTAAGACTAGTCAGACTTGGTAGTGCCTTTAACTACCCGAATCGAAAGTCTTAGATTTTCGTATGGCAACTCACGTAACTGAACCCTTAACGTGTTCTCTGATACACGGAAATGCCCAGACCAATGCAAATAGCCATATTGACTGACACTGAGCGGTAATCGAACCTGCGCCAGTGGATATCAGTCTCATTAACTACGGCCACGCCACAGAGGCCCTTATTATGACACTGATTACTATGTCCAACTATGGCTTTATAAGTTGTTCTGTGTAGCAAACAATACATTTCATTTTGTCTACAGAACAATAAATTGACAATAAAATGGCAATGTTTTATGCTCCCATATTAATATTCCATGTTCAGTATAGGATATGACGAATACTCTGACAGTTCATTCATCAAAATCTATTCAGAAATGAATTCAACGCGGGAATGAACTAATAAATATAGCGAACTGAACTACTATAAGCGTAAAAAGAGAGATTCTATGTTTACGTCACGTTGTGCCCGGCAGAGTAAACTTTGGGTCAACCTATCCTTTCCCATGCGGTGTCTTATAAGGCGACTAAGGGATACGGCTGTTTAACAGCAGACAGATATGTACAGCCCAGACACAGCCTCGGACGCATGGCTCGAATCAACAATAGTACCCGGAATACGGCAATAGGCTCGGCCTCTGTTACTTGGGCCAAAATACAATGATTCGTGAAATGTGGACGTTAATTTCATCTCTCTTAATTTTTCTAATATACTCATTCCTTATTCTATCCGTTCTTCTCACGCTACATATCCTTCTTAATATCCACTTTCATAATATTATCAACAATTATATTACCTATAAAGCAAAATTCGATAGGATTATCACAACTAAAATATCAAAACATAAACACAAAAATAAACGTAGCACAAACAGAAAAATGGCAAGCAATGGCATGAAGTAAGGGGGAACAAGAAAACTGTAATTAGGGTTCAGTTGGCAATCAAAAGTGAATCCCTCTAGGACGGAAGGCGAGATCGACGGCAATTTGCGATGTGGTCCCGCCGGGCATATTAGCTAAAATGTGCTGTTGACCTATTTCGTTACATTTGAGATGTTTTCTTTTCTTGCCGTTCAAGGATGAGTTGACAATCATAGTAATGTGGGCGGCAGATGATATGGAAACGAAAAAATGCGGTGGAAGAACATTATTTGTAACTCCATTATCATTTACTAAAGTTAAAGAAGTTGTGTTTGGAAATCTAAATTTGTTTAACTTGATAATTTACATTTGATCGTTAGATATCTGAAATATATTAGCTATCATTTAAAAAGTAGCAAAGACTTCTTCGTATTTTACTATTCATGGTTTTATCAATATTCAGCTCAGACGGGTCGATGAAGTTCGTTTAGATTTTCATTAATTTAAAATAATCTGTTTGTCTTGTACAAGTTACTCTTGATTGATCTTCTTAGTATATTCAATATTGAATATACGAGGGATGCCTTTTAAGTTTTGTCGTTTGAAGAAAGAAACGCCACTAGGACTTCGAAGCACTATTTATTGTTTTTCAAAGTATTCACCACGTAGCTTAATATACTTTTCCATTCGCTCAAACCAGTTATTATAACATTTATTCCACTCTGAAGTGGGGTTGTTCAATATGGCTGGCTTGAAGCGTCGACTGCTTCTTCACCGGACTAGAACCTTTGACCACGAAGAATTTTCTTAATTTTAGGAAACGTAAAAAATTCGTTAGGCCTTAGGTCAGGACTGTATGGAGGATAGTCAAGTAATTCTACTTTTTCCTGCTTCAAATACTCAATCGTTTGACGAGTGCTGTGTGAGCTTGCGTTGTCGTGGTGAAGGATGATGCGTTGCTTTGAATTCGATTTTCGAAGTTCGGCGATGACTTGTGGTAAACAAACTGTTTTATACCACTCTGCGTTAACTGTTCTACGATCTTCAAGTACAATAGTTGCAATGTGACCGGTTTTTCCTACGAACGTGGCCACCATTTTCTTTGAAGTGCTTTGAGAGCGAACAACTTTAGTCGGCTTTGGTTCGTTTTGAAAGACCCAGATTGTAGATTGTTGTTTGGAGTCAGGATCGTAGGCATAAATCCAAGATCCGTCACCACTGATGATGTCGTAGACGTGGTTTGACTCTCCTCGGTTAAACCTTTGCAGAGTTCTTTTACACCATGTGACACGGGCCGCCTTGTGATCATCAGAAAGCAGGTGCGGTATCCAACGGCAAACTAGCTTTCTCACACCAAGTGCTTCATGCAAGATCTTCTGAATGGTTGTCCCTGAAATGCCTAATAGAGCCTCTATCTCTAGATATGTCACAGGAGGATCTTCGAGAATTAGCTGTCTCACAGCAATGATGTTATCTTCAGTGAAGGCGGATTTTGGGCGTCCTTCACGAGATTTGTCACTAGCACTAGTATTTCCACGCTGGAACTCTAAATACTAGCGTTCGACAGTCCGCAGACATGGGGTTTCATTACTGAACACAGATGTGAGCTCTTCATAATAGTGTAGCCGTGTCAGGCCTCTTTTAAAATTGTTGAAAATTATTGCAAGAACATTTTCCTTAGAAAGATTCATTTTCGTACGTGACCTGACAGATTCCAATTGACGTTGTGATTAAACAATAGCATTAATCCTAATAGTTTTAACTGTTTTAAGATTCAAAATGTATACACATTCGAATATAGAACAGTTCCAAATTTGAAATTGCCGGGAAATATAGAAACGACAGAACTTAAAAGGCATGCCAGGTATTTTGTTACTATTTCAGTTCGAGCCAATGACTCAGGTGAATCTGGTATATATGTCAGATAATTGATCTCTTTTTAAAATATTGTTGGCGCAATAGTTGACTACATCAATAGCGTTTTCCAGCTATAAAGTTTATTCTAAAAATATTATTATCTTATCTTGCATTATTAAACATACATAATACTCACTACTATGTATTGCTAAAGGATTGCATTACTACCCACGTGCTTTCAACATGTTTAGTCGAATATAATAGGACTTGACAGCACACGCATTGTTCTTTAATACGTTCAATGCGTGACTTCTATAGACTATGGTCTTTCTCGTCCATCTTCGTTGTATAACACAGATGAAGTACGTTGGCGCCATGAAGCTGCCAATATATTGAATACTGCATTGTTAATTCACCCGTCTTTTTATATGTATTTTTAAACTACTTGGTGGCAGACATCAAATTTCCATCAGCAGGAGCGTCGCATTCGTGCTACCGACCATACAAGGAAGAGGGAGGAAGAGGAATTGGGGAAAATGGAAGGTTAAGAGTGCTGTCAGTACTGAATTCAAAGAAGGGTTTCTCGGTCTTCCCACTGATAACACAAAACCTCTCCAGTGAGCTCTGTTATTCAATTTGTTTTATTCAAAGACACAAAACACTAATGCTCACAATGAAAGGAAGCCAGGTAGTTACCGCCCACACGAAATTATAAGCTAAACAATATTACGATGGAAAAAATGTGTCAACAGTAAAACATTTTCTTACGTGAAGCAAACCAGAGCACTGAACTGTTAACAATCATAACCGCTTATGCTATCAGGGATCCTGACAAAAATGGTAACGGAAAAAGTTGGGTTGTAAAGGAAAAACCATTTGCCTGTTACAAATCTGATATATATCTCTTAAGGAGAAGTACACACAGATGATATTCATTCAACGTATTACTTTTTCCATTGAGTGAGCAGAACGAGCGTAAACAAAATATTTTACCACCAATTTTTTTGTTTATGATCACTATTCAGTGGAAGTTTTTGCAGAATCTACCTTGAAAGATGGTCAAAATGAAGCTGGTTGCTAGTTGGAAAACATTTTTGTTCAATGTTACTGTTGATGACGATTGGGTTTTTTCCTCTCTGAACTCTGGCCAAAGTAGTTATATGCTATGCTATATAATAGGTTGGTTAGACGGAAGATCTATCACCTCTTAAGGTGGCATATGTGTGTATAACTATTATTTATCTATGTAACGTTTGGAATGATGGAATGTTGCTTCTTCTAGAGACCTACTCATAAGTAGTAGGAAATTAGTCGGTCTCTTGCTTTTTAAAAATCTATTTTCTTAAAGTCTATTTCGTTTTTCAATATAATTTTTTGCCCTGTTTTGGTCATGAATTTTCATGGGCATTCATTATCAAATGAGTTATGTGGGTGTTTTAATAATTTAATTGAAATTTGTGAGTAACCGTTTCGTACATACATTAAATGTTTATAAATCTAGTAGCAAAATGTTCGTGTTAATGCGAGTTCTTGGTAGTTTTAATTTGTAGTTATAATTTACTAGTATAATGTGCTATTTTCTACCTGATTTGTAGTTTTGGGTTCGGCCATGTTTATTGCAATGGCGAGGTTTTACATGAAAATGGTAAACCTGCGAAATACGTTATTTAGTATAATGGTCTGACTGTCTAAAGTTTATTGTAAAATACTTGTAGAATGTATTAGAGTTAACGTATGTAAACGTAAACGTAATATTATGGTTTTTCAGTTACGAAACGTGCTAAGAAGTTCATTGAGAAGATATTTTTTTAGGCTACACAGATATTACTTAAACAAATTGGTGCCTGTCTATTGCTACAAAAAGTTACCAGAACCGATTTAATATAATTAAAATTTAACATATCTGTTTTACTGTTAGGAGAAAGTTGTTGAAAAAGAAAATTTCCAAGTATCTAGTACACAAGTTTACAATTTCTAGCTTCATAGCAGCTGCCCTATGAAGCTAGAAATTGTGTTATAAGCGTGCACCCAGACTGGCCTTTGTGCTTGATATTAGTACAAACCACGGAGTATCGGAAAAGAAAGTACAGGCTCTTAAAGGTAATAGCTTTTTGTAAACACATTTATGTACATTCTTTTGCTGAGAATTTATATTTCCTCTGTTGTGATATCTAAGAATGGTCTATTAACAATGATGCAAATAAGTCGTTTCAGTGCTATATACACAACTAAAATCTTAATTAATAACTCATGTTACATAAATCTGTAGAAAAATAAAAATCTTTTGATGATATCTAACATTGAATAAGATTGTAGTTATGCCCCACTTTTTAAAAATGGATACAGATCGCTAAGAGAAATTAAAGTGTACTCAGAACTTGGCAATTTTCCAGGCATTTGTGTATAATTAGATTTCAATCTAGTCTAGAAGAGTACCATTGCACCTACCGCTGTGATTTGTTCGAGATATGACTGTGTATTTTATATTGCATGTTGAGTAATGAAATAAAGCTTGCGTTATACTATATCTATTGTTATACTAAAGTTAGTGTTATGTTATAACTAACAAGCACTAATGAAACTGTAAGCTACAGAAAATTTCAGTTCTTTTACATCTTCTATACCCGAAGGGAGACAATATCTTGAAAGAGATGGCTCCATGTCTGTGGGCTGCGAGGGATATGTTAGCTACAATCTAACCTCTGGCACCTAAGGACCCATAGACGGTGTGCGTTTTGGTTGATTCGAGTCCGACATAACTTTCCCAACCACCTCACGTTTGAAGTTATCCGTGACGGTTATCCGCACGATAAAAAAGAAAAAACAGAATATTGAAGTTTTTTTATAGAATTTAAGGGGTGGGAGAGAAATTTTACCTTAACTAATTTAGCCACTATATATTTGCGTAGAGAAAGAAAGCAAGAGTGAGATACAGAGTGCAAAAAATAAGATAGCATAAAATTCTGATCATGCAAAGAAAAAAAATCGTCTCCTTACACAAAACATTTAGTTTGCAAAAGTTAAGGAAGTACGCAACAGTCTAGAAGATATTTCTCATATTTTTAAATGAAGTCAACCTTAAGCCAACAACAAAATCTGACTATATCGTGTGTAAATTCATTGAAAACTTGTCTCTTGTACCGAGTGCCGTTGAAACTTTATATTCATAGCAGACGCGACTGAAAGTTTGATATTATGCTGAGAGAAATTTATTTTGATGTTGATGTTTTCTTGAGTCTAACACAAATATTAGTAAAATCAGAATGGTTTTTGCTTTTAAAACTTTGTTTGAAAACTTTATAAGTATGCCTTTTCGAC
Source organism: Pelosia muscerda (assembly GCA_963691645.1). Lineage (NCBI taxonomy): Eukaryota > Metazoa > Arthropoda > Insecta > Lepidoptera > Erebidae > Pelosia > Pelosia muscerda. The sequence goes on from OY829101.1 coordinate 20,039,590, forward strand.
TTAGACGCATTTTCAGTTATTTTGGGACTTATAAATACTGCTGAGTTGCTTATCTTTTTTACGCTTATATTAATAAAATATAATGCTTTATTTATATTTTTTGTTTGTAGATTTCTGATAAAATATAAATAATAAATTTATGGGTGGACTTCAATCAGTGCGTATTGCCAGTAATGACTCTCATAATAGGTATTTTTTGTCAACGATTCTCTGAGCCTTTTCGCATGTCAGTTAGGATCGTCTTTCGAGTATAATGAGAATACATCTGAAATTCAAAATTTTCCTGGAAGCGCCTGCCACCTGACCTCCAAAACTTTAAGTTCTGTAGTTAGACTAGTCGACCTTTTGAGGGCTCTAACTACCCGTAAAGACTGACATAGATGTTCGTGTGACAAACGGGATAATTTAACGTGTTCTCCGAGGCCCGACCAGATTAATTCAAATCGTCATATTCATGTATGTAAATATTTGTTGAGCGCAAATCGAATCCGCGCCTTCTGCGAAACTGTCACTAGCTACCGCCACGCTACAGAGACTGTTGGAAACGAAACATTCATAATTTAAATTGTTATCCTTAACTATGGAGAAGAATATGCATAATGTCTACAGATATTTATTGATAGCGTCTCCGAACGAATGTATAAAATTGATATAATGATATAGGTACATATTGAATCTAAAACCAAAAAAATATACTGGAATTCTACCAATAACTTACTTTTTTTATCAACTGTAGTGGCAGTGAAATTTCAGTTAGATTCTGACCTGCCTGTTAACTTACAATTGAGATTGATACGATATTTTTTCAATATTTTTGCCTCGATATAATTCCTCGTCATCTGACCATTCAGTATTCACAAAATATCCGATGTTTTGACACTGTGGTCCGACGTTGGTTTTGTGCATTAAGCTCGATTGCGTTTTGAAACAATGCAGTTTATTAAACGCATGCAGAGCTTATTGTATACGTGTTTTAACACTTTTAATCTCTGTATTGTTATGGATATAAAAGTGTGTATGCGAACCCTAAAACTACCCACAATAACTACTTTCCATCAGATAGGCAATGAGATTATGTGCCACTTTTTATTATAGAAAAAGACTATTATGTTAATTGCTGTTACCTATTCGTTTTTTTTTTAAATTTTTGTTTAGTTTTTTCATCTTATTGTTATATTTATTCTTTTTATTTTTTTGTGATAATTGTTTTTTTATGTGTAGTATAAGTGTGTGTCTACTAAATGGTTCTTTCTTTTTTTCAAAATGAGATATTATGCAAAGCTCAACAGAATCACTGACACTTAATGTCTATATACTACTCTGTGTAAAAAGTACCGGGAATATGTCAATAAAAAGACCCGCGTAAAAGAGGTCGTTCTAATTTTTTTACTGCATGTTGCTAGCACTGTACAGATTTAGCGCGCAAAATTTGAGCGGGATCTGTCATCTAATTTGTTTTAAACTACACTTTTTGTTGGTCATAGTTTTGAGTCTTCGGCGATTTTTACAATGGAAAATATTGTTGAACAAAGAGTGTGCCTTAAATTTTGTGTTTCGAATGTTATTTCATGTGGTGAATCACTAAAAATGTTGCGAAATACCTACGGCGAATCGTGTATATCGAAAACAAGGGCTTATGAATGGTAAAAGGCTTTTGAAAAAGGCCGAGAAGTAGTAGTAGACTTGCCTCGTTCTGGTAGCCCTTCAACCGCTACGACTAAAGAAAACATCGACAGAATCAAGAAGCTAGTGCTCGAAAATATGAGTCTGAAATCGTATGAGTCTGAAAGAGTTGGCTAGTGAGGTGAACATACTTTTTAAGTCCATCCACAACATTCTCATTGATATTTTAGGCATGAAACGCGTCGCCGCTCGACCAGTTCCAAAAGAGCTCAATTTTGTTCAAAAAGCGCAGCGAAAGCATGTCGCTGAAGACATGGTTTCCCGAGCTTCTACGGATCCGACCTTTATGAAACGTATAATAACTGGCGACGAGACATGGGTTTATGAGTATGACATGCAAACAAGCCAACAGTCTTCAGAATGGCGTCTCGAAAACGAGCCGAAACCCAAATTTGAGTCATAAAAGCAAATTCGCTGAATGAGCTAAAGGCCATACCACAAATAGCCTAAGAAAAATGTATGGAAGACTGGGTGAAGCGGTGGAGATGTTCTATTGCAAGCGATGGAGCCTACTTTGAAGGCGATAAAATAAATTTAGATGAATAATTTGTATTTTTTGTTTTATTGACAAATTCCCGATACTTAGTACACAGAATGTAAACTAATATCAGCATCCCCTCTGGTCTCTCCCTATCGCGACACGTCATCCCATGCAAATCTCATTGATATTGCTTGCTAAGCGGATAAGGACATTTGCGGTTTCAGGGAGCATGGTGTTATAATAATAGTTTACTTTGACGTATAACTATCTTATATACCCATCATCGTGGGTTTGAGTCTCATAGAAGCATTTACTTTTTCCTATCTAAATTTGAGTAGGTATACGCATGTGCAATGCAGTCATAAATTAGCTTTTGTCGTAACGTGGGCTCGTTAGTGTAAAATCATGTTAAATGTTATAATATCGTTATATAATATGTAATGTATGTAATTATACTAAGAATGCTATCATAGATACGATTCATTTTAAAACTTTATCGTAGGTTTATTACATCATAAAGTCAGTTAACCAGTCAAGCCACGCAACAAACTGTCAAAATAATGGGAGCAAGGGTGGGTGATGACATCGTGACGTTGTCCTACTATCTTCTACTTAAAAAGGAATCATTCTACAACTAAACCATAGTTTACGGCAATAGGTTTATTGATATATTTTTTATGATCAAACATCAAAAAATGAATAATAATGCAAACAAATTACATCCCTGGCGTGGCGGTAGTGAACACAGGAGGCGCGGGTCCGATTCCCGCACAGTGCAAATATTTGTATGCTAGAATATAAATATATGCATTGGTCTGGGTGTTTCTATGTATAATATGTATGTATTTACCAAAAAAAATCTACAATATCTATGTATGTTTATCCGCATTCCAAATCCCGTAACACAGGCTAGTTCAGCTATGCTTACCATGGGTCTAGTTGTGTAGATTATCCTACAATATTTATTTATTTATTATTATTATTTAATCTAATAATCCAAAATACGCTCCCTACTATATTCTATTAAAAAAAGGGAATTACTCTACAACCAAACTAAATGCAGTTTAGAAGATTTAGCTTCACCGTGTCGGAACTCTTATCAAAAATATAATTATATAACTTACTGGAGCAGCGTTAAGGATTTTCCGGGTCTTGGTTATTCGTTATCTCACAATTCAACAATGCAGAAATGATTTGTGGGCCCGCGATATGAACACCAAGAATGTCTCTCATTCAGAGACCGAAATCCAAGAACGAACGGATTATATCTACGTGAGTGGGAATTATTAATCAGGAAAATAACTGAGCTTTTATCAATAACCTCTTTCGTACTGTACAGTCATTTTTGTTTGACTAAAATAATATAGCTATTTTTTACCAAACGGCTTAAAATATTCAGTACATAAGGGCAATCTAAGTTTGCTACATACACTATGGCTTTTTATTACTTTTACTTCCTAAAATCACAATAAAAACGACCAAATTTGTAATTTATAGATTAGTCATTAAATTTCAAATTCCTATTGTTATGAACTATATTTATGTAAACGCAACGTAGACAGAGTTTTATGCGGTATTCTCAATATGCGTACGAGTAACGGGCTTGTTACTTGCCACTACAATTTTGTATAAAGTATTTTCAGATAACTCAAGGAATTAAATTATCAAAATTAAATGTTTTTAAAAGTATTTGTCGTAAAATATTTATCTATAGCAGGTCATTATTTTATTATAGAGAAGTAATTTTTCAGTAAAACTAAAGTCAAATAGCATTAGGCTTTATTTATCAAATAATTTTTCAACAGAAATTTGTATCAATACATATTAATGTTATATATAAATACACATACATATTAATGTAAATATTAATGCATTGATACAAATTTCTGTTGAAGAAATATTTTGCAATTTATTGCAACAATATACAATATTATTATTTGCATTATCACTTATTGCAATATTCTTAATTAATGTTCTGGAATGCATACTTTATTTATGAATCGTTTTTGAAATTCACGTCGAAGCAAAAAAAGGTTTTCACGTGACATGCTTACAAATCCATCATCCTAAACCACTCTCGGCAAAATTAAAAGGAAAGTCACGAAAGGAATGTGACAGGCGGAAAGTACTGTCAAACGCACCTGTGAGAAAAAATATATGAAATGGAGGGTAATCCTTTGGAAATCCTCTTAAACTGTCACCCTAACGAGTTGGACAGCGATTATGAGATATAATGTAGATGGCACATCTGTTTTTGACGATGAGCTGTTTGTTTTGCCAAAGGTGTATTAGTACGCTTTCAGCATTAACGGGTTAAGTGGCACTTCGCACTGGAAAAGTTCCAGTGTTTTAAGACTATAGCGAGTTTTTAACGAGCAACTGAATTTTCGTTCCCATTAATGCCGGTATTTGACTTGATTTATTTATATTCGTTGATTATTTAGAAATTAAGTTTGTATTTGATAATCTGAGTGGATGGCGTGGTGGTAGAGCATGATAGAGTAAGATGATTTATTCATTCTTTTATGGATATGCTTTTATGGATATGGGATTATCAATCATATAGCTTACTCAGTCCACTACTGGACATGGGACTCTTCCAGTGTTAGGAGACTTTGGTCTACAGTTTCCACACTGGTTAGAGGTTTTATTTCGAGGTTTGCTTCTCGCACAGCGATATCGTTTACGTGTTTTTCCGTTAGTCGACTCTTATGACGTCATTCGGATGAGATGGGATGCTTTCCTTTCACTATAATTTATACGTTAAATATATATCTCAGTTTGTTAGGTTTTTTTTTTTTTTTTTATCTATGGCACGTCAATTTGACTTTACCTCGCCTGATGTTAAGCTGAAGGCAAAGTCCCATGAAAGAGGGTCACCATTGCAAACACGTACAGTGCTACAATGGTGGCGCTCAGCTTGACGGCCTCTTCAGATGCTTTTTCACGCCCCGCTTAAAGGACCCGGGACTGTAGGAAGAAGGAAACACGTGCGCCGGCAAGGAATTCCAGGACTTAATGGTACGGCAGAGAAAAGACTCACCGAACCGCTTGGTTCTTGATGGAATACTCTGTACCGTATGCGAGTGACACCTAAGCCCTGCACGCGTTGTCCTGTGTAGGAAAGGGGAGGGTGGGATTAGTTGGAAGAGCTCATCAGAACATTTGAAAAGGGTAGATGAGTTTGTATCCAGATCGGTCCTTGAAAATAGACAATAGACCATTTAAAAACACACCTACCTCACACTCTGCGCCCCAATTCCAGTTGCATCTAAAGCCTGTACTTTGCATTCTGAGGTCCCCTCACGTATCCTTTCAAGATGATCAAAAGAAGGGGTCTTTCGTACATTAACTTGGATTGTCTTATTACGTATAACGTAGATAATATAAAGTGCATAAGGACAGTATAGACTTAGACTCGTTACTATGTGGCAATAAACTGGAAGGGAAAGCCTTCAACATTTTCACAGAATGAACTCAATATATACTTATTTCAAGAAAGCTTACTTCTTCAAAGGCATCTCTATACTTGACGTATAGAATAATGATTGAATATCTACTCGTAAAGATTTTTTCCACAATTTGGTACAACTTTTGTAGCTTATTAAGGATTCTTACGACTTTAGTCGTCTGACTGGAGTTTTGATTATCTCCATTATACTTTAGAAGTTTAGATAGCCCAAAGTTGTGTGGTTTTATGGGGGAGTAAAATTTTAATCGGAATAATGAATAATTTATAAATTGTATCTACGTCATACTGATGACTGGAATGTTCAAGTAATGGCTAATGGTTAAACTTCAGTTACTACTACTTAATATTACTACTACCTCGAGTGGAGACACCGGGCCAGTGATCAGTCTTTGTGTATGGGCCATTTTACACATTTTCCCTGTAACGTCTACCATAGACGTACCTATGACAACCGGGACCCACAGTTTAACATGCTCGCCGAGGTACGACCATTCCAATGCAAATATTCATATTCATGCATACAAATATTTGCATTGAACGGAAATCGAACCTACGTTTCATCGCGTTCACTACCGCCACGCCACAGACTGCCTAAGCTGTAAACTTGAGCTTAGCAGCTCGCTATATAATTGAGTTCTTTAAGCATTAAATTAACCTTATTTTTTTCAGTTGCCGAGGGCGAGATAGCCTCTGCTATATTCCCCACACCCGGATTATTCCACTTTTTTCACCTGGGTGATATCACCTAGGTGAACAAAGTGGAATTGATTAGTCTACTTTGATCACCTCGGGCCGTCCCCTCCTGGGTATGAGACTACAGCGTCACTATCTTTCTATCTAGGGTGACAGTGGATGGATTTACCTTACCGTGACTGATCAGGGTTAGAGTCTAGAAGAAGAGGACACCTTCGAATAAAATCGGAGCTAACAGAAAGGGGATAATGTGTACATTTTTTTAACATCAGATTCTGATAAAGCACCAACATTATCTTGCGAAGGAGTTTCACCCAGCACCATAACCACAAGAAGTCGACCTACTTAATATTGTAAACCAAGCAACTTTGAATATTTCTAATATGCCTAAAGGGTTTCAAATCATCCCGGGGTAGGGTTAAACATACCCCAATTAATCGTAAGGACAAGGTAGGTTTGTGTGAGGTACGTTCCGTTCCGCATTAATTATTCTAAGTAAGCCCAAGACGTCTGGACGCAACTATTATGGCCCCATTTCAAAGCTGTCAGATAACATCAAGTTGATTTATGACTAAGAATCTGTGAGATAAGTTTGGGGTTTGTCTTTGAATTTTAATTGGTGTCTCATTCTAGTTCAATTAATAACTTTTACATAATCTTCATTGTGTTTATTCAAAACTTGATACTTATAGGTAGTGTCATCAATCACTCTGATGAGTTCAGTTTGATCATGCATTTCATAAATACAACGTAAGGACGCATCTCTGTGATGAAATAAAGAGGAGTGCTCTTTAATGGAGTCAGTTCATCAATCCTTTTTACAGTTAATTGTTGTGGCTGCCACCAATATTGCTTGTTTCGAGTTAGTCCTGGAGTTATCGATTGCTGTTTGTTTTTATATTCGGTATGTTGGAGCGCGCCTTTACATATCGAGGAATAATTTGTCGATGACACAGTTTAGTGTTTAGACAGCTCAGTTTGTTAGGTCTCAGTTTGTATCTACGCAAAAGCTTTTACCAAATCATTTGCTCAAAAAATTTGTTTAGTTCTGCTGGTAATGAACAATATAGTGTCTTGATTCTTCTTCATTCTAGCGTCAATTCCAGTCACATCCGAAGTTTTCACTTGGGGGTATGGGGTCCACTTTTACCAGTCTAACTGTGGGTTTGGCTGGACTTCGATATTTTCTACGAAGTGACTGCCATCTGAGCTACACTACCTATAGGTATAGGCGATATCAATGTTCTACAGCTGGACCAGTTGTTGGACTGTTTAGGTCTCCAACTACTAGTGACGACAGCCATAGATGTTCATTCGGTTAAAGATGCGACTAAACCATTCATACATACAAATAATTACACTGAAAGAATTTGTATATATTTTAAAAACGTTTTAATCCAAACTTTAATATTATAAATGCGAAAGTAACTCTGTCTGTCTGTCTGTCTGTCTGTCTGTCTTTGCTTCACGCCTAAACTACTGAACCGATTTGTGTGAAATTTGGTACAGACATAGTTTGGAACTTGAGAAAGGACATAGGATAGTTTTCATTACAAACTAGCTGACCCGTGCGACTTCGTCTGCGTCACGCTACTCAAAGAGCTGCTGAAACCGAAGAGATGGCTCGGGAGCGCCGGCTCTTAGACACCGAACGTCACGCTGCTCAAAGAGCTGCTGAGACAGAAGAGACGAGGTAGGAGCGACGGCTCTTAGATGCCGGCCGTCATGCAACTCAAAGAGCTGCTGAGACAGAAGAGATGGCTCAGGAGCGCCGACTCTTAGATGCTGGGCGTCATGCAACTCAAAGAGCTGCTGAGACAGAAGAGATGGCTCAGGAGCGCCGGCTCTTAGATGCTGGTCGTCATGCAACTCAAAGAGCTGCTGAGACAGAAGAGATGGCTCAGGAGCGCCGGCTCTTAGATGCTGGGCGTCATGCAACTCAAAGAGCTGCTGAGACAGAAGAGATGGCTCATGAGCGCTGGCTCTTAGATGCTGGGCGTCATGCAACTCAAAGAGCTTCCGAAACTGTAGATCAAACTCGAGTACGTCGGCTTTTGGATGCTGAACGTCATGCCTCTCTGATTTTTGCAGAGTCACATGAAGAATCTCATAGACTACGTGTTCTATTAGCTGCATGGCAAGCACAAAGACAAAATATATTTACACGTAATACGTGGGAGGTAATTCATGATGCTGCTTTTGATTACGACCCTTTAATCGATTAGTGCTCTTAGGACGGATGGCTAAAAAGTGCACATATTGTATGGCACTAAAATGGAAAGAGGAAACTCCGGATATGTGCTGTTCTGGAGGTAAAGTTTCCACATTTCATTTTTGAAAAACCAAAAATCTGCTGGAAGTCTCTATTCCACGCGAACGAAGTCGCGGGTAAAAGCTAGTTCATAATAGATAAACGAGATTAGATTTGAAAAGGCCTGGATTCAATATCAGAGATACCGATACATTTTTTTATATAGGTTACGTCAAATTTGTACGCTGAAGAAAAAGTCTCAGGAAAGAGAGTCACCATTACAAACACTTACAATACAATGGTGGCGCTCAGCTTGACGGCCTCATCAGATGCTCTTTCACGTCCCACTTTAAGGACCTGGGACTGGAGGAAGAAGGGAACACCTGAGCTAGTATGTCATATTTTGAATAAAATCTGTAACAAAATCGTTAATCAAAATGATTTAATGATATTCCCAAGCTTCATTTCTTTATTGCGATTTTAATTAACTTATACCAAAGTCTGTGGCGTATAAATTTCAATAGAAATTCGTAGGTGCCATGTAAAAACATTAATTGAAAGCTAGAATGCGGATAAAAGTACTAAGATCTATTTCTTTTGTAAACATATACCTACATATTATACATGGAAACATCTAGATCAATTTAAATTAATTAAAAAACAGGACCTAAAAGTTCAACCAAATCCAGTAGGGAATCAAAATTAAATAGGTATGTAGTTGTTTATGTTAATCCACATGGCTGGAAGAAATTTGGATCTCCAAATAATTAAACATCCATGTCACTGCGGTGACCGCTACCCTTCAGGTGGGCAGTGTGCTTGACTGTCACCTAAGTGTTTAAAAAAAATTTAAATTTAGCCAATATAATCAAAATTATTTTATTTATTTACAACGTTAATAACATTCGAAACCTTCTGTATAGAATTGTTGTTATACTTGTTTATTATTTTTTATAACAAAACAAATGAAAAACAAACCGCACGGTATTATCATTCACAACATAACATCAGAATCACAAAACACAAATAACAAAGTGGGTTACCAGCACGAAGCGTTTTAGATTAGAGAGTGAAATGTTTACTGAATGGAAATGACTTTAAAATAAAATAATTTCGCTGTTGTTACCATTTATTAAATTACGCGACATCAGCTTTGATATTGACAAAAGCTGGATTAAGGACAGTTATTATAATATTTATCAAAGTTTGGATTAGAAGTTTCTAAGAGAAGGGAGACATCGATCAAAATATCTATTAATTGTAATAGATTGCGGAATAATTTGAGTATATTTCATATTAAATAAAATACAACAAATTTCATTCAAATTTCGTATTAAATTTAAAAAGATTAGAATTAAAAAGTTGTTCGAAAATAGACACACGTATATACCTTTCTTTCCACCTCTGCGCAGTTTATGTAACCGACCAGGCACATAAAAAGTTCCAGCATGATTCGAGCCACGAGTCAGTCCAATCAATTTTCCACACAATGCTCTGGAATTGTTTCAAGGATGTTTCAGCAAACAACGCCAGTTTCCGAGTATTCGATCGCCTATTTGTATTGCTGAACCTTCTTGTGTAAATATTTAAGTTGTAACCTTTTAAGGAAGGTGATAGATTACTTTAATGGTAATGGTAAATGGCTCGTAATGGTTACGTTAATGTAAATGTTTTGTTATATAAATTTAATCTTTAAATATTGGAATTTAATTAAATGAAAATTAAAAGTAATAATGGAAAATGAAGTAAAACAGGAGCTTGAATTCCATAGAGACTAATATATACTGTATATCCTACTCAAATCAGAAATTATATTACTTTATATTTATATAATTTATCTGATTTGGGTGGAATGCAATTATATTATTATGTACTTTAATAAATTAAAGTACACATATTATCTGATATCGGTATAGTATATAGTGTGTGTACGAGACTGGTACATAGCTTTATATAATTATATACTTTTGCTTCGATTTATCTCCAGGCTGGCCTAAATTTTAAAATGGTGCATTACCAAAATTATTTATTCGATAAAGCGCTCGTACAGAGTTCAAAATGAGGCGGTGTCGACCTAATTTCCGCTCAGTGCAAATTATGTATGCATGAATATATCTATTCGCAATCAATATTAAAAGCTATGATTAGTTGGGAACTATGTAGTGCTGTGTTAGTTTATCTAAACATTATTTATTAATGGTTTAGGCGTGTAAACGTAATCAACATATTCTCCTTGGTATTTCAAATGTTTGGATGGTTCTGAAATATCACACAAACAACTTATACATTCATATATACATGTCCCTACCCTAATATGACTATTAAGGGGTATGAATTTAGAACGCAAGGGTAACATAAGGCGTTTTGTCATTGTGTTTATTAGGTCATTGAAAATATTTTCCCATGTCCCTTCCCTGATCCCTTCGAGCCAGATGTGACCTGCGCCTTTATACCAGTATATTTTACTAAGGGTAAGGTCCCACTGAAAGAACAGGCTAGCAACCATTGAAATCTTTACTAAAAATAGTTGAGAGAGGATTAGTGCAGCTGCGCGATTTCTCAACTCCTTCCTTTGCATTTCAACTATGAACTTTTTCTCCCGTAGATAAGATTCAAAATGATTTTTATTATAATTGATCAAAAAGTCGGTGTCAGTCGTTGCTTTTCCAGTAAGAATCCGACCTTAAGGGTGAATTCATGCCTTATATTTTTAGTGAAACCAACCCCCATTAGTTCGCCCTTAGCTGTAACGTGAAATGGTATTTGACATTTTATATAGTAAGTTCTATTTCTTTTTGTGCTCGAAGTTTTTTGGGTTACTGACGCGTAATGTAATGATAGTGTGCGAATGCTAGAAATATCTCGAGAGTGTGAGGTGCACGGAACAATGGGCTCCGGGTACAACAGACCCTGATAATAAAAGGTGTGTATTCACAGAGAAGGGTTTGAAAAGGATAATTTTATCTTCGTAAAACAGATTAGGTGTCAGGAACAAGGATGAGAATAATTTTTAGGAGTGGGTTCTAATATAGTTGGAATTAAAGAAGATAGATAATTATAAAGAATTATAAATTTAAAATGGATTTTTATTTTTTGTTATTAATAAGATAGAAAATATGTGCAATTACTTTAGTATTAGTTGACGAGATAGGATGTTGATTTGAAAAGAAAAAGAAAGAAAGAAAAACTAATTAGAATTTTTTTTGGCAAAATGACATCACCATCTCTTTACTTACTTACAAGACTTAGTGTGTAGGAAGTGCTTACTAACATAGGTTAAATGTTATTTACTAACAACTTTTGTAATATACTTCTATGTATTCTTAGTTTTAAGGTATATATCTATGGGCCGTAGAATAAGTTTATAACAACTGTAACTTTTCTCATGTTGCCTGAAATAAATGATTATTATTATTATTATTTGCCAATTAAATGAGTCACCAACGCGCCAATTTAAAAAGAATACTCTTAAGTAATATTTTATGTACTTTTTAATAAAAAGACAAGAAAAATTATGATAATTATTTGATAATTTGATAAGTTAACCTACAATTATTGGTTCATCCCCCGACGATGGCCGATGACAACGCAACAACCCGAGGGGTTGATTGAGGTTGACAAACCGTCAATAGTTCCCGTTATGTAACGCTTAATTAACTCTGGCAGAATATGTATATTCTATTAAAAAAAGATTTTGGGTCCATTATTATTAAAGTATTATTTCTCGATGATGTGAAATGTAGGAGTGGTTTACGTATTTCTTTTAAAAGCTTTTCGTTCCCCATTTGAGGGGTGAATTATAGGAAAAAAATACAACATGGATAAGATACGAACGTAATTAAAACTTATGGCTTTTCGTACCATTTTCTAGGATCTTCAATGTATTATAATCACTAATTTTGATCGCACTACACGCTAATTTTGACCGAAGGACCGATGGCCACTGGAGCAAATGGGTGCTTGAATAGAGAGACAGCAAACGGAAGGTAGGACGTCCCCAGGCAGATGGACTGATGACCTGAAAAAGGTGGCTGGGACAGACTGGATGCGGAAGACGGAGGATAGGGAGCCGTGGCGCACATTGGGAGAGGCCTATATCCAGCATTGGACTGCGATAGGTTGATTGATTGACGATTGATTGAATATTGTTTATTATTTTAATTCTTTGCTTTTTCTTAATGAGGTCGTTTACCCATTTCGCTGTCTAACAAGTAATCTATGTGAAACAATCAAAATTATACTAATGAACGGATTGCGGAACTGTCACTTTTTTATTTTTATTGATAATATCTCCGATAAGACGTGTCGTGCATTACTTCTTAAACTTTGATACGCTTAAACGGCACCATAGAATAACCGTAATAAATTAAAACCTTACATTCATACACTTATATCACGGTACCTACGCAGTAGGTATAGGTAGCTGCGGTTTGCGGTCAGCTTCGAAATCATACCTTAATACTCCTAACTTCACCCTCTCCAACTTAGGATCTCCGCCGAAACTAACAAAAACTGATCCCTGACCTTTGGGCACAACGTAAGTAAATATTCTGACCCTGTTTCTAGTTGACTAGTTATTCTTATACATACGAAAGTGTTAACATATTTTCATGTTATAATATATTCAGTAGGGACGTCTCTTTTGTGCTCGTGTCGTTATCCGGGGCTTGTCCGGGGCGCATTTGTTAGAACTACTCCTTCACATCTGAGCACCTTTGTTGCTTCCTAAGAAGCTCTCCATTATGCACTCAAGGAAGATATTAAATATTAATAGTGAAAGGAAATTATGTATTCTTTTGGATTGCTCACTATTCTATGTCATCTGAAGTGTGTCGCAAGAGGCGACTAACGTAAAACGCAGACTATATCACATTTTTTTAATAGTACGGAATATCCCTACGGTAACCCCCGCCAGAGCCGGTTGGGGAGGTTATGTCGGACTCAAACCGACTAAAACGCACGCTGTCTCTGGGTCCTTAGTTGCCGGAGGTGAGATAACCAATAATGCAAACCCGGGGTCATCTCTTTCCAGATAACCCCCTTTCAAGAGAAGGGACCACGGTGTGTTAGTCTAGCCACCGGATGCAGACAATATCACTGCAAGAGAAGTAAGATTCGAAAAAAAACCCATGTTACAACCCAGTTGTCGACGTGGAGTCTCTGTGCTGCAGTGCAGAAGATAAAGAAGGGTTTCTCTGTTTTCCCACTGACAACACAAAACTTCTCCAGTGAGCTCTGCCTAACCTACTCACCGCCGGAAATTCAACACAAGGTTATCATTAACCGCGGTATTCTGTAGGACGGAGATACTTCCCCTGTTGAATTAGGACGAAAACAACACTTTAATTGAACAATGCAAAACAAGTCTTCAATTGAACAAACATTGTAATGTTATTGCGCTGTGTGAATGTCACTGCGTATTTACTCATAGTATCAATCTTCTAATTAGCATAGACAAAAGCGTATCAGCTCGTCTGCGCTAAAGAGCCATAATTTGCATCTGATTATTGAGTGGATTGTAATTTCGAATAGTGGATAGATATCAGGGATGATTAACTAAAAGCTTTTGATGAATCATTTGAATAGCAGCAATACTACTTGCTTAATATGATTCAAGTATTGCTAGCTGTTGAGCTGGCTCGGCCCGTATGGAATTCTGATCCCGTTCTGGAACCCATGAGAACCGATTTCAGGGATCGAAGGTAGAAGGTAACTTGTATCTTATTGCGAAGCTATAATTTATCGCTATACCAAATTACAGTCGTCCGTTCAGCTGTTCACCGTAATCCGAGCCAAAGTCTTGGAACACTTTGCACGCATACGTATTTCCTTTCTCCTAGAATCCCGGGTCAATATAACGGGGCGTGAAAATACATCTGTTGAGGCCGTCAAAGTAGGGACCGCCATTCTAGAGAAAACATTTCTATAATAACCAACTTCCACATTACTAATTAGTTGAATCGGGTGGTTATTTATGGGTAGATTGCAATAAAGAACAGTACATGTATTTTACCCAAGAAGTGTTCTTCAAGCCGGCCTTAGTTCTCTACAGGGCAGGAAGCACGAATGCGACGCTACTGGTGTGGCACACGTCCATAGGCCATACTAGCAAAAGTAATATGTCTACAGTGTTCTGTAGCGGTCCTGAAATGCCACGTTTAGAGGCAAACCACGTGTCGAGGTTTCTTCTTTGCACTTGTGGAATATTGCACATACTAAATCATTCGGTCAATCATTCATTTACTTTCACTTTGAGAGATGTGGTGCTTAGTATCCATTTCTAGACAGTTAATAATATTATATTGTTGCTATCATTAGGATGATTAAACCATAAGTGAGGGGTGGACTTCTTTCCCCCCTCCCTAATTTTGTTTGGTTAAATTTGTCTGCCTCACAGCTCTAAAGAGTAAATGACATTGGTTTTATTTTAGTAAAGCATTATACACTACACTTCTTTATAAAATATTTGTTTAAACATCTATAAAGTTCAAATATCGTAATGGCTACGTTGTCACAAATTAAACAACAGTCGTTTATAACCAAGTACATATGGAGTTGAAGTATACAAGTTTGAGGTTAAGTTTTGAGTTTCGTCGAATATGAGTAAAAGCTATGCTAACATTAACATTGAATACAGTATATTAGTTTCTGAAGTTTGTAACATAATCATCAGTTTGTAGAATTGTATGTAACTTGTATTGCTTAAATTAGTATCTACGAAATTCCTAGAACTCATGTCCATACTTGAAACATGTACAGAATAGATATTAACAGTACTCCTAGAAATGGTTTTGAAACTGAAGGTAATCTTACGTTTTTGTTATAAAAAAATATATAAATTATTACTTTATAAATATAGCCAATTTTTTATTCATTTTGCCGAGTGCGGGATTCCTCAAAGATAGATGTGATAAAGCACGTACAGGAAAATATTAGTTTTTTTCTACTTGTGAATTAGTTAAGTAAAATATTGCTTTTTATAAAAAAGATTTATAAAAAAGTAATAATATAACAAATTTCTTATACAATGAATAAGAAGAAATAATATAACACTGCGGTATCATGGCGGTCGCATCAAAATCGTTCTATAATCTTTGTCGTATTTCAGATCATACATCAATTCCATGCCATGTATTTATGACCATAATATATACTGAAATGGGAATGCTGCTGTACTTTAATGCCAATATGGAAATCAGGCACGTGATAAAATCGCGGTTTAGAATATCTGGATGAAAAATAATGGTCACAGCTGTGAATTAGCAAGTCAAAACAGATGAACCTGAGATTATAAACCGCCAGCCACAATTTCGAGAAGAATAGCTGCTTGTTTTGTGGTCATACTACCAAATTGTTTTGTATTTTCCGTTCGTTTTGCCGCACCATTAAGTCTTTGAATGCCTTACCAGCTCACATGTTTTATTCTGCTTACAGTCCCAGAAGGGGATCATCTCGTAAGAGAAGGCCCTGGGTCTGCCAGGGTGCGAGGGATATGTTCGCGTCCGTCAGAATGGGATTTCGAGCAAGAAAAATAAGGGCGTGAAAAAGCATCATCATCATATTGAATTCAGTTCACAAATTTGTAGTTAGTAACCTGAAATTATAAGTTAATAATATGTCATATGCTGGTAGAGAAATAATATTATTATTTTATCCGCAGGGTGTCGTAAGAAGCGAGTAACGGAAAAATACGCAGACATAAAACCCTGTACTAACCCGTCTGGCCAACGTGGAAACAGTAGACCAAAGCCACACAACATTGGGAGGGGCTTGTGTCCAGCAGTATACTGCGATATTGAATATTTTAAAATATTCTGCTTTTAATCGTTTAACGAGATTAATATTTTTGACTCATCGTGTACCTATGCTCATTTAAGCATTACTTAAGGAAGCATTGTATAATGAATGCTGCTTCTTTGTTAATCCTGTTTGTCCAATAATTGTGCAACAATGTACTTACTTCTACCTTTATGGATATGCATGCAGAGTTCATTTCCAGAAAGACAGATACTGCCCATCACGTAAGATTTCGCATGCTTAAGCACGCAATTGTGTACTATGTCCAGTTTAGTGAACCTAATAAAAAAAGTTTTATAGTGCTGTTTAAGCTTGTGTTATGAGGTCTAGGATGTAGATATACATTTTCTTTTGTAAATATATATAATTAAATACGAATGTTAGGTGGCCTGATGATCGTATCGGTATCTGATGCAAATAATCGCTCTCAAACATTCGACAAATCTGCATTTTGATATAAAATCTACGATATACGCGTGTCATCACGATATGTGGAAGGAATACTATATGTATGACACGACAAACTATAGTGTACTGCACACATAATGAGTGCATAGCAGGTTTATTATTCCGACGTAAAAGGGTGGACTTGTGACGTACTTCTCATCCCTGTTCTTGAATATTTAAAATACTAAGTAGAAAATATGCATAGTCTGTGCTAAGATAACGCTGTGTCTCAGAAAGCGATTAGTATGCATGTCTGTGACGTCACTTTAGAGGCGCCATCTGAAACTCGCGTTGCACATGCTGTTAGTGTGTATCATTTATGCTAATATGGCGGCCTGATTCAGGCACGTACCACTCACGTCGTTCGAGATATTAGTTGATATTATAGTTGGATGAAGAAAATTATACAAAATAATAAGAATGTTCTAGGACATTCTATTAGGTGCTATCTAAGTCTAAAGTAAGTATAGTTTAACTAACTTGTGTAACGTGCTAGATTGCAAATGAATATAAATAATGAAATAAATACATGGATATTTTTATTCGAATAAACTGCCGGAAAAGAGAGAGAGAGAGAGAGAGAGATACAGATCAAGTGCCAAACAGTAAGAGCTTCGCGTGTGTTTCTACAAATGAATTACATTTATAAACACATATTCTGAATTTTTGAATTAAACCGATTATATGAGGGTTTCACAATATTTATTGTTTAGACCGATAAAAAGCAATCCGACACCCATTTTATTGGCATATTATTTTATTGCAATGAGGGGCAGTATTAATGTAAAATGGTGCTTTGAAGATAATTTTTGTTTTTTAATGCTCTTGTGATGTTATGTATTGCCATATGATGATGTTTATCCATCTTCTTACTATCCTACTTTCTCAATCAATCAATAGACTATTGCAGTCTACTGCTGAACATAGGCCTCTCCCAATATTGGAAGTACACCAAACGTGTACATTATCAAACTACCAAATAATCTAATCTAGTCACAACAGTCACAACTTCTATGGTTCGCACTGCTGTGTGTGTGACAAAGCAGGGTACTGTTTTTTAAGATTATTTCAAACAAATTCAATTTTAACGTTTTATAAGTATAGCACAATGAACTTCAAAAGATCCTGGACAATTTGAAACTAAAATTGCATGAAGTGATGTCACTACACAACTGCTAGTATTAGGAGCTACTGGATAATAGATCAACTTATTATTGTAATTAAGTTTAGGATACTACTTGCATAAGTTTTCTTATTTTCTTATATAGAAACAAGACATCGATCTAATTCATTTTATTAACCCTATCTTTGTTTCTTTTGCTTAAATTAGACTTAACCTGTCAAAGGATTATAAATCTTAAGGTGTCCTGAAACTTTTTCAGCCCACTGTACATGTAAATGTACACACAATTGCGTGTATGTGTACGTAAATGTATGTATGTTTGTGTTGAATTGTGTGTTACTTGAGTGTCCATGTAGAGTCGCCATTTAAATAGGCTGGTATTTCATAACTATGAGGAAAAACCTCCATAAAAATACCATCGCGCTGTTAGTAGTTCAAAGGACGTGACACGTTCGTGTATCACGTTCTCTATTCAAAAGGGATTATGGAGGCCACCCTTCCCCTTTTGCCATTTTCTACTTCACCCGTTGCTCCATTTCTGCAGGACATAAGTCATGACAACTTTTTTCATCAAAAAATAACTTTATCTATATACGTTTCATTTAACATTTATTATTTTTTATTACTATTGATTATATTGTTTAATCATTTCAATTGTTGATTTTCACCATGGTTAAAAACATACATACCTAAGCGAATTCATAAAATTAAGCTTGTCTTCGTCATTATTCTTAAAATAGTATTGTTAATAATCGTTTTTGTAACTGTAGCTTCAGTTATTTCTAAATATGTAGCTAGCAACAATAAAGCTACACTAATTATATTCATGTTCTATAAATGAATGTATTTTTTTTAACATGTCCGTCCGTGTGACGTTTTCTCAGTGTTAGACATTCACTTAGTGCACGTCATAAAACAATAGTACCTACGTACGTAAACGTTTTAAATTAAACTAATGGATACTTTTAGGTCATTCATTATTATGCCTTCAAAAATCGTCACTCAGTCAAGCCGCTCAATTGTTTCCCGATCATTGGACTTTCATCGAAAATGGGCCTTTACATTATTATACTTTTAGATAACTCCTGATTGCTTTAGCGAGTTTTAGTGCCATGTTGTTGGAACAAAATTAGGCAGGCATGAGAGTTCAACAATTAAAATCCTCCAATCAACGCTAATGGTACCCTGCGACTACACTTGTTTACTGATGACTCAGATATTTTCGTTATGGAGATAAATGTTTCAAGGGAATGTTTTGTTTTCGAATGTAAACAGAGAACCATCATTGAATTGAAAATTCTAGATAATAAATAAGATAATTCTATCGTTATTTTTTGACTTAAGTAAACATAGATTATAATGGGTACACCTCATATAGTAGAACTTTTTAAGTAATAATTTTATATTGCATAACAACTAATAGCATAAACCTCTTTTCGCAGAATATCGTTTGGCATAAACTCATTTTGCATACACTGAAACTCATAATTTTGTAAGCCAGAATCATCAGTACGCATAATTTTTGTATCCATAATAATCACAATGTATAACCATCACATCGCAGAAAGTTCAAAACCAGATTCATCTTTTGTCAAAAGTTGATTTAATGATAATTATTTGGTTTTTATATCCTTGCCTATGAGAACATGCTCGTTTCTGGCATAAGAGGTCACAGTTCTAACCTAACCTAACCTATCCGAGTCGCGGTACTCTGTGTCGGGGTGTTAACAACTATCTATTCTGGCGCTTCGCCGGCCGCTACCGCGGCACGCTCGCTTCGCTCGCTCGGCTCGCGCTGTTGGGGTCACAGTTCTAACCTAACCTAACCTATCCGAGTCGGGGTACTCTGTGTCAGGGTGTAAACAACTATCTATTCTGGCAGTCGCCGGCCGCTACCGCGGCACGCTCGCTTCGCTCGCTCGGCTCGTGCATAAGAGGTCAGAGTTTTAACCTACCCATTTTGAAAGAAGAAAGTAGCCCAATCTATATTTTTCTAATTGAAATTCTATGCTCTTTATAGTATGCCTAGTCAAATTATGCCAAATAAAATTCTACTATCTTAAATGTATGCCATTCTAAATTCGGTCATAGCACATTATGCCTAAAAATATTTATGACAAATATTTTTTATGCCTAATGAATGATCGATTAAAGAAGTTTCTGCGAAGTGAGTTATCCCAAATAGGTTTCGGAGTATCAAGTTTCTACCAAATAGACGGCACCCGATTATAATACATAGATATGGCCACGGCTATTTCCCACCAGGGTATGCAGATGTGAATTACCACCCAAGTGTTAGCGCCAGTAGCTTAGTCTTTTAGGAGGCGGCCTTAAAATCGAGTGGTCCGGGTTTGTATCCTGTCCATTACACTACCGAAGAGAACCCACTCCTAGCTCAAGCCATTGAGCTTGACTGAAGAAGTTAGGGGGAATATTAGTAATTTTAATTATACTCACATTTCACTAATCATTGTATTTGATCCCACGTAATAGGAAGTGAGCCTATTGCCGTAATATGCTGTCTATTGTTGACTCGAGCCATGCCTCTCAAGCTGAGTCTCGACTGTATAATATATCTATCTGATGACATCTTTTTTACACCACTTTGGTGACAGAAAAGCACGGGGCCCACCTGATGGAAAGTGGTTACCGCTACCTATGGGCGTTAGCAACACCAAGGGCATCACATTCGTGCTGCCGTTCATATGGAGAGGAGGGGGAAGGGGGAGGGGAGAAAGTTAAGAGAGTCTCTGTGCTGTCAGTGCAGAAGATAAAGAAGAGTTTCTGGCTCTTCCCACTGTCAACACAATACCAGTGAGCTTTGGCTACCCTACTCACCGCTGGGAACACAACACAAGGCTATTATTAGCCGCGGTATTCTGTAGGGTGAAGGTACTTCCCCAGTCGGACTGCTCAATTAGGACGGGCGATACCGTCATCTATATCGATTCAACTTATATACTAACGTATCTATACAAAATCTATATTTATACATTCCAAAATGGAGACGAATATATCTAAGATTTATCACACAGATTGAACTGAACCAAATCGTTAGACATTGAAATAATTGACTATACTGCAAGTCTAGTCCTTCAATATTGTTTTTTTTTGATAATAGCATCACTCTCGAATGAACAATTGGATAATACCTTATAAAGTGAGTAACAAAAATCAATGCCGGAAAATGTAACGTGTCTTAACGTGCCTCAGTTGTACCACCCCTTGGTCGTTGTTCTACTTGACAATGAGTTTCAAACGCAGTCATAACGTGAGTAGACAGTGGATTTCAATTGATTAACATTGAACACAGAACATTGAAAGCTGCACTGGAATAAAACTTGATCAATTTAAATGTACATGCGTTTAGTTTCATTAAGTACTTTACTAAAAGTAAACAATCTTCATGTGGCAATTTCGGTGATGTGTCAATCTTGTTTTGCATAAACACACAATATTACTAATTGAAGAAACTAGATAGGCACTGCTTAAACTAGTAGTGCAATTTAGGTTTTAATTCGCGTCTCTTACTTTTATTTTTAAAGAGTAAACTAAATTTTAATTAGCTAATATTAAAATATACTTCGCGATTATACTTAACCAAACGGAGTCTAGTTACGTTACGATTAGTCAAGCTTAATAAGCGCCATATCGGTAACCAATCCTTCTGGCATCGATTCATATTAACAGATCCGTTGTGCCGTGTTCCTCATTCCACACGAACCTCACCTAACCCTCACGTACTACATATGCTCTCACCTCATCAGCCAATTTTTTACGTTCATTCGTTTGACCTTTTTCTTTTGGGTGATGGGTTTGGTTTTGATTTTGATGATTCAACGCCTTACGATTAGTCGATTATTGCTTAAATGATGTCTATACACATAATGCGTGTGATAAGTAAATATTTTAGCTGCATCCGACAGTAAACATTCACCTATGACAGTGCCTGTTTGGGGACAATTAGGATCGCCCTTACAAGAAATTGGAAATCCTAACTGGCGAAACGTGGGTGTTAATGAACCTTTACGCTTATAGAGATTTACTGGTATGAACATAATATGTATTATGAATATAATATTATGTATGTATAGTACATGAATTCATTATATACAAACAGCTACATAATATACATACATATATAATATAGCTACATAGCTACATAATATAGTTAACTAAATATATAATGTAGTAACATAATATCCAGGTTATTTTAAGGTATTTAAACTAACATGACCAATCACATTACTATTAGGGATATCGGGAAATATTCCACGTATTTTTATTGTATTGCTGTCACAAGCATCGTGGTCACCACAGAATTGGAATACTCAAATCACTCATGTAACTATGCAACAATATACGATAAAGAATCCCCTTTGCCGCATTTTTAAGTCTTAGAATTCCTTACCAGCGCAGGTGTTTCCATCTTCCTACAGTCCCTGGTCCTTTAAACGGGGCGTGAAAAAGCATCTGATGAGACTGTCAAGCTGAGCGCCACCATTGTAACACTGTAAGTACGTGTTTGTAATGGTGACCCTCTTTCCTGAGACTTTTCCTTCAGCGTACAATTTTGACGTAACCCATATAAAAAATGTATCGGTATCTCTAATATTGAATCCAAGCCTTTTCAAATCTAATCTCGTTTATCTATTATGAATATCAAAATGGTTTCCAGTTAAATTTTATTTGTATACAGTACTAAGCCCAATGTTACTGAAGGGCAAAGAGAGAACTTTATGGCCATCGTTTGCATATTTTCCTAGTTAATTGTCGAAATAAATGTTTTTAGTGGCATATAAATGGAATTGGAATGTTCAGAAATAAATGATATTAAAGTAGATTTTTATTCATGCAGTATTGAATTTGCTTTTGGCGATATTTTTAGTGGTTAAAGTATAAAACTTTACTATGTATAGCTACAGTATCGTTAAGTAAATAAACACTGTCGCAGTTTAGAAGTTATTTTTTTCTAATTTAAATCATTGTACAATATGTAATGTGTGGGATGCAGCTGAACTTCGATATATTTTGTGAAGCGACTGTCATTTGACCTTCATAGCTATAGCGATACCAAAGTTAAAGTAGTCGGACTTCTTAGGGCTCCGAATACCCATAACGACTATCATAGATGCATGTATGACAACCGAAACCGTGCGGCTTAAGGCCAGGTTGCAGTAGTTTTTAACATTTTCAAACGTCTGGATATCAAGTAATATAGCAAATTGCGCTAAATAAAAAACATATTCATAAAATAGACTATACCTTCTAGGGTCCTGTGAAAACAGAAACACGATTCATGATAATTGCCTCGATAGAAATTAGCGTCAAACATGGGTCTAAAACGCTCCAAATCGATAATTCAAACACGTTTTACACTAAGATGCCATCATCAAATAATGCCGAGATTGATATCATTATAAAGAGCATAAAAATATCTAGCGACTGGTAAAATTATATTTTATCAAGCAATTATTTTTTTTTTCAAAAACTTATAAAACCTCAAAATCTTTGCATTTGAGCACTCGCAGCGGTCAGTCAGTTGAGTCAGTACCCGCCGAGGCGTGTTCAAGGTAGGACGTGTGCTGTTTGTTTCTGCGAGCTTCCCCCTCCCCCCGCACGTTATTACGTATAATCGGTTTCGCTGAAAAAATGGGTATAACTCGGTTCATTAAAGGAAGAATTCTAAAATGGCGCAGCTTATCACTTTCTCTCGCTCGCACAATTGTGCTGTCAATTTAATTTATTTTTTAATTTATGTTTATTTTTTTTTTCTTTTGTGCCACTATACAAAAAATGTACAGTAGGTATATACAAATTTGAATTTGGTGTACAATAACTAGTCTATATCTATGGCTCTAAAAATGTTGGTAGGCTTTTATTGATGACTGCTCTAGTCTTCTTAGCCCCTAACTCTTAGCTAAATTACAAGTGGGTTCACGTCAGCAGTTGGTCAGAGTTATTATTTTTTATTAAATAGATTGCCTTAGTCACTAGGCTACCGCAGCTGAGTATAATTACCTATACATATTTTATGTTACAGTGCTGAGATGAGAAGACGAAAAGCCGCTGGTGTTGAACAGCCCGTAGACGTTTCTAATTCTCGTTTGCAAATTGCCACGTAACTATCAGTACTTTTACTAAAATCTGTGACATATTTGAATAATATAAAACTTGTAAAAAAAAATATCTCATAAACCTGATGAAACTTACAGCAGACAGGAATCGTATTGAACGATCAACGATTTTACAAAGAGATTCAAGTAAATAGCTCGAACTAAGAAAAAAAATAACAACAGCTTCAAACTTCGGTCCCATTTGTAAACGAAAAGTTACAATAGATAGTGCATCATTAGTAAAAAATAATCCTATATAAAAAAATCTAAACCAAAAGGTTTCAGTAGCTCACGGCATCGAAAACGAGAAACATTCCATACAGCAAATGGAACAACAGAAAAACATAAAAATAGATCAGTGTGGACTTTTTATTGACCGCAAATACCCTTTTATTGGAGCCACTCCAGATGGTCTTGTTGGAAATGACAAAATTGTCTTTGATTGCGTCAAAAAATGGTTTAGAAAAATCTCTAGAAAATAATAAAGTACAACTTAACCATTAACCATAAATAAAAATAGTAATTGGTTTTACCAAATTCAAGGTCAGTTGCATGTGACGGGGCGCAAAATGTGTATTTTTGGTTTATTATTCTCAAACAGAATCAGTGTATATAGAATATATAGAGAGAGATGACCAGTTCTGGACCGATAAAATGGAACAACGAATAATTCAGTTTCATATGAAGAGTCTGCTGCCGGAGTTAGTTGATCCAAGGCATATCCGTGGTATGCCTATTAGAAGCATTGTCTTGAAGGAAGAGAAAGAAAATAAAGAAAACCATGTTCCTTCGATCACTACACATCAACATCAATCCAATCTAGTTGAGGCTGGCTCTAGTGCTACAAATAGAGAGTGTAATATCATATTTCAAAATTTTTGAATTGTGCGTTTTCATCATCACCATCCTCATAGAGACTTATTTTCCTGACTGCATCCAAGGCCAAGGTGAACTCGGAGCTCATGGTCCGCCTTCCGGCTCTTCCTCTTCCACTTCACACGATCTTGGGCGTCTTCCTAAACCTATACCCTAAAATGCTAGTCAAGTTGAAAGAAATTTGACTTGATTTTAGGATTGCATGTGACGGCGTGCATTTTCTACTAACTATCTATCTACTAACAGATCAGTAGGCAGCACAAAATGTCTTTTTTACCCGACTGCGCGACGCAAAGAAGTGGTAGTGTGTTTATTTATGTTTCACTTTTCAATAGGCTTTGTTTTTTGAAGACGCTTTTATTTTTTCTGTATGTTTATATGTTCCAATGAAATGGAAATACAAAAATATGTATGTTAAATTTAAGTGATTTTTTTTTCTCTACCTATACAATGAAAAACTATAACATTATGTGCCCGAATCTAACCTACTGCTTTTACGATATACGTACCGTGGCGTAGTGGCACTCTAGCTTGGTGACGTCACAGGTACGAGTACTCTAAAATAGCACTACAATCTCCCGCACGCGACTTCATGTATGTTTTTTTTATATTATAAAAAAAAAATTATTTAAAACATTGTTGCTACACAGTATATACCTACACATATAAGTGAAAAAGGTACCTACACATAGCCTATAGTGAGTATTCCGATGAACTCTTACAATCAATCCCACCCTCCCTTTATCCAGAACAACATGTTTTTTACATCACTTATGTGGCAGACAAGCATACGGCCCACCTGATGCGAAGAGGGTCACGGTGGCCTATGACCTATATGTTCAGGTCTTAGGTGTCACCCTTTGTCAGCTTTTGGACTCCATTCCAGTTTCTTAGTTTTTCTAACAAACGCGAGTCTCAAGTTTTCGCGTACCGGGTTATACTATAGGATTGCGCGCGCCTGCGCGCCGCCCCCCGCGCTGCCCGTTCGTTGCGTCGATTACACTCGATTCGGCTGCGGGGACTGAGGTACTGAGGCGACGTAAAATACCTACTTGTCTCACTGCAACCTCGCCTTAACGTGCTCTTTGAGGTACGACACAAATTGATATATTCATGCATAGAAATCAAATCTGCGCCCACAACGTGAAGGTCGCGCTCAGTACCAGTGCGCCCCAGAGGTCATCTGCCACCTAGCAGACAAGCACATGGCCCATCTGATGTAAAATGGTCACCGTGGCCTATGGACGTTCTTTGTAATATGAGAGGCGTCCACCTCGAAACTGCTACCGACCCTGAACAAACCCCATATTGCAGTCGCTTGGAAAATATATGACGATTATATTGTTATATAGCATAACATGTTCTAGAACACGGTAGAATGGTTTAAAACATTTTGTATTTGCAGTGTTTGTCGATGCGAATGACACATTTATGTCTGCAGTATTTTCTGTAAGGCACGGTTCAATAAACAAGAGCTGAGCGTTGTGTATCTTTTTATTTACTTGAGTGGGTGCCTACTTCATCACGGTCACAATGATTGCGTCACATTATAATTACATTTACAATTATATTTTTTATTATTTTTGCTACTATATTATTAAATTTTGAAAATTCTGCACAATGCTATTGTATTGCTAGTTCAATATTGAACTAGCCTATCACAGTCCATGGTCATTGTCTTCTAAAGTTGGGACATCTCCCAAAGTAGGGAGGTTGTCTCAGTGTCGTAACAGTAGGCCAAACCTACTGTTTCTACACTGGCCAGATGGGTTGGGTTTTATTTGTGTATGAATCTACACATAAAGGATTGAATACATTATAACTAACTTTTACTACTTTACGTTTTATGAGAATCTCGCTGGTTGGACTCAAAATCTATCATCTAAATAATCTTGAGCCGTGATATGGGTAATGGACTGCTGAGACGTGGTCTCGGGTTCGATCCCAGGTTTACCATGGCACACACCAATGACTACGATGCTTTTCGAAGTTATGTGTGTATTTATCGCAGGTTTATAAGTGCCCGGTTAATGGCAATAGGCTCGCCACCTATTAAATTAGGACCTAAATATAAACTGGCAAAATGTGGGTGCTAGCACCTCTGCCTACCCCCTTATATAGGGATATAGGCGTGATATTATAAAAAAAAATAATCTTGGATTTTATTATCATAACATTAAGGGCTATTAAAGGCCTTATTGGCATAGAGGATAACAGGCACTTCTAAGAGATAGTAGGTACACCTTTACTCGAACTAAATGGCTCACTAGTCACTAGTCCGGTGACATTTCATCACCGAACTACTGGGACTGAAAAGTTTCATTAGTCCAGTTACCGGACTAAATCACCGGACTAGTGAGACAGACCCTAAAAATGTATCATAAAGATGGTTAAATAAAACATATTTATTTGTATAGTCGCAAAAAAGAAAGAAGCCTAGCAGAGGGCATATTTAAGAGCATGAAAAGTCATTTTCACATCTAAATATGCGAGACAATCCATATTCAGGTGCAATCATATGTGAAAATATTCCGCATTACCGGCGTGTCCCATTTTTTCTTTGTGTACTCTTATTCCTTCAAGGCTAACCAGTAGATTGCAAGAAGAAATATCATTTTTAGGGTGGTAGGATGGCTGCTACTTAAGCGAATTTAAAAAAAACCCTTCTGAAATCATTAGTCCATCAGCCCATTTGCCCATAAAAAACTTACTCTCAATAACGTGTGTAGGCATCAAGTTGAGAATTATACCAAATACTCAGTTACTACGTTGGGAAAAGGTTCAGAGAATGATGACTCAGCTAAGTAATAACTTGAATCAGTAACTACAGGATTAATTGATAGACTAGAAAAATATAGCTAAGTGTTAGCACAGGAATTCGTGTCTGAAAAGGTTCGGACGCGTATCTCATACGTGAGCGCAGTGCAAATACGTAAGGGTACGACTTGAACATGAAAATAGAATACCATCAGAGATGAGAATGATACGATATCATTTCGAAATACGAGTGGTTTTAGAAGATATCTATCCCTCTATCTACATATAGGTATCTATGAATAGCTGTTCGTTAGTCTCGCTAAAATTCGAGAACGGCTGCATAGATTAGGGTTTATTTTATCTTATTTGTGGAAGTCCAAAGAAGGTTTAAAAGGTGAACAAATATGAAAATGCTCATAATGGATCAGTGAGAATGGGACCAATTTTATTTGCTTATGAGTTTATTCGATATTTCAGCTCTGTTTGCATCGGATAAACACTCATACGCAAACATGACAAATGTCCCGTTGATTCTTACAAATTTTATGACATTGTACTTTATTGTAAGCGTAAGTATCGGATAGGCGTTATTTGAATGAATAGTACTTGTATACATAAGGTAAGCTCATTATCTGAAATTTAAAACGAGTTTGTTATTTTACGCGATGACAAAAAAGAACCCGGGAAAAGATAATATGCTCGAGAGACACGAGTAATGTGAGCATATCTGTATACTATTATGCTCCTTTAGGGAGATACAAGCGTACGTAAATGTTCTTTTACCTTTACATTTATTAATTGTTTATTTTAAACGTACCCAGTATTATCTGCCGAAACAACAGATACATATTCAATAACTCTGTGTCTTTGTCTGATAAAACCAAACCAAAACCACTAAACCGAGTTTGTTGATTGTTAGAGATATACTATGGCTTGAGAATGGACATGGATATATATGTAGTCGTGATCTACATGGTGAGATACAATTGCGGGTGATAAATATGTAATAATATATTTTTTTTATTTATGGCATGTCAATTTGACTTCTTCTCGCCTGATGGAATACTGTAGACAAAGTCTCAAATGCTCCAATGGTGGCGCTCACCTTGGCGGCATCACCAGATGCTTTTTCATGCCTAGCTTAAAGGACCAGGTACTACAGGAAGTAGGAAACACGTGAGTTGGTAAGAAATTCCAAGACTTAATGGTACGGCAAAGGAAAAACAAATAGAAATTAATACGCCAATTTCACTAGAGCTATATTGAGAGCAATGCTCGACACAGAGATAAAACAAGAGTATATTTCAGAAGTACATCTTGTACAAGCTCTTAGCGATGGTCTGCCGGAGTGGCTTGTCTTGTAACTCCGATATACACCGAACATGCTACTTATGCACTAGTATCTACGTACGTGGGTCTGATTCCGTGTCCCTTTTACAATGCTTTTAGGATCACACTTTATCAGAATTTCATCTATGTTACTTCCTTGGGATTTGTTATTTATATGAATGTGTAGTTTGATTACTTTTTATGAATATAATTTTTTTATGAGAACGTTGAAATTGAATGATTAATTTTTACTGGAGTGGTATGAGAAGTTTTCACGAAAATATTGAACCATTTTTGAAACTGACAATTTAAAATATTTATGAAATATTTCAAACTTTATTGAAAAGCGCCGAATTAATTCGTGGCAGTGTATTTATTTTACAACATCTAGGATAAGCAATATTCAGGTCAGTAATTATTACTGATTCAACTCTCTCTTTATTTGATAACAATTATTTTATTTTATCTTGCTCTTCGTGTTTATTTTATACTCGAATATTTAATTTTAATTTAAGTGTTAGTATTGTTACCTTTGTCTTAAAGAATTACTATCGAACATTTCTTCAATTCTGTCGCTACACTGACTTAAATGATTTCTCAAAAGATAATAACGCTCCACTCCTTACACAAGCCAGTGAGTTTAGCTAGAGGGGTTAGAGGGAATATTTGTAATTTCAGTTACTAATATTCTTAACAAAAATAATTCCAGTTCTTTTCAGTTAAAACAAACTAGTGAGAGCGTTATCGGTATGCTATTCATTTTTCCTTTAGTATTTTTTTTCTTTACTAATACCTAATGAATATAAAATGAACATCTCTTAGCTTTATGCATAGCTAGATCATGTTCCAACTGACTAATGCTCTGAATACGTGTATATATTAATTCCGGAGGCTTAAAACTGAAATTGTAAGGGCCCACACCTCGAACTCAGTGTGACACAGATAGATAACGAAGTTACGAGGCAAGCCACTTTATGCAAAGTTAGAGAGGATGTCTGTAAGATTTATATTCACCTAGCTGTGTAGTTGATTGTATTCGGTACTATATAAGCACTTGAAATACAATGATCGAATGAAATTACTGTACCACAGCAAGATTAGTAAACGTCTCTATTCAGATTTCAGAAATAAAAAAGGTCTAATTAATCAAAAGACTGAATCATTCTAGATGATTTTGCTGCTTTATTAAATAGTAATTGGAACAAAAAAAATTAAAAATTTACATGTGATATTATACTAGTTTAGATATACAAGACATAAGGGGACATAGTAAGCCTTCCCGAAGAGCGAAACCTATACTCGGGCCCTCTCCGTGAGTAGCACTGACGTTAAACAAATTACTACATAGCGATGGAAACGCCAAAATGCCGTCGATTCGACAGAAGAAGAAGAAGTATTACAAAAGTCATTTCCAAGCGTTGATGGATAGCCAATCAATGAATTGATTAGTCTATCACAGTTTACTAGATATAGATCTCTTTCAATATTGGGAAACTTTGGCTTAGTGTTTCCACGCTGGCCAGAAGAGTTGGTACAGGGTTATATTTCTTTCTTCTCTCGTAGTAAATATCGTCTGGCCAGCGTATAAAAGTCGTCTAAACGGATAAATACGCCTTTTAGCCGCCTCTTACGGATACCCTTTGGATAAAATGCGGTGGTGATATCTATATTCCTTTTTCCATTACCTCACGAATTGATTAAAATACAATTATTTTGTGACTAACATTATGTTGATCGATGGTGAAGTTTTAAAAAATCTAAGTTAAAATCTTCGCACCTAAATGTCAAAGAAAATGTTAAAACAATATGAACTGACACCAAAATTACATTCCAGGTACTAAAAATGTTACAGACACAAACATGCCTGCCATGGCTAGACCAATAAACTTTTCAATTTTGTTATACTGAACAAGTTCTTACCTACAACCGTAAAACGTCCAAGTTTTTAATGAAGCCTATATAGTTTATGTAGTCTACTCAGTCTGTTGAGTGTTTTGTAGTAGTTGCTCGAACATCGCGAATGAACATTTACTAGTTAGAATTTGTTGGCATTTTGAAAGGTTATTATAAAGTAGAGAGAGAACTATTCCAATGATAATAATGCATGGTAATTCTAATCTCTTCCTCTCTACATATTTTGTTATAGTAAAAAGCTATTTAACGCAAAAAAGGATGGCGGTAATCTATCTTCGGTTTCTTGCTGGTTCACCAATGAAAAAATCATTTTCAAACGATTTGTTTATTTTGTTACATTAGACAAAAATAAAATTGCAAGATATTGAAATTTTTCTGCTCTTTAAACTATACAGTCCTTTTCCTGATCTTTAATTTCCTAACAACTTTAATAATAATTTATTTGTTCGTTCAATTAATGCCTCCTGCTGAAAACAGGCCTCTTCTAATGGGAGGATTGGCCTACTGTTTCCACAGCTGGCTAGACGGGTTGGTACAGGATTTTATTTGGAGTTTTCCTTCTCTCGCAGTTATACCGTCTGCATATTTTTCCGTTTGTCTCTTCTTTCGACGCTTTTAATCTTTCACCACCACCACACGGACGGTCAGATAACTCATAAACTTTCGCAAGTATACAATGATCACATTAATTCCCATTGACAATGGTTATAGATATAGTTTATAATCATTTAGTTTTGGTTTCATATAATGTTTTATTACAACGTTTACTTAGTGACTTGTATTGTATTCATTAATCTTATCTGCCATATAAAGTAACGCACATCCGTATTTTCGCTACCGAAAATCACGACATGAGAGTCGGCGGAGCGTTGATTAATGTGAGTCTTGGAGCCGATGATGTCTAAAACGTAACTGAAGTTCCGCAAGTGCTTATAGTACCTACCATAACATACTCTACACCGCTGGAAGACTATAACAAACTACTTTCAAGTGGTAGGTAGTTCCAGTAGTTCTAAAAAAGTTTTGCAAATTTTTTGTTAACGACATCAAAAGTAAATGTACCTCCGTGGCGCAGCGGTAGTGAACGCGACTGCTACGCAGGTGTGGTTTAGATTCCTGCTCAGTGCAAATATTTTGTGTGCATGAATATGAATATTTGCATTGTTCTGGGTGTTTCAATGTATATTATGTATGTATTTACAAAAAAACGTAATCTATGTATATTTATTCGCATTCTAGAACCCATTGTACAATACGATATAGATGCAGGCGTTACCTGGCGGAAATCCATTACAAAGTGTCAAACCACCCACTTTAAAGTAAGAAAAACAAAATCTTACCAGAGAGTGATGTTTTACCATTGCACCTATTACTATACCATTGTAACTCGAAGGATCAAATACATAGGAACAAAAAGTCCGGAGTGTACAGATTGACTTGTGACAGCTGCAAAGGTATTTATATTGGTCAAACTGGTCGTTCTTTCGAGACTAGGTATAAAGAACACCTGGCAGCATTTAGAAATGGCCACCCAGACAAGTCGCACTTCGCAAAACATCTATTAGAGACGGGAAATAGTTTAAATGATGGCCACACGTTCGAAATACTACATTGTTGCGATAAAAGTATTAAATTAACAGTGTTAGAAAATTTAGAAATAATAAAAAATAATACCGATATACTGCTGAATGAACAGACGCAGTTTCATTCGTCCCCATTACTAAAATTATTTTCATACCGGCAACACACAACATCTGATGTTTCATCGAACGGTGGGGGTAGCGACGAAATAACATAAAAGCGCCAGACACTCGCAGCTCAGCTCATTCGCTCCTGCGCTCCTGAAGATGCCTCGTGTAGAGGCGAAACACGTGTCGAAGTTTAAGTCCTTCGCATTAGCGGAATACTGCAATGGTAAAACATCACTCTCTGGTAAGATTTTGTTTTTCTTACTTTGAAGTGGGTGGTTTGACATTCCAATATATATTGTTGGAGTGTTGAACCGCGGGTGAGCGGTGGGCAAAATCCTCCCTCCCCCAATATAAACCCTTTCCCATTGTACAAGCTAGTTAAAGTATGCTTACCATGGGTCTAGGTGGCGTTGTATAGATTGCCTGAAATATTATAGGATAGGATATTGAACTGGTATTCAATGATCAGATTTCCAAGACCAGCGAATGGATAAATCTAAATGTACTCACCAATAGTTGGTAATCCATTCGCCTCTGACTTAGGGCTTCATACACACTAGATAAAAAGTAGGATCTTAAAATGCAATATTATGTAATAATCTGCAAGGAAACAAAAAATAACCTATCAATAAATAAAATTTTACTCAGTTTGTTAGAGCCGTTCACGAGAATTGAAGAATGTTTGAAAAGTAATACAAACATTAATAAATTTATCTCAATATTTTAATCTGTATGCCAAAGCGGTTAAAGATGAAACTTTGGATGCTATTAAAACCGTGATCGAAATTTAAATTTTGTGAGGCACAATTTAAAAAAATTCGTTTATTCCAACCCA
The DNA here is from genome assembly GCA_963691645.1 of Pelosia muscerda. Classification (NCBI taxonomy): domain Eukaryota; kingdom Metazoa; phylum Arthropoda; class Insecta; order Lepidoptera; family Erebidae; genus Pelosia; species Pelosia muscerda. The sequence continues at coordinate 20,073,055 of OY829101.1, forward strand.
GAACGAACGGTGAGGCGTGGCTGGAAATAAAAAAGAAGGGACAAACAAAGCCATCTAAGTATTTCCATTTTACGAAACGCTATTGCGCCCTTTTGTCGCTTTTACATTTTGCTTCCTCTTTTAAAATAATCAGTTTTGAAGTAGAATACGGTAATAAATCGAAGACCGAGATGATCTTGGAATAAATTCAGGTAACATCTCGTATTATTTGGCTTGTTAATATTATTCATCGTATTTTGAGGTAATATGCTAATTTCATCATCTGCCTCTCTTTGTTGTTTTATACCTGTTTGTGAGGTATTGTTACTTTTATTGTTTTATTGCTACGGTTTTATACAGTTCTATTACCAACTTTGCATTAGATAAGGGTAAAGTTAGACAGAACTTACTTTTTGTTTTAGACCATTTTACGTGAGTTTTATTTTATTTATTTAAGGACTACTATTGGTCAAGACAACAATACAATCACATTTTGGGCACGTACACAAAACACACTTTTTTTCAACATTATTATAAAGGCAGCCACTGCATTGTCTATTTGATGAAGTACATGAATAAAATCGGTATTAAATATTTACAATAACGTCAAAACGATAAAAATAAGCGTCCATTGACTTGACACAATGAATCAATAACTCGAAATGTTAAATTTTAATCTTTAAATATATCATGTCAATGAATTAGTACTCGGTCAAGTCAATGAATTAATGATTATTAATAAATACAAAATTACAATTATATAAAAATATTATGTACATACCTAAACATAGTTTTATACAGTATGGTTAATTCTATTTTAGTTCCTACATTAGATAAAACAACAAGACATTTTTTGTCTTGAAAAATCCGGCAACTTTCAGAATTAGTGTTAGATCTTCACTAATACCTTTCGTTTTCACCAAGAAACAAGTTGAAAACATGTTTGATAGTTAACTTCTTGAAGTCTTGTCTTATACATTTAAAGACTTGTTTTATACATTTATTGAGGCGGTCTCAAGTATTTTTTCGTGTTGATATAGCCAACAAGTTGTAAACTATATTAAAACATGTTTGCGTTCACACTGAAGTCTGTGACATATTGCAACTTTATATAATGGGGAAGAGAAAGGGACCCACCATTCACCCACAGTTTAACAATTCCAACAATAAGGAAGGAGGAGTGCTCTTGAGGATGCCTCGCATAGAGGCGAAATATGTGTTGAGGTTTGTCCATCGCACTTGCGGAATATTGCACATAAGACATCTCTCCTCGGGTAAGAAGTCTTTTTACTTGCTTTGAGGGGTGTGGTTTCGGGCCTGGTGGAGACGGGTAGAGCCATCACTTTCACCCTAGCAGAAGCAGGCATCCCGATATCCGGGGGCTAAATGGTGACGCCATGGTTCCCAGATTGGGGGAAGGGGGTCATCTCAAATTGAGTGAGAGATATTTCTTGTATAATCTCACCTCCGACAATCAAAGACCCATAGACAGCGTGCCTTTTAACCGGTTTGAGTTCGTTCTAATCCCCTCCACCGACTTAATATGGTGGTGGATTTTGCGCACGTATAAATAAGAGGGTGCGGTTTGACATTCCTTTCTATGACAATTAATAATAATTGTTATTGCTATCTTTAGAAATTGGTAAACCGTCGGTAAGAGGTCGGTTACCCTCCCTCCCCCAATAAATAATTTCCTGTAACGAATTTCCGCTAGGTAACGCCTACATCCATATAGTATATTGCAACTTGTCAAATACATATTTAAAGCGTAGGTGAAAACGAGAAGTTAGGTATGTATTGATATGTATAGTCTTACATAATTATTGTTATATCTATTCTGCTAAATGTTGCTGACAACGACAGCCGTTCAGCCAGCTGTTTTATATTAACGTTTGAACAAATTGCACTCACAGTGTTTTGGGGAATGTCCGTTGGACTGTTTATCTAATAAGCAAAGTAATGAGTAAATAAAATTTTGTAGTAAATTCTACTCTTTGAAAATATCGGTAGCGAAGGGTAAACATTTTTTAAAAAGAAGAAGACTAATATCGATCCAGTTTATCATGCACCATGCAACCTTTCAGTAAGCCTGCAGAAATAGACTCAAAGCAACTCACTGCCACTGGGGAATATGCATAACTAAAAATAATACCGTCGAATGGCAAAAAGCAACACACAATTCAATTGACATAAACTTTGTACAAAACCTAACATAACAATAAGTTTGAATAAATACTCTGTTGTTAGTTTTACTCCCTCATGATACATAAACATCAACACACAAACAAACGCTCGAATCTCCATATTATTTATCTTTTACTATTCATCCGTTGACCCGAAACCCAAAGCTACAACATGGATTACGACCATCATGTAAATCCTTAAAAATATGTAGGATTTAGCCTAGAACGTCGTGGACTAAAGAGTGGCATAAGTTCCGTCTCCAGAATATTAATAGTCGGGCGAGGCTTATTAATATTGATGACGTCAACATGGATACGCGACTGGTTCTACCTCAATCAGTGGACACAAGTTTTGGGATGTTCTATTTATGTTTCGTTGCGGAGCGCCGAGTCCTGGGACATCGAGTTTGAAGGATGTCGTTAGCAAAACATGGCAGTATACAATTTTAATGGTCGTTGGTTACATTTGCGTTCTTAATTGCAGATTATAATAATCCTTAAGTATATTATATAATGTTTTTGTTGTATAGAGATAATACTTGGTTGATATTATTGATAAAAATAAGAACAAGTTACCAACAGAACTCATCATCATTACCTCTCTGCCCTTTTCCCAATTAATTGGGGTCAGCGCTGCATGTCTTTCTCCTCCATGTAATTGCTTCAGTTACTCCTTCCTATGTCATTATCTTCTTCCACACAATCGAATGAATTGTGTGGAAGAAGAGAGAGATTTTAATGGGATCGACCTTTGGTCCTAAATCACTTTCAGGACACTTTGAACCTTTTTTACAACAACACTAACGTATTTATGTAATGCTTGTATGCGTATATTAGTTCTAATTTAGATGTAGGTATACACACAGACTATATTTTGTCAGTTTATGGTATTCATCTGGTTGCCTTTCATAATGCACCTACTTTCTTGTCCTTTTCACCGCCTATAAGGTTGACACTAGTAGAGAATGCCTAAGGCATTAAGTCCGCCTGTGTACATATATGTGCATGAAGCTTTAATAAATAAATAAATAAACTATCATCTCTTATCCACCGCCACTTTCAAATTTTCTCTAATACACTCCTTTTCTTATTCTATATATTCTCATTAGATCACACATCCATCTTAACATTTCATTACCAACTAGGAACTTAGAAATAAACTTGCTACTCGATGATATCATCAACCAATATTTTACAAAGGACTTTCACCAAGTCTCTTAATTAAACTCTGTTGCTGAAAACTCAATAATAGACATTCTTTATTAATTATACCATCTGTTGAGTCTTGTGATAGTAGTATATTACTCGGCGAATTAATTAGAGTGAAAAATTTGGAGTAGTTGAAGGAGCGACACAATTAAATTTCCTTTAAATTTTAAATCACATTTTAATTAAATTTCAAGATGACACGAGTAAAATCTAATATTGATATTTTTTTGCTTGTCAGTCACTATCTACTCGGTCAGTAATACTGTATAAGTAAATTACTATTAAGTGCCATCTTCAAATATTATTTTTATCATGCTGCTTCCAATGCTAAGAGTTGCTATATGCCATGGCAGTTCAAACTACGAATATATTTATGCTATGCCACAGCACATTTGAAACCCGTACGAGATAAGTATTGCTAAAATGAACATCACAACTCTAGAATTTCGAATATAAATTCTGTTTTATTACATTTCATTCACATTTACGTTGAATACACGAACATTACCTTTGAAGTAAGTTGTAAAACCATTCATTTTAATATACTCATAACCTTTCAGCGTTAAGAGAAAACTATCCTCTAGATCTAGAATAGCATGCCTATAAAATAAGTTCCAAGACTTGGATGAAAACATAAAACATTCATATAAGTAGGTAATGTTCACTTTATGTCAGACTTTCCATTACATATACATTTTACATTTAGGGCATCTGTTTACTTCCGAATATGTTTTCTGCTTCATTTACTATTATTGAAGTTAATGATATTATTTTCAATGCTTGAACATACAAATTATTATTTTCATTACGATGTTAAACTGTTTTATAATTGAACTAGCTTTTACCCGCTACTTCGTTCGCGTGGAATAGAGACTTCCAGCAGATTTTTGGTTTTTCAAAAATGAAATGTGGAAACTTTACCTCCAGAACAGCACATACCCGGAGTTTCCTCTTTCCATTTTAGTGCCATACAATATGTGCACTTTTTAGCCATCCGTCCTAAGAGCACTAATCGATTAAAGGGTCGTAATCAAAAGCAGCATCATGAAATACCTCCCACGTATTACGTGTAAATATATTTTGTCTTTGTGCTTGCCATGCAGCTAATAGAACACGTAGTCTATGAGATTCTTCATGTGACTCTGCAAAAATCAGAGACGCATGACGTTCAGCATCCAAAAGCCGACGTACTCGAGTTTGATCTACAGTTTCGGAAGCTCTTTGAGTTGCATGACGCCCAGCATCTAAGAGCCAGCGCTCATGAGCCATCTCTTCTGTCTCAGCAGCTCTTTGAGTTGCATGACGCCCAGCATCTAAGAGCCGGCGCTCCTGAGCCATCTCTTCTGTCTCAGCAACTCTTTGAGTTGCATGACGCCCAGCATCTAAGAGCCGGCGCTCCTGAGCCATCTCTTCTGTCTCAGCAGCTCTTTGAGTTGCATGACGCCCAGCATCTAAGAGTCGGCGCTCCTGAGCCATCTCTTCTGTCTCAGCAGCTCTTTGAGTTGCATGACGCCCAGCATCTAAGAGTCGGCGCTCCTGAGCCATATCTTCTGTTTCAGCAGCTCTTTGAGTTGCATGACGCCAAGCATCTAAGAGTCAGCGCTCCTAAACCATCTCTTCTGTCTCAGCAGCTCTTTGAGTTGCATGACGCCCAGCATCTAAGAGTCGGCGCTCCTGAGCCATCTCTTCTGTCTCAGCAGCTCTTTGAGTTGCATGACGGCCGGCATCTAAGAGCCGTCGCTCCTACCTCGTCTCTTCTGTCTCAGCAGCTCTTTGAGCAGCGTGACGTTCGGTGTCTAAGAGCCGGCGCTCCCGAGCCATCTCTTCGGTTTCAGCAGCTCTTTGAGTAGCGTGACGCAGACGAAGTCGCACGGGTCAGCTAGTTTGTAATGAAAACTATCCTATGTCCTTTCTCAAGTTCCAAACTATGTCTGTACCAAATTTCACACAAATCGGTTCAGTAGTTTAGGCGTGAAGCAAAGACAGACAGACAGACAGACAGAGTTACTTTCGTATTTATAATATTAGTTTGGATTTGGAAGTCGCGTTTTCTGTCCCTATTTTTCTTGTCCCTTTGTATGCTTAAATCTTTAGAACTACGCAACGGATTTTGATGCGGTTTGTTTCAATAGATAGAATGGTTAAAGAGGAAGGTTTATATGTATATAACATCATGCTACGACTAACAGGTGCGGAGCTTGAATGAAAAATGTTGCAAAAACGGGGTGATGCAGACGAAGTCGCGCGGGTCAGCTAGTTTGTAATAAAAACTATCCTATGTCCTTTCTCAAGTTCCAAACTATGTCTGTACCAAATTTCACACAAATCGGTTCAGTAGTTTAGGCGTGAAGCAAAGACAGACAGACAGACAGACAGACAGACAGACAGACAGAGTTACTTTCGCATTTATAATATTAGTTTGGATTTGGATTTGGAAGACGCGTTTTCTGTCCCTATTTTTCTTGTCCCTTTGTATGCTTAAATCTTTAGAACTACGCAACGGATTTTGATGCGGTTTGTTTCAATAGATAGAATGGTTAAAGAGGAAGGTTTATATGTATATAACATCATGCTACGACTAACAGGTGCGGAGCAGGAATGAAAAATGTTGCAAAAACGGGGTGATGCAGACGAAGTCGCGCGGGTCAGCTAGTTTGTAATAAAAACTTTCCTATGTCCTTTCTCAAGTTCCAAACTATGTCTGTACCAAATTTCACACAAATCGGTTCAGTAGTTTAGGCGTGAAGCAAAGACAGACAGACAGACAGACAGACAGACAGACAGACAGAGTTACTTTCGCATTTATAATATTAGTTTGGAAGTTTGGATAACATCATGCTACGACTAACAGGTGCGGAGCAGGAATGAAAAATGTTGCAAAAACGGGGTGATGCAGACGAAGTCGCGCGGGTCAGCTAGTTTGTAATAAAAACTATCCTATGTCCTTTCTCAAGTTCCAAACTATGTCTGTACCAAATTTCACACAAATCGGTTCAGTAGTTTAGGCGTGAAGCAAAGACAGACAGACAGACAGACAGACAGACAGAGTTACTTTCGCATTTATAATATTAGTTTGGATTTCTTTACTTTAATATCAACAACAAGTATTGACAACAATCTGCACTAAGGTTTAAATTTAAAAAATGGAAAACCAAATCAGGGCTAACATATTTCAAGGAATTTAAAAGCAATGATTTAGGAAGGGTTAGCAAGAAAATAATCAATCTCAGTAAGGACAATATCCGAAAAATAATGGGTGCGTTTACTGGTCACTACTGTACTTTGAGGTATAATGCACGACGCAAATGCAGAGAGAAAAACATACTATGCGAGTGTAACGCCCTAAGAAGACCACGTATGTATCTTCTCGGAAAGGGTTACCCCAAACCAGAGTGTTATATACACCTACAATTAAAAGAAATAACTACCCTAATTGAGAAGGCTGTTCCTTCTCAAATGTATAGCTTAGGTTTGGGTTATGCAAAAGATTTAACATGGCCGAAGAGTCCACGATAGCTCCAGAGCTCGCTTCCCGAAACAAGATAAGAAGAAGGTTAATTTTCTGTGTAAGATTTAAGTATTTGAAAAATATCAAAAACTAAAATGAAAAAATTGCCACTATTGGTATAGGTATTTCTACCGGTAAACTGTCTACAAATCAAGAAATCTGGGTATCGACTACTATTACGGGGCGTATTACAACGCCTTTTTCGATTACATACTATAGTACATTAGAAGCTGTAGAAGCTCCTACAGCAAAAATATTAGTGATTTCCAATCGGAAAGTTATTATCCACGTTTTATCTAATACAAGACGTGGATGATATGATTTCGTAATTTTTTTAAGATGGACCGTACAAGGATGATTTCGATTATCCATTGTTCAATTAGCCGCTTTTATTGAAAGTATTCCCTTAAGGAAGGTACTCGCAAGTTTAAGTTCGATACTGTCCAAAATGTTAACTTTTCTGATTGAAATTTGTAAGAAAGGTTAGCATACGAATTGCTTCAAAATTTTATTCATCTTCAATTAAGTTAAATAAACATTTGTCATTTAAAACAGCAATATAAAGTTCTTCATAACCACCATTAATTCCAATACAATACGGGCTACACAATCAAGGATCAGTCTGACGTAAAATATTGTCGATCCATTCATTTTCATACTGAAACTGTATTTTCTTTCTCTCGTTCCACGTAATTGTTGGTCTGAACGATTTATGTAGTTAACTTTTAGTCCAGTTGTCGATTCTCAGCACAAATTTTACTTTGTGAGTGCGCTTTGTCTTGTTTAGTTTGGCGAATGCTTTGTTTATAAAAGTTTCAACGTTGGTGATTTGTATGGAAGTAACATTTAGTAGCATTTACAGAGTAAACTGAACTAAGGGATTGGACAAATGCAGTCTTGTCCAAATGTTTTTTTATTTCTTTGTCATTATCTATCACGAAGGTAAACATAGTCTTCTAATAAATATGTTTAGATGTTATTTAAAAAAATATTTTTAGAATCCATTTACAGCGCCATAATATGTCGCACCGCCTGCTGTTACATTGCCATATGTGATTTTATATAACGCATGTGGTTGAGTTTAGTTATGAACGCTTGCATTGCCACATGTCAACCAAATAGTGGGTGGAAACCTTAAAATTGTCCTTAGGGAAACTTAGTGCGCGATTGACTTACGTATCTTTACACAAAACCTAGTCATAAAATAATGACAGAATAATAAACCGTGAAACGTATTTTTTATAAGACGTCATATTCAAGACGTTAATTGGTAGTGCTTGTGTGGCTAAGCACGTAATTGATTTCTTTGCGATTTACACCGCATAGCACGGAATCGGGTCTATTTTTTCTAAATTTGTTTAGCTGCTACATCTTCGGCAGGAATTAATTTTCGTCATAGCCATTCTTTCACAAAGTGTCCAATTGGCGGCAATAGTGTGGCAAAATGTAGGTGTTTAATACACCTCTGCCTACCCCTTCGAGGATTACGGACGTGACCATATGTATGTATGTATGTATGTATTAACTTTAACATAAAATCACAAGTCACTGCCACTGATAATTTAAATTCGATAACGCGGTAATGAGATTATTTCTCAATTTACGTCAGTAATATAAACTTTATGGTAAAAACAGAAAAAAAGGAAGTTAAGTGAGACCTGAGACCCTCAGAAATGAAATGCCATACAGCATATAGTTTCTATTTTGAACCAAATAATTTTGTATTAGAAAAAATAAGAACTAAAATTCTCAATGGATGCTATATTTGTAAAAAGAGAGACAAAAAGAACCGCTCGGACCAGTGTTTAACTAGGGACAACTGTGTGATACATGAATAGGTCCTTTGAGTTCACATATGCTTTGTTTTCGTTAATTATATCTTTCCGAAGGAGAGCCTTTCGCTGTTTGCGAATGAGAGTTTGTTTTATTAGCTGTATTTTAACCTTTTTATGTTTTTGCAACGTGTTTACCTATATTAATAAATTGTTCATGAATCATATAATATAATGTGTATATTTTATTGTTCTGTTATAATCTCAATTAAGATGTGAAATTATTACCACTCACTCGGTACATTTGCATACTACGTGATGCTACTCAGAGATTCTTAACAGAAGAATTTCATAACGTTGTCTCAACTGGGTCCCGCAAAGACTTCAGATTGCATGCAAACACGGCTAATATATATGCAAACATGACTTGTACTTCGAGACGAACGCGACGAAAAGAATGTTGAAAAATATTGTGAACATATTGTTGTCAAAACAGATGGCAATTTATTTAAATTAAAATTTTAGTATGTTAGGTATGTACTCTCTAATATAACTTGTCTGGTCAATGTTGTTATTTTTATAAAAGAGTACGGGTACAAACTATCTACATATGTCAGTTTCTCGGATATGGGGGGTCAGACAGCAATTATTATTACCCTATAGTCCTACTGCCTAAATACTTAATATTATAAATTATGAAGGTCTGTAGAGGCGTTCCGGGTTCAAAACCTGGCCATTACACTACCAACGTGAACCCACTTCTATCATAAGTTATTGAGCTCAGCTGGAGAGGTTATAAGAAATATTAGTAATTTCGGTTGCTAATGTTTAAAAAAAAGAAATCGCTCACTTATAGGTTGACGAATCTGACTAAAATTTACAACAAGGTAAGGAATAGGAATTTATTCCAGGAATAGGCCAGGTGAGTCGTACTTGCCCATAAAGTGTTCCGTAGCAGCCAGTTACATAATATGAAAGTTATTGTAGTTTTGGCGGTTTATGACGTATTAACAAAACTGCTTACTAGATCTCGCTCAAACCAATTTTCGGTGAAAGTTTGGTCTCTTTGATACACAATTATTTTTCAAAGGTTTAAAGTGTCATCGACTAACCTCAAAAACATTTTCTATGACCCCCACGTGAAAAATAATTTAAAACAAACATTTAATTACAATTTGTAAAACATATTTTACTTCAAAGAACGCCACAAAAAGGTTCGAACACGACACAATTAAACAACCTTTTATTGAAACGGTGGCAACTGCGGTCCGAACATGAAAAGGGCGTACGAGGTAAAATACTAGATTATATTAAAATGTGTACGGACTTCATGGTCACAGTGATTAATTAATACACTGTGCTACTAGCGTTTGCCATTTCGATGGGTGACCGCTTAGCGATCTCTCTCTCAGTCTCTCCGCACTTCCATACTTCAAAGAGCTATATGGCTAACCTGAACAACTCTGTTACTGGTTGTTCTACTGTTGTACTGTTGGCCAGGATTCGAAGCCCGGACCTCTCGATCGTAAGGCCGACTCCTTAACCACTAAGTTACGGTCTCATGAAGTAGGTACTCCTAGATACTCCTGTAGAACTGACTATGCCGCCATTTTTTTGCTGCAAAATTATTTCCTTTCAATGGCAGAACATTCCAATAGTTTCAGTTTTTCTTAAAAATATGATGTTCCAACTCACACACAACACACGCATGCATACACGTAAACACACACACATACACAAAATTTAATTCTAACAACATTTTCAACATTGATGAACTAATATTATCATAGATAACACTGCGCCGTTGTTCAAACAAGCGAGATGTTACCAGAACACAGAACTCAATATATTACATATCATGTAGATAAATCGATGAACATTATTTGTGAATAACTCTCTGACATTTCAGAAACTATGGGGAGCTAAAGGAAGCGTTCGCACACACGTATAGGAGCTCCGTAACATATATTAAGCTGATAAAAAATATCTACTTCAATATATTTGATATTATATTTTCTTCCATTGGTATTTTCCGTTTGAATAATAGTGGTATAAAATGATATATCAAATCAGGTTTGTTGAAATATGGCTGTGATAAAAATATAAATCAGTTCTAAAGATTATTATTATCAATGTTTGACCATTGCCGAAGGTTCCAACTATCTATGGCGAATGCCATTGGGGTTTGTTTGGCTGTGTTAAGAATGGTTACCCATCATAAGACCGACCTGCGCTAGAATTAATTAACACTGCAGTGAGTTCACGTCTATGTTTATTAGCCAGGATTCGAACCCAAGGTATTTCGATTGTATACCATTAAACTATCAACGGACAACTAAATAGTAAGATATTTATATTCACAAATAAAAATAACCACAAAAACACAAAGTAAAGAAAAATAATTTCCGTCAAGGCTACCATTATTAAATTAATTTCATATTCCTGTGTGAAACCCCTTAATATCCTTACAAGTAATACTTAAGAGGCTCATATGGGTATAAGCCCTTAAAACCTCTCAAATTATTGCAACACATCCACAAAACACGTTGACCCAAATAAGACATCGTTGGGGAAAATCTTTTCATAAATTTGATCTCGTCTATTTTGTTTACAAAATACAAACAAGAATACAACACAAGTATTTATTATTTTTGCTTTCATATAATGCAATGCAAGCAAAATTATAAAATACCAATATGGAAGCAAAATAAATATGTGTTTTGCTTGGATAAAAAACATGTTGAGTGATGTTTTAACCTATATTTTACTTGCTATATAGTTTTCATTTTTTTGCATCGATGGAAATTTACTTTATGAAAATCCGTTTGGAAACAGAATTCCACTGTCATATGTATAAGCAGTATCACTCGAAATGAAACCCTATACGTTCAAATCTATTAAAATATACAAGTTGTGATGGTGAAGAAATTCATAAAAAAATATGAACTATGAAGATTATAATATTTTTTAAGCGATTTAATGAGATAAGCCAAGATAAATTCTTAATTTAAAATAGCTAAATACTAGCACAAAATATTTTCAAGTTACTTTAATAATATGGGTTTCTTCAAAAAGGAAATTAGAAAGGTCGGCAGCACGAGTGTGACACCTCTGGCATTGCAAACGTCCGTAGGTCACGGTGACCAATTTCTATCAATGGTATAAAAAACTTGAATCGAGATAAAAACTTTATGACTTACTAAAACTCTATTTCTCTTTTTAAATAAATAAAAAAAACTTACGATATCCATTCAATTCCATATTTTTCTAACCTAAAAATCCTTCTTTAAAAATACATACCTTTTTAACACCATATCGTAGTCTCACACATCCATTCAATTGCTACTATTCACACGCGGCATATCGCCACATCTGTGAAGATAATCACTCCCCAATCACTCACCTCCCACTCATAACTACTTAGCAATTGTCACAAAAATATTATAATTCATACCCAGTAAGGAACTTTGTCTTTCTGTTTTAAAACAAACACGGTGTCTGTGTTCGGAGCGACACGCGAGCGGCAAGACGTCCTCGCGCTAGCTATATCGCGAGGCGACTGGCGGTATAACCAAATATGTATCTAATTTTCCACAGATCCTATGCGTGTAGGTGGGGTGTAGTAGTTTGTGAGGGACGGGTCGTGGAAATTCCTTCTCCCCATCATAGATGGCGTTAGATTCAATTTTAATCAGAAACTTTTAGTTTGAAAATTAGATAACTTTCATAAGAAGGTAGTCCATGGTTTGCAGTCCAGTTTGTAGCTATTGGAACGTGAATCATTAGAAAAATTCTTAGTACATTTTTTAAATCAAAAGTTATTTTTCTGCAAGTACCTATTGTCGATTATGTTGCTATTTAGGAAATGCAGTAAGTACGATATAGTTGCGTAAGGCTTAGCTAATTTCAATTTATTAATTTTGATTGATGGTCGAATTTAACACATAAAATATATTATTATCACCCTTAATAGGAATAGTAGTGTAACGTTTTTGATAATATTTATATGCATTAAATTAATTACAGCAAATTGAAGATAAAGTAGTTTATTTTTATGTATATTAGAAAAAAAACCTTGTAACATAAATTGTTTCAAAATAAATTACCAGAAGATATTAAAATTTAATATTTGAACTTAGTAATAACACTTTTTTACTATTTTAATATAATTAATATTGAAATAATCATACTACGTAAATAAAGAATTCATTACAAAAATCTAAATAACACACACAGTAATAATACACAAAGAAGGGCAAAACAATGCCAGCACACAAAATATTTAAATATGATAAATAACCTTTGTGGACGGATAAAAAGGTTTTTATTTGATTCCTTTGCAAAATAAGACTTAAATATGCCACGGAGCGGGTGAACCTAAAAATAAAATAAGCGATATATACTAACATTACTGGGAATTTCCCCGAAATATATCCCTTTTAGGGCCACTGATATTATTGCGATTATATTGTATGGTACAATTCATACACTTAAACAATCAAGGAACATATCAGATTTTCGACATATTTTATGTCTACTCTAAAGACTTGATGGCAACCGCTTGCCATCTGACAGGTCCTGTGTTAATGGTATAAATAAAATGTAGAAACAGATGCATATCTCATATAAGAAACTGGTCGCGGGTTCAAATTCCGTCTAAACGTTTACTTTTTCCAATTTTAAATCTATACACACAATATATTTACACATAATTATAATTACAATTTTTAGTTACCGTATGATAATTGTTGCATCAATCAATTAAAACATTAAAAAAAATCACATACAACATGAACAAAACCTCATTTTCACTCTCATATATACATAATTATTGTATAGTGCATAGCATAATTTAAAAAATGTATTGTGTTCATCGTACTTGCTACGCGCTACGGTCTACGAGTTTTGCTACGTAAGCTCTACGAGCTGTTTTAGCTACGGACCATGTCAGCTACGAAAATACTACATCGTATAGTTCGTTCAGCCAGTTTTATTAATGTGGCGTAAAACAAACTACTAACAAAAACTTAATGGGCAGTTGTATTTAGTCTAGTTTAATGTTAAGTGCACCGAACTACCAACGTATTTAACCCCAAGGAGTTTAAAATTTGAATGGAGTATTTTGCTCGAACTGGTTTTACCTCAAATCTCAAAGATAACATTCGTTCTATTTACAAGGAGGGATTATTTTATTTTACTGAGGTGGCAAATTATTTAACCTGATAATAATGTACACCGACTTGACCGATCTACATGATTTGTTTATTGACTTAATAGCTGAAGTATGTGAAAAAATATTGCAAAATATAGTCATCAAGTTTTTAAATAATATTTATTTTATTTTTCCTTCCCCGTCTGGGACTTCGCTTTTTCCAATATAAATTGATATTTATTAACCTACGTTTTAAAGGTGCGTACGTGTGACGTATGGAAGAGTGTTCAGTTCTTTACATGATCATCATCATCTTCGCGTTAATCCCGGTCGCATCCAAACGTCCTCGTTTCGGGGTCCGCTTTCTTCAGTCTGATTGTGATGTGGCTATTTCTATATTTTCCATCAAGTGACTGCCACTGGCCTCCACAAACTACATGACAACTGGGAACGATGATTTAACGTGATCTTCCCAGGCACGACCAGACCAATGTAAATAACCATATACCTATATTTGCCTTGAGCAGGAATCGAATCCACGTTTCCTGTTTAGCATTCGCATTCTCTACTGCCACGCCACAGATGTTGTCAGTTCATTACATGATTATCTACGTATAATGGACGCTGGGTACAATAGGCACAAAAATGCTATCAGTTTAAGGGAAACCATACCCTGCAGATTAAGTGAAAAGACTAAAGCGGGAATGATGCTCCTGAAGTTTTTTTTATACACCACTTATGTGGCAGAAAAGCACACGGCCCACCTGTCGGAAAGTGCAACCAACCTATGGACGTATGCATCAACAGGAGCGTCATACTCGTATCAAACCTGTAGGTATTGCAGTCTCTTAATAAAAGCATATCGTCCGGGATACAACTGCAAATCTGCTTAACTCTTATTGGAAGAGTCCACGTATCTGACAAATGAAGGAAATTAAACACTTCAGATTTCCTTTTTCCCTACAATCAAATGAGCAGACATAACATAAAATTAAAGCTGTTATCCTACACAGAACACATACCTATTTCGGCGTTTTCAATATAAAAATGGAAGAAATGGTCGATAAATTAATAAACATAATTTTGATATTCTGAGATCCACGACCAGTATTGGTCAATCTAATCTCGGATTTTTTTTATTTATGGCACGTCAATTTGACTTCCCCTCACCTGATGTTAAACTAAAGGCAAAGTCTCATGAAAGAGGGTCACCATTGCAAACACGTACAGTGCTACAATGGCGGCGCTCAGCTTGACGGCCTCATCAGATGCTTTTTCACGCCCCGCTTAAATGCACTGGGACAGTAGGAACCGCTTGGTTCTTGATGGAATATTCTGTACCGTATGCGGGTGGCATCTAAGCCCTGCTCGTGTTGTCCTGACAAAATGGCACAGGGCATCATGGTTACATGGATTTTCTTCTAATCAAGTAGAATATTATTATCATAAAATGCGTACAAATGTTTCTGGTATCAGGAATCTATGGCACGATAACCGCTTGCCATTTTTTGTCTGCCCAGTATAAACGCTTAAAAGTCATTACATGGACCATACGACATTAGAATTCCCTAAGAGTGGGATATTCTTTGCTCTATGGACACGATTTAGTATCGTTTTTATTTGTTTACAAGAATTGTATACGGGTTCTGCAGCATTAAATATCTGCCACCGCCTTTTATTTTCGGTTTCGCTATGTTCTGGGGACTTTCGGTTACCTTTAACTTTTGTACGGGTTTGTGTTGTGCTATTTTAGTCATTTTATTGTTTTACAGGCAGTGAGAAAAACGTTTGCAGTATAACGACCTGTGTTTTATAGGTTATGTTAGAGAGTACTACATGGTAAGAGATGTAAGATTGGAGTAAGGAAAAATTCTAACACCTGCTAAATGATGTTCCCATCTAGTCCTCGGGTATGAAAGTTGCGCTTTGCACCGCCGCCATTGCCCGCGCACATAGTACTCCCACTCATCTAAGGCGTGTGTGCCCGGAGAATCATCATGAGACTTTAACATCAACGTCATTGTAATAGAATCGTCATCTTATCATCATCGTTTTTGCTGCTACTATCCGCAACGAGCGTCATAGATTTTTGTCTCACTAACCTGGCCAGTATTACACCTTGCAATGTGTTAATTTACTAGGTTACCACTTAGCCTTGATGAACCTGAATCTGAATTATGAGCTCGTACGGTTATGTAGTCATCTGGTAGCTTTAAGACTCTGTTAGTTCCTTTATTTATAACAAAAGAACGGCTATGCCGATTTTGCTGCACATTGTGGTGGGGAGGTAGCTTTGAACCGGGAGACGGACTACGGACTAATAAGTATTTTTAAAACTTTTCCAAGATTTTTCGTACCCTCTATTGTGAAGGCATTATCAAAATCATATACCAGTGTTCATCTACCTTTGATTTAGATATAAAAGTTACTTAAACAGTTCAGTATTACTCTTTTATAACTGTAACTACAAATGAATGAATCCCTTACTTCTATATCGCTGTACCACAAATCATTGCCCATAAACTAGATATAAAAATCCCACGTGTGCAATACAGAAGTTTGTACAGTTTTATAAATTCAAGATGGCGCGTCTAGCGTGCTAAGAAAACCAATTTATTTGTGAGTTAGCAACCGCGTTCGCCTTCTGTGATTTAGCTGTCGTATTTTATTTATTAGCAGACATTCGTAACATAAATGATTTGAAAGCAAAGTTTTTAGCACGCGTTTGTTGGTTTTTTAGTTATATCACTAAGGTGGCAGAGAAGTACTCGGCCCGTTTGATGGAAATTAGTTTTATAAATGAATGTTCTAAGAATAGTTGTGAATTGTGTGAAGCATAGTTTAACTAATTTTGTGTTATCGAGTTGTGCGAAAAAACGTACTTAGATATTTTTTTTTTGTAAATATATATATTTTATTTAGAAACACCCAGACCAATGCAAATACTCATATTAATGCACACAAATATTTGCACTGAGCGGGAATCGAATCCGCACCTCCTGCGTCGTTCAGTCGCTTCACTACCGCCCCGCTGCAGAGGTCGTCAAAAATACCGTGGCCTATGGACGTGTACGACGTGCTGGTGACTTCTTAATCAGCTCCTGTGAATACTACAAGTAAATATTAGTAAATAAGGCTTTGCCTACTGCTTAACATCAAGTGAGAAGAAATCAAATTGACGTGCCATAAATAAAAAGACCTTAAGGGATAAGGGCCTTTGCAATACTAATTGATAAATTATAAGTAAAATAAATATATACAAAGAAAAAAAAAGCAAGCAAATCATTCCACAGCTTAACTGTGTGTGGGATTAAGTTTCTTTTATACCTCATAGTGGGCACCATTTTGGTCGCAACGTGTGAGTTCTGAAATATTTTACTTCTATTTTCATTCTATAACGGATAAATGCCATGCTTTGAGAGTGCATCACATCGTAAGGTGCTCCCAATAATCTTGCTCTCAAACTTTCAGCAGAACGTAAATCAAAGTTCAACAATAAGATAGAAAGTCTTCCTTTGGGACAAAGCCTGCTAGAACGGGAGCCTGACAATACCGTCTGTTGCGGTCTAAGACAGAAGAGCTAGCGAGAAATATTTCTTTCTTTATAGGTAAGAGAAACAAATTTGAAGATAAACGGACTCAGATCATTAAAAGATCGGTTTTACAGTTCGGAATACGTGCAACTGTATATAACTGTCACAGTCCGTTTCTAGACACAGGCCTGTTCCAATGTAGAAATGTTTTAGTTTACTGGTTCCACTCGGGCACAGATGGGTCTATACAGACTTTTATTTCAAAATTTCCTTCTATCCCAGTAATGTGTGATATTCTTTCTCCATGTTTTGACCCGATTCTTTGTAAATTGCAGGAAAATCAATTAGGTGCTTAACCGCACAAGCACTACCAATTAATGTCTTGAAGAGTATCGGACTCTCTAGGTTAATTAGAATTGACGTTAATAAGATATAACCACATTTTACTATATTGAGAAATAAAAATTTAATTCATTTTAAAGGTCAGAACATATGGAAGATACTAAATAGCAAAGCAAAACTGTTCCAGCGCGAAATTTGTATTATCTTGTCGAGCACTCCTCGTAAACATAAAGTTATTTTGACGCTTTAGGTATTTTAAATGCTTAGGTTGCAGCGTATGTCCGTAATGAACATATATTACTGTCATATAGCGCTCTGAAGAGTTTAAATTGTTATAGTAGGTAGTTCAGTATTATCATTCAATTTAAATTACAAACATTCATTGTTGGACACTAAATACCTCTCTGCGTTATTAAAATAGACCATCAACCAGACTATTCCAGCTTTACTTGTGCCTTATTAACAAAAATACCTTACAGCTATAATAATAAGAACTATTTTTGCTTTAACAACAATTTTAGACTTCTCAGAACATCTGACAAGAGCGTAAGTGTAAATGGTAAGGAATGACTTTAAGACTGAAACATCTTTGTTGAAATAAAACTGACAGATGAACATATTTTCATGTTGAAATTTCAATGGATTCAAGATATTCCAGCGGCCTACATCCCAGCTCTAACCTTTGAAATGTTCTCAGTAATGTGTTACTGAAAATATATTTTCACTGGTAGGTTTCCTTGAGAAATATAACTTTGGGCGTACGAGGAATGAATGAGATATAGTGCCCGAAGTTTGTTTGACGCAGAATCCATTCACCAAAATGTGAGCGACGGAATATAAATTCTTATGCTAAGCTTGCTTGATATGAATTATACTCGTACTATAGATCTTGCGCGGTTTTTCAGTACCAGCTACAATATTTCTGCAATTGCTATTTTGAAATTTAAAAAAAAAACATAAAGTGGGTCAATGAAGCTATGTTGATTATTATTATTATTTACGTCAGATATAACAATTCATTGATTAATAACATTTCATTGATTTGTAAGTAAAAATAAAGTAGGTACAAAGGCGAACTTAATGCCATGGGATTAAACTAAAAGTAAAATAATAATTAAACAAACCAAATTCTTAAATTAGGACACGTCGTGGAATTACTCCGCATGGCATGCGTCTTGTGATAATGTTCCCAGAAGACTGAGTGCAATGCTTATTCTCTGTCCTAAGAAAATACCAGCCTTCTGGTCACGAGAAGGTCTTTGATTTATAAGTATATGTATATACATCACTTATTCAGTTTCGTTCTTTCACATTCGAAACTATTGAATATAAAATAGATAAAACTCAATTACTACGTTCCCTCTATTTCAATCAAAAACCTAATCAGTCGGACTTTCAAATTAAAATTCTGAGACCCAAAGACCGTACACTGAATAAATTTGAAACGAACTGTTTTTACGATAAAATACGTGGCTCGAAGATATACGAGGTAGGGTCTGCACCCAATGGGTAATTACTGACGAAACTCATCGAATTTTATGTCCATCAGTTTTTTGGCACTCTAGTTTATTATTCAAGTTAGTACTGTGCTCTGATGAGCTGTGTTTTTTAATGTGTGATTGATTAAGAAGACTGGTATAGTAATAATATGTTTTATTGCAATAAACGTAGCTTTACTACATATATTACGAGGGTGATTGTGTACACCGTCTTGAGTTTTCAGATGCTAAAGATATGGTGACGATGTAAGAATATCACCATCCTATATTATCATTCGAAAGATATCACAAGAGGCGACTTAACGGAAACAAAATGCACGATGTCATTGCGAAAGAAGGACAACTTGAAATAATACCCTGTGCCAACCCAGCTGGTCAGCGTAAAAATAGATTAAAGCCTTCCAACATTGGAAGAGGCCTAAGGCCTGTAGCGGACTGTATTAATTGATTGATATCCATCACTCACCGGCTGACTCAGGGTTATCTCCGATTTCAAGATGGCTCTCTCGGGTGTGGAATTGATTACCAGCTCACGAGTTTCCTTCTTCCTACAGTCCTGAGTCCTTTAAGCGGGTTGTGAAAAAGCATCAGTTTACCATCAGGCGGTGTGAAGTTAAACTGTCGTAACCCAAATAATAGTAGAAACCACGGTGTCCCCATCTTACCCCTGAATAAAGAAGGGTGCGAGGTGACTCGTGTAGAGTCAACATATTTCTATAGGTTCAATCCTAAAATAATATAAAGTAGAAGGACATTAACATATTTTTAACTTCATTACCAGATAAAAGCGATAAAAATGGTATGCTTAAAATCAGCTCGAAATATATACTAACCTGAATGTGTTATGTAATATGTCATGTTATCAGTAAATAATAATAGTAAAAACTTTATTACCAAATCCTACATAACACACGAAGAAAATAGCAAAAAATACACAAACAGAAAAAAGCTAAACGTTTGGAGTGTGATGTCACGTACTCGTCCTTCAAAAATATCTCACAGCCAAAGATGAAGCGACTTTATGACGTCACAAATCAAATAACACATTCCTGCCGAACAGTCGGAAGGGGAAATATGAAAGACAAACATCTACACACGAAAATAGATACAGTTTTCTTTCAGTAATTCAAACCTACGCGAGCTGAGTATTACGTCTTGCAGCCTCTTACACCACCTTCCTTAATGTATATCCGCTACTTTAAAAATAAACAACATATAAAAACTGACTTTATCCTTTCAGTTACAACGTTCCTTTTAGAATAGTACTTCCAAAATGCACGTAACGCTAAGCTCACTTTGAAAAGTGTTGTTCTAATTTCAACACTAACTCTGGAATGTTATGATTGGTTTTAGCTTAAAATGGGTTTTTCATAACGCGGACGCTAATTGGTACTTTCGTATTAAGATGTGATCCGTAGGCCATTAACCCCCATTTTGTATTTACTCACACGCGCTCTCGTTTTGTACTTCAGCGGTAATGGATCAATTTCGTTTGAAAGTACTGCCTTTTTGTGTTTACTTTCCTCTTTCTTTTGAGAGCTTTTTTAAAGTGCCCTAATGAAAAATATCATCAAAGTATGGCTTTAAAAAAACTTCAAAGTATAGCTTTGAAAGGAAATCTTTCTCTCTTTTTAGTGTACTTTATTAGTGAACAATAAAATAAGAATTGAATCTTTATTCAAGTTTGATTTTAAATTCAAATCTTTTGTAGAAGTTAGTAAATATGTCGCCTTTAAGTTCCTATTTATTGTCATATTGATTTCTAATGTCTAGAATCTATGCTTAGCCGCACCAGCATTACCAATTAACATCTTGGAGAGTATCAGACGGTAAGAAATAATATCGGAAATAATATATAATATAACTCAGTACATTTATTTATCTAAATACGTTGACTAAATAAACTAATTGACATAAGATTATTAAATTTATTGCAATTTGATTTATCATATTAGGTATAAAGAAGTGCCAGATTTTTCAGACATGTAAACAGACGACATTTATTTTATTTTTTGGAAAAAAAATTGATCTAATTCCTTGCTATGCGGTGTGAATCGCAAGGAAATTAATAACGTGCTTAGCCGCTTTCTCATTATGGTTTTTGTTCAGTTTTATAAGAAGTTCAAACACATTGTAAAAAATGTTTATGACTAAAAAAAATAGTCATTATTTTTATCAATATGTTATGTGTAGGTGTTAGCTGAAGAAACAAGTTATTGACAGTTTCCCCACATGTAAGTTATACGATTGAACTAATTCTCAACGTATGTGAAATACCGCGTAACATACTTAATCAGTATAACGCACACTCGTAAAAAGGTGGGAAACTATATTTTTTGCCGAGTGTACATTTTTGTTTTTAAGTTAATAACGTACTTTTGTTTCAAATAACATTATAATCAACACGGTGTCTTAGCGTTTGTCTTGCAAACTTGTTAGAATTGTTTCAAATAATTTGTTATTCACTGAAGCAACGTACCCTCATAAAAGAACACAATTAATCCATTAAGAATTTACATAAACATTCTTCAAGTTTTGTCTCGCTCTCTCTAATATCGAATTATATAATTAAAATAGTTCAAAGAACGCAATAGCTTCCCTTGATAAAAATCATAAATATAACACAGCCGCCAGACCACGGCCCCAGACCAAATTAAAGTTGTAATTACTGTGATAGCTTTGCGGCACATTCGATGTTTTAAAGTTGAACAAAAGTGAATAGATACGGTACTGTCGCAGTTTAAATAATGTACAATTTAATCAAATAATCTACCGCAGTCCTGCTCACATCTTTGGAATGGTTTCGCCAAAGTACTTACTAGATGCTAACGATAAGATGCAGCGACATGCAATCCGCATTATTGGGAGCCCTGTGGTCACAAATACCCTCTAAATTTTGCGAATGCGTAGAGATTTTGCGTCATCATGGTGAATGTTCTGATGAGCTCTTACAATTAATCCCGCCATCTCCTTTCCTACGCAGGACAACACGTTCAGGGCTTAGATGGCACCCGTCTACGGTACAGAATATTCCATCAAGAACCAAGCGATTCGGTGTCTTTCCTCTGTCGCACCATTAAGTATTGGAATTCCTTACCAGCTCACGAGTTTCTTTCTTCCTACAGTCCCGTGTCCTTTAGGAAGGGCGTGAAAAAGCATCCCCATTGTAACACTGTTTGTAATGGTGACCCTCTTTCCTGAAACTTTGATTACCACTAACCATTAGGCGAGGTGAAGTCAAATTGACCTACCATAAAAAATTGCTGGACATAGGCCTCTCCCAATCTTGGGGAGTTTTGCGGCGTGGAATCAGTAACGGCGCGCCGTCACGAGAGTAACCACGAGAGCTGGTAAGGGTTTTCAAGACTTAATGGCAAAGAAAAGACTCAACGAACCGCTTAGTTTGTGATGGAATGGTGGATGGAAGGAAAGAAGAGGGTGGGATTAATTGGAAGAGTTCATCAGAACATTCACGTTGGTTTAGACAGTAAAATTCTGAATATACCTTCTCTCAGTCTTACTACATCTTGTATCTCGAAGCAGCTAAAGCGCCTTTCCTTGCAGAAGTATAAGGCGAGAGCGTCAAAGATTAATTGGGTTTCGGGATTTACAGAGCTTGACCGTGACGTAGGTAATTTAGATTAGCTTGCTGAGTTAAATAGCTACTTGAAACCTCAAATCGAAATACCCCCGCAATGTTTAAATAACTCGACTTTAGAGAAACTGGGTACGATTGGAGAATTTACGTCCAACTGTTTTAAGAAATAATCAATGTTGGTAAATTTTAGAACATGCTGGAAATTACTACAGTGAAATAAATCGAACTTGGAAATAACATCGGGACGATGACGACGCAAAAACTCGCGTGGAACAGCTTCATCAAATTCCCATGGGGGTCATGGGCGTTATCTATCTCTTTGCTTAATGTCAGTCATAATCGTTCAGCCGTTATAGCGTGGTTGAATAATAAATATTCAAATATCTTAGTAGTCGAAACATAAAATAGACTAGTAAGATTAGTGAACCACGGACTCGAAATTGAAAGGCTTCGTGTTCTACGCAAACGCCGAATGATGGTGAAGATGACGTAGTTCTAACTGTAAGCTTTTGAACTAGTAAGTATAGTAAAAAAATCAACCTACTGCTAGAACATAATATGGAAAAGCAACGAAGTTAATAACAGAGATATACGTCAAAACGTTAAAAATGCTCATAAAACTTCTGTTGAAGTCGGTGCGATAAACAATGTAATATTGAGCAATTGCAGCAAATGCGGCAGATTACCTGGAGTTTATTGAAGAGTTTCGGGGTCTGTCTCTGAAACATCTTATCAGATTTTTACAAAAATTAAATGAGACCATCTAGCAATTAACTCTTTTCGAACAAAAAAAAGAATTTAGCAAATCCGTCCACAGCTGACGAAGCCACGCACGTATATCTTAAGCGATAGTACGTGCTAAGAATTGTGTATCATAAATCAATAAGTATCGTAAACAATTATAGCAGCAAAACCATTCAAAGTATCGAAATCAAGAGTCTGAAGGACCCTACAAAACAAATTACAGGTCACTTATGTGCCACTCAAAAAGGTCGAGGGTTCACATTCAGAGGTCGATTCCTTTTGTTGGCATTTGCTTGGGTTCATGTGGAAATCCTTTTCCGATTGCCCTCTCTAATGAAGGATGATAAGTAACTGTCGCGAAACAGGATAGTTGCCCATAATTTTATTGGATGTGTTGTATAGTACTTAGGTATTTGGTTATTGAGATCAACTTCGTTGTCTTAAAAGACCGATAGCTTGTTGACTGGATCAACATTTATAAGATCAGTGTGATTTAACATACTTATTTTACTTTACTATTATTTATAGAGTGGTTATATTACGTCTGATCTACAAATCGCAATATTATGATTATGATGATCGAAATATTTAACTACTAGCCTATGTCCTTGGCTCCGCCCGCGTGGCCGTCGGTTATCGTAAGCGCCATCTGTGCAACTTAAATTCTATATTACTAATCATCTCTCTGGTTCTACTTAACCGATTGCAATCAAACAAACGTAAGATTTTAAATTGGACCAAACCCCTTCGAACATAAAACCGCATTGAAATCCGTTCAGTAGTTTTTGCATCCAGCGCGAACAAACATTACTGTTTTTAATTATTTAATAGTATAAATGTCTAGAGGAGGCCTGCAATATATTTTATTAGTATAAGTACATACAAACATACATTCGCATGGGTCTATCCTTACATACTTCATGAGCTTCCTCCACTGACATTAAGTCTTTTAAGTAGACCGCCAGTTTCGAGTACTACTGATCCTTCCATTTTTCATTTGATTAATTTGGTGTTATTAACGGTGTGTATACCTCGAGGTCGACCCTACTTAACCCCTACATTCACCTGTGCCTTACACATCTAGTGCGTCATTCGCTCCGTACTCATTCGCCCCTTTTTTGGATCTCTATATTCCTCTTAGTAGTCGAAGAGCAAAACATATGCTCGGGCCCTCTCCGTGAATAACGGAGCTGCCGTGAAACAATTTACTACACCATGATGGCAAATCAAAAATGTCGTCGATTCGACAGTAGAAAAAGAAGTATAAGTGTGAATAAGTTTATCAGAATAGTGCTTAAAACCGAAAGACTACCTTTTTATTCACAACCATGCCATATTCCTGAAGGTAAAATTGAAACCCATATGTTTCCAATTGCAACAAGCCTGACTATACATCTCAAATTATCTACCTTAAAGTTTAATGAACCCCACTAGCTAAACTGAATTACTTGTGTTCAGAGTGGATTCACGTCGGTAGCGTAATGACCAGGATTAGAAACCGGGACATCTTTATGGTAAGACTGACTTCTTAGTCACTAAGCGTGCTTAATGTAATACCAGTTGAGTATCACAAGAGATACAATGTTACAACTTATTGCGCACTCAATTATATTAATCAAATGGTTATCAAATACAACACGAATCAGCAAATATTCCCATGTAGGAAAATATTGTCTTTTGTAGGGGAATGATGCTCCGAGCGTTGCTCAGCGCTGTTTGTTATACAACTATATAACATATGGAAATACACAGAATGTCTGATCAGTGATCACTTACTTCTCGCAATTAAAAAGATACTAGTTTTGATTTCACTACCTTCAACAAATAACTCGGGGAAAGTGAAAAAAAAAAAAAAGAGGAGAAATACATGTCAGTTGATCACAGTTGCAATTCAGAGTTTAATGTTTAATCGACACTTACCATCTAACGCCATCAAATTCGAAAAACTTATATAAATACTGAAACACACATATTACAATACTAGTTAAAAGCAAGGAATCGGGGTAAAAAATTATTTTACAAATTTATTTAGCTGCAACATTTAGGAATTTATTTTCGGCATACTCATTTTTTTTACAACGTGCCCGATCACGGCAATAGGCTCGCCCAATATCACGTGGGACCAAAAATCAGAGTTGATGAAATGTGGGTGTTACAATACACCTCTGCCTACCCCTTCGGGGATTACGGGCGTGAGCTTATGTATGTATATATGTAAAATCTTATTGAGTTGGCACCCCAAATCAGGTGTCCATTCACCCAAATATTTTATAGCTTATTAACTTTCCTATCACACCTTGTTTGCGTCAAATTAATAATTTGCCGAACGAATAACCATGAATACATTTTACAACGTCGATAAAGTCCTCCCTATTTGAGTCGCCTCAAAAGTTACCAAACCATTAAACTGACAAATGGCATGGCCGTATGAGTGCGTAAAATAACTTTAATAACAGCCTACGGGCAGGTCCACACTCCTAACGACTAACGTAAATGTTAGTCATCAAATATTATATTATACTAGCTGTTGCCCGCGGCTTCGCCCGCGTGGATGTTGGTTATCGCGACCAAACATACCATATTTGTGTCCTTTCCCAAGGTCTAGTCTACCCTTTCATCAACAGTCATCATTCTCTGAACCTTTTCCCAACACTGTTGTGGTTGGTTTTCCAGTCTAACTGTGATGCGGCTGAACTTCGATATTTTCCGTGAAGCGACTACCATCGGACCTCCACAACCAATGGTCCAATGCCCATGTTGATGGCGATATCGAAGTTCCAAGTTAAAGTGTTAAAGATACTGATGTTAAGCTGAAGGCAAAGTCTCATGAAAGAGGGTCACCATTGCAAACACGTACATACAGTGCTACAATGGTGGCGCTCAGCTTGACGGCCTCATCACATGCTTTTTTACGCCTCGCTTAAAAGACCCGGGACTGTAGGATGATGGAAACACGTGCGCTGGTAGGGAATTCCAAGACTTAATGGTGCGGCAGAGGAGAGGCTCATTGAATCTCTTGGTTCTTGATGAAGTATTCTGCACCATATGCTGGTGACATCTAAGCACTGCACGTGTTATCCTGTGTAGGAAAGGAGAGGGCGGGAATAATTGGAAGAGCTCATCAGAACATTAACCATGATAGAGACGGTAAAATACTGCCCGGGACCAACATCTCTACGCATCTACAAAGGTTCGGACTGAACTCCCAATAATGCGGATTGCGTGCCGCTGCAACCTATCGAGAGCATCTAATAAGTACTTTGCGAAGCCATCCCAGAGATGCGAGCAGTATTCCGCGCAGTAGCGAATTTGTTTCTTTTAAAGAAGACACCGCTGCTCCGGCGTGAAAAAACGTTTGTATGGCAACCGGGACCGACGGCGTAACGTGCTCTCCGAGGTACGACCAGACCAGTGCAAACAGCTATATTCATGCATACAACTTTTTGCACTGAGCGGGGATCGAACTCGTGCCCCGTGCGTAGCAGTCGCGTGCACTACCACCACACCGCGGAGGTCCTTTCATCAACAGTATACACTATTATAGTACACCAGCGTAGATGTAGGTGACCGCGACCAAAAATAAACAAGTTGTCTGTGTTATGACAGCGTGCGATTTGCCGTCGACTTCACAGAAGAAGTGTGCAGGTTGCAAGTAGACTTGGGTAAGTACTGTGATGCCTAATGTGTAACGCGTAATATAACACGACTGCGTACTCAGTTGCTCTGTTGCATACAGTACCTTCTCGCGATGTAATTTTTGGCGAGTGTTGTCCCTTTTAGTGTGGCAGTTTAGCATTATAATGAACGCAAAGGCGTTTTGTCGTCGTTTGAGATGACGATCTTCTGGTGTAGAGCTTGCGGTGTCCTTGTCTAGCCTCCGGGTATGGGATGGCGCACTTAACGCCACCACCGCAGCTTGCTTCTGCTAGAGTGACTCTACCCGACCCTCCGGGCTCATAGGGGGCGGAGGTCATTCGCAGACTGTGCGTGTCCGGAGTCTTCTCCGCAGCCGAGCCGCTATCTCCTTCTCAAGCATTATTTGCTCGTAGAAGGAGACGGCGCATAGTACCATAGCCGTGAGTAATGCAGCAAGCGAAAGAACTATGTGGAGCCCTAAGTCCTCGCTCGCGTCACCCTCGTATTACATCTGAACATTTTCTTGTGGTATAAAGGTATTACAATCTTGACCCTCTTTCCGGAGACTGCTTTCAACTTACCATCAGGCGAGTTGAAGTCAAATTGACGTGCAATAATTAAAAAACATCCATAGAATAGGCCGCGGTAACCACTTTCTATCAGGTGGGTCATGTGTTTTATTCCACCTAAGTGGTATAAAAAGTTATACGAAATCCAGTAGGTCATGTTTAGAGTAGGTACTTAAAGTACTGGTATGATAATAATTACGTGCGCCTTTTTTTACGCCTGAACGTTTTCCTTGTAAATTCTGTAAACAATGTAGGCAGTTCAGTTGAACAATGATGTCAAAGACAGTACCGACATCTATTTCACATTTGACAAATTAAAAGTTGTTTAACAAATTGACAGGTCTTATATAGTCCCGTTTGTAACGAAACCATACCTTGAATTTAAATCGATCTACGCCATCTATTGTTGCGCCATGTACTAAATAATTGAATAACAAATTTTTATTTCATAATTAATTACGTATTTTTTTTTACAAATATGTACGTAAAAATGATGTTTTTTCATTAACATACTTGACTGGACGTAATAAGACATAAATATCATCTATAAGAATAAAACAGCGCCCTCTTTATCTTTACTCATATTTCGTTTAACATCATTAATGCTCATAACTCCGGTTCTATTGAACCGATTGCGATGAAACAAACGTAAGATTTTAAGTCTGACCAAGCCCCTTCTAATAAAAAAAACCGCATCAAAATCCGTTCAGTAGTTTTTGCGTCCATAGCGGACAAACAGACAAACAGACAAACAGACAAACAGACAGGAAATGAAAAAAAAATATTTTCGTGTTCAGTGTCGTGCACTTAATATATCCCAAGTATTTTTTTTTAAATATCTCCAATGTACAGACACGACCACTTTACAATTATATAATAGTATAGATTCACGACATTATTTTCTTTCCAACATTATGCGAGGTCTGTATAATCGCCATATGTGGAACACTTCCCTTTCTAACTCGCGTTCAAGCCTCCACTCTGACCTTTGCACTCGTCATCACTTAAACGTAATATTCTGGTCACAAATATTCTTGTGAACACACGCAAAGATATACCTTAAGCGAACTACTTCAAGGTTCATTGTAGAATAAGTGAGAAAATGGAGCTTAATCGACAAATGACAGTGGACATAACGTCAACATTCAAATAGAAACTTTGTTCGTTTGAAATAAGATACAATTCTATATCACAGATGTTTGAGAACGAAACTAAGTTAATTTTATTCTTTGGTGTTTAAATTTGAACTCTTTTTTGTAATAAAAATAAGGTTCAAAATGCATTGCTTACAAATATGGGTTTAAGAAAATCTAAATTTAGATGTAGGTCATTGCATAGTGGCTCGCTAATTGTTGGGCGTGCGTTAAGAAGCACTTTCCAGGCTTTTAGCAAAGCCGTAGCGTTGTAAATATTCTACTTCGTTGTATATTTAATGGATATTTCTGTGAGAGAAGTTTCACGGTCGTTGCAATAGTAAATAATGCCTTTGCTAATGGAAAGGGAACAACATAGCGTCTGGTGTCCGTTCTTCATTAAAACTGTTGAAATGGTTCTTATGGTGAAGTAATATCTGACAAAATGAATGATGAATGTCTTTGTCGCGGTACATAAAATTACTTCATATAAATCCACATTGCTTATAAAGTAATAATTTAAACATAAATAATAACCATATTATATATATCTTAATATATATAAATCTCGTGTCACAATGTTTGTCCTCAATGGACTCCTAAACCACTTAACCGATTATAATAAAATTCGCACACCATGTGCAGTTCGATCCAACTTGAGAGATAGGATAGTTTAAATCTCAAATTATAGTCGCAATTTTAATTTATTGCTAATTATTTGTCTGTTATAATTTGACAGTCACAATTATCTGTTAACTCCAAATGATTCTAACAGATGTCGATACCTTTCGACTGGGTTGAGTAAGTAATCAATAGATGGCGCTGCTATGGTAAATCTACGAACGTGTCATATAAGCTACATTTTAACAGCATAATTACCACGTGTTGTTGACGCTATAAAACGCAGACGAAGTTGCGCGGGTCAGCTAGTATATATATATAATTCGGATCGACATGGTCATTACTATAAATTTTATAAGAATTCTTATAAAGAAGTCAGTAATGGATAAATATTTAATTTGTTTACTGAGTTAATCTTATGAGAAATTCTCCTCTTTGGTAAGCGTCCTGAAATTAAGATGTTTGTATACAGTCTAATTGAATACATTATTCAAAGCATTTACTGTACGGCACATCAAGATATGTCTTTTTTTATAATGTTTTTTTTTACATTTTTACTTACCACACATCACTGTCATTTGTGAAAAAAAAACTTAATGCTGTTGCATCTTTTACTTAATTTAAATAAATTATTCATTTTATTACAGTCGCAATGCTGACGTACATTTCTAAGTACTGCGTAAAGTGTGTTCTCGTCACATTATGCACTGCACTTCAATTTTCTTTCCATGTAAGTAGCGAGGTAGGTTATTATTTAAAAGTTGTTTTTATAGGAGGTACTTGCATAAAATTACGTTATATCTTACATAATATATATTATATAATTGTAAAGCGGTCGTGTCTGTACATTGGAGATATTTAAAAAAAAATACTTGGGATATGTTAAGTGAACGATACTGAACACGAAAATATTTTTTTTTCATTTCCTGTCTGTTTGTCTGTTTGTCTGTTTGTCTGTTTGTCTGTTTCTCCGCTATGGACGCAAAAACTACTGAACGGATTTTGATGCGGTTTTTTTTGTTAGAAGGGGCTTGGTCAGACTTAAAATCTTACGTTTGTTTCATCGCAATCGGTTCAATAGAACCGGAGTTGTGAGCATTAATGATGTTAAACGAAATATAAGTAAAGATATAGAGGGCGCTGTTTTATTCTTATAGATGATATTTATGTCGTATTACGTCCAGTCAAGTATGTGAATAAAAAAACATCATTTTTACGTACATATTTGTAAAAAAAAATACGTAATTAATTATAAAATGAAAATTTTTTATTCAATTATTTAGTACATGGCGCAACAATAGATGGCGTAGATCGATTTAAATTCAAGGTATGGTTTCGTTACATACGTGACTATATAAGACCTGTCAATTTTTTTTTTTACAACTTTTAATTTGTGAAATGTGAAATAGATGTCGGTACTGTCTTTGACATCATTGTTCAACTGAACTGCCTACATTAATTACAGAATGTACAAGGAAAACGTTCAGGCATAAAGAAAGGCGCACCGCGCACGTAATTTATTATTATACCAGTACTTTAAGTACTCTAAACATGACCTACTTGATTTCGTATAACTTTTTATACTACTTAGGTGGAATAAAGCACATGGCCCACCTGATAGAAAGTGGTTACCGCGGCCTATGCTATAGATGTTTTTATTTATTTATGGCACGTCAATTTGACTTCAACTCGCCTGATGGGTAAGTTGAAGGCAAAGTCTCCGGAAAGAGGGTCACCATTACAAACACGTAGAGTATTACAATAGTGGCGCTCACCTTGACGGCCTCATCAGATGCTTTTTTAGGCCCCGCTTAAAGGAACCGGGACTGTAGAAAGAAGGAAGCACGTGTTTCTGGTAAGGAATTCCAAGACTTAATGGTGCTGGAGAGGGAAGACTCACCGAACCGCTTGGTTCTTCTAAGCCCTGCACGTGTTGTTCTGTGTAGGAAAGATGAAGGTACGATCAACTGGGCGATCTCATCAGAACATTCACCGTGGTAGAAACGGTAAAACGTTTGAAACACCAGAGGTATGTATCACACACGTGCTACCGACCATGTAGAAAGGAAAGGAGGGTGAAGTTTAAGAGAGTTTCTGTGCTGTCATTGCAGTGCATTATCATTGTATTCCTTATAATGGCAACTCTGGTTCTTTTGCTCGCTGCATTACTCACGGCTATGGTACTATGCGCCGTCTTCTTCTACGAGCAAATAATGCTTGAGAGGGAGACAGTGGCTCGGCTTTGTAGAAGACTCCGGACACGCACAGTCTGCGAATGACCTCCGTCCCCTATGAGCCCGGAGGGACGGGTAGAGCCACCTGTCACTCTAGCAGAAGCAAGCTGCGGTGGTGGCGTAAAGTGCGCCATCCCATACCCGGGGGCTAGACGAGGACACCGTAAACTCAACACCAGAAGATCATCATATCAAAATACGACAAAACGCCTTTGCGTTCATTACAATGCTAAAACTGCCATATCAAAAGGGATAACATTTGCCAAAAAGTACATCGCGAGTAGGTACTGTATAAACAGAGCAACCGAGTACGTGGTCGTGTTATATTACGCGTTACACATTAGGTATTCACAGTACTTACCCAAGTCTACCTGCACACTTCTTCTGTGAAGTCGACGGCAAATCGCACGCTGTCATAACATAGACAACATGTTTATTTTTGGTCGCGGTCACCTACATCCACGCTGGTGGAGCCGCGGGCAATAACTATAATATAATAGTGTATACTGTTGATGAAAGGATCTCCGTGGTGTGGTGGTAGTGCACGCGAGACAGCTACGCACGGGGCACGAGTTCGATCCCCGCTCAGTGCAAAAAGTTGTATGCATGAATATGGCTGTTTGCACTGGTCTGGTCGTACCTCGGAGTACACGTTAAGCCACGCCGGAGCAGCGGTGTCTTCTTTAAAAGACACAAATTCGCTCCTGCGTGGAATAGTACTCGCATCTTTGGGATGGCTTCGCAAAGTACTTATTAGATGCTCTCGACAGGTTGCAGCGACGTGCGGTCCGCAGGTTGTTGCACTGTATGTATGTGTTTGCAATGGTGACCCTCTTTCATGAGACTTTGCCTTCAGCTTAACAACAGTCGAGGTGAAGTCAAATAGATGTGCCATAAATAAAAAAAATTAAACATCTATGGCAGTCATTACTGGTAGTTGGAGCCCTCAAAAGTCCAACCACTTTAACACTTTAATTTGGAACTTCGATATCGCAAGTGGTTATTGGACCATTGGTTGTGGAGGTCATATGGCAGTCGCTTCACGGAAAATATCGAAGTTCAGCCTCATCACACTGACTTAGACGTTAGACTGGAAAACCGACCACAACAGAGTTGGGAAAAGGTTCAGAGAATGATGACTATTGATGAAAGGGTAGACTAG
This sequence comes from Pelosia muscerda, assembly GCA_963691645.1. NCBI lineage: Eukaryota > Metazoa > Arthropoda > Insecta > Lepidoptera > Erebidae > Pelosia > Pelosia muscerda. The sequence continues at coordinate 20,105,929 of OY829101.1, forward strand.
ACCTTGGGAAAGGACATAAATATGGTATGTTTGGTCGCGATAACCAACATCAACGCGGGCGAAGCCGCGGGCAACAGCTAGTAATATATATTTACATATATTATTTACGCCTTACCAACACTTGTAGGAAATGTACAGAATTTTTTTACAAGCAATTAGTATGCTGTTCAAATCAAGTTTAGATAGGTAAAGTGATTGCTTTGACAGGATTCGAACCCGCGATCTTTTCCTTACAGGAGGAACGCTCTGTCCGTTAAGCCATGAAGCCTCGTCTGAATCAATATATCCTATACAACCATGTTTGCCGAAAAGAAGGTTGCCGAAGGGAAGGAAGAATAAAACCTAAAATATTATTTTTTAGAAGTTTAATATAACCTGATACTGAGCACTCAACTCTACAAAGTTTTCTTTACAAATGTACTTGTAAAACCTTCTTGCAAACTTACTTTTGTTCGGAAAGTTGGTGTTTCCAAGAAGGTACAACAACAATCAAGAGTAACAAAAGAAAAATAAAAACGAGGTTTCACACCTACAAAAGAAAAAGTATTCTGATTTTGAATTAACCGAAAATTCTAAAATAGAATTTGAAAATAACGAGCGAACATTCAAATATAGAATTAAAATTACCTGGCTACGTTTAGTCGTTATATTTTTAAATTTCGTAGAGATTATTGAGTTAAAAGTTTTGCATGTTCATTTCGTGAGGGGAATATGAAATGCGACGTTGTACGTATTTTAATTACATAATAGGACCAACTTCAATTATTTGATTCGTTATCACTCGTGTTATAGCTGTGATTCACATCATTTGTATAAAGACCATGGAAAGCAAAAAACTAGTGAAAATGTGACGTATGCGGGGTACGAGTGTCATTGCTGTGCGTTTTTACGTAAAGAAGAACAAATTCTATAATAGTTATAATATGAAGCTTATTGTAAGAAGTTAAAATTTTAAATAACCTTCTTAGAAAAAGAGTATACGTATGTCGGCGTCTAAAATTATTCGTAAAATATTCGATATTGCTCGATTCAATGTATGTATGTAACGTCACAAAAAATGTTTTCAACACACACAGCTTATAAAGTGACTCTTATCTCACTGCCATTAGGCATGTAGGTAATGATACGTATAATTAATAGGTATTTGACTTTTTCATTGTTATTATTCCCAAGTTAGATATAGATTTTTTTTTTATTTCATAGGGTGAGTTCTTTATACTTAAAAAAGTTTTGATACATAACGATCGTGTTCAATAGTACCTACAAATAAATATTAATATACATATTGTTAACTTATTGCATGCAACTTCGTAATTTCAACTTGTTACCTACAAGTGTTTAATTAACAAAACATGATTCAAATTACATATTTTACTCTCTCTGTAAAAACTTTGAAGTTTCTATTTTGTACATAACTAAAATGCCTTATTAAAATTTTAATTATTTTTGTTATTCCAGACGGTTATTTATCATAGATCTGTGCTGCCTTGAGAGCGTGAAGATTGAAGGAGAAAGAATACTCACCACCCCATCTCATTCGAAAGATATTGAAAGAGGTGACTAATGGAAAACGCAGACGACATTACCACGAGAGAAAGAAAATTCGAAATAAAACCCAGAATGTCTGGTCAGCGTGGAAAAAGTAGATCAAAACCTCTTAACATTGGGAGAGGTATATATCCTGCAGTGGATAGTGATAGGCTAATTGAATGAGGGAAGTTGGTATGAGGTTTGTTTTGGTTTCCATAGTTTATTTTGTACTTTAGATACGTATCCCTATAAATATACATTCGACATTCATTTAACTGGAATTCATATTTTTCAGGTTATTAGTTCTGAAGTTTTCTGCGCAACGTCGCGTAATGCAATTGGCAATTCACTTAACGTTCTTTGCTTATTGATTGAATTTGTTCATAAATTGATAGTTTATTTCGAGCAAAGTCCAATTTCACTTTTATTCCCTTGATTAAAAGTAGTCGAGGAAAACTTCCCACTTACCAGTAAACGGGAATACCTTGAATGAAGTTTTGTCGACTTAGTGCGGATTACTTGGGAAGTACTCGATGAGTTTGGTTATTTATTCATTCTTGCGTGAGAAACATTCTTAGTAACGTCACTAGTTCTCTTGAAAAGGTATCGAACCCTACTTAGCTTGAGTTTTGTTGTCACAGTTTTACTAAATATCCAATAATTACATGTAGTTTTGCTTATAATCAGAACTTTATATAAATATAATGCTGTTGCCGTTATCCTCATGTATATAAATTATATATTTTCTACTGTTTAAACTGTTCTAGTGAAACTTCAATGCACACAATCTTTTAAAAAATATGTCCCTTGTGACGCGAGAAGCCATTTCTACTTCTTTCTGAGTTTTATAAGAGATATTGCCACAGTTCCGACGGTGACTAGACAAATATCTAACCGTGTGTCACTGCACTTTTTGTTATCAACTCTACTACTAAGGACACTACTAACTATTAAGGACAAAAATTCACATTCACATACCATAGTAGACAACTTATGAACATACGATCCTTTGCAATTTTTTTATACCACTTAGGTGACAAGCACGCAGCCCACCTGATGGAAAGTGGTTACCGTGGCCTATGGATTCGTGCTGGCGATCATATAGAGAAAAGGGGAGAAGGTTAAGAGAGTATCAGTGCTGTCCAACCTCGATCTTTTCACTGACAATACAAAACCTCTCCAGTGAGCTCTGGCTACCCTACTTACCGCCGGAAACACAACACAAGGTTTTTATTAACCGCGGGATTCTGTGGGGCGGAGGTACTTCCCCGTCAGACTGCTCAATTAGAACGGGTGATACCGTCATGTCCTACCTCCATCATCATCATTGCCATTATATCACAGTCTTAATACCAATAAGAATTATGACTCCATTTTTTACTCTCGGAAAATGAGTGAAAGTTTCTTAAAACAAATAGTTTTAAATATATTTGATTTAGGAAACATAATTTCTTGAATTCCCGGCAATCCCGCTGTATATAATTGTAAGTACAGTGTGACGTCATGATTACGTAACGCGTAGTACAAATGCATAGAGCGTTGGAGAATATTACAGTTATTTCGGTCTGTGTTGCATGCACATACGAAGGTGTGGTCCTATGTAATAAATATCATTTGGAATTTCATAAGGAATTTATGAAATTATAAATTTTGAATGAATTTTGTTTGCATTTAAATTCAGTCGTATTTTTAATGACTGATACGATCCTAAAGGACGAGGAGTATTGTCACGTTATGTTATTTTTTTTTATACCACTTAGGTGACAGACAAGCACACGGCCCACCTGATGGGAAGCGGTCACCGTGGCCTATGGACGTTTGCAACACTAAAGGCGTCACACACGTACCCTGGAGAAACCTAATGCCCTTCTTGAAGAACCCCATATTGTAGTCGCATGGCAAAACCACTTATGATTATTATTTTACTTTCTTAGTTTGATTTGGACCGCCTGCGTCCGTCAGGATACTCAGGATACTTATATTATATACATAAAATGGGTAAAACACTATCTCTTACTACAGTGGATACATTTACTTTGTTAGATTTTACACTATTACAAGATACAATACACAAATATCGTGGGACGATAACATCCCAAGTCCGGATTACACTATGAAATTAAAGTAAGATCGAAATAATATTACTTCTAAGAGTTAGTGGTAAGCCCCTGGAAAGAATAAAATCAGATAAAAACAAAAGAAAGTGGTGCTATCACAGCTTGAAAGGACAAATAACGCATAAATCAATTAAATATTCCATATTGAATTCAATATTTTCAGTTGAAATCCGACCTAGTTCTGCTGCACCATTCGAGCACATTGCACAGTAAGTTAGTGCAAAGTTAGGGCATTAAGAACAAAAGTTGCTGAACTTCGTACGAAGAACAGCAATGGAGCAGGAGATGAGATTAGTTATGCAGCCTTTACGTGCTGTAATAAACCTATTACAGTTCTACCTTAACTTAGTTCTTGCAGTCATAAAGCTTTAGGCAAACAGAAGTCTGTCTTTAGTTTGTATACACATGTATTATTTAAGGTAACATTTTAACATGTTTGCATTTACACGCGCAACTATGAAGTGCAACTTCTTTTCTGGTCTCTGGTTTCAGAAATTTGTAACTTCTTCAAGTTTCGAAGTTTATTCTGAAGCGTTTTTTTTTATTTAATACAATAGGCATGTCAGTCACGGAAAGAAAATGAGTGTATAGATAATGTTATGCTACCTATGCTATGTGTAAATATTTATTTACTTCTCATACTCCACTTAGGAGAGGACGTAGTAAGCCTTCCCGAAGGGTGAAACCTATGCTCGGACCCTCTCAGCGAGTAGCGGCGCTGCCGTGAAACCAATTACTACATTACGATGACAATACAAAAATGCCGTTGATTTGACAGAAGACTTAATGACTTAACTTAAGCGGCTATGCAGTTGCGTGGGAGTATCTGAATGAAAAATTACGTACACTATGAATGTTTCTTACTGATCACAATTTTCTTAGCGTAGAAACAGTAAACTAGAACACTTGATATTAACATAGAATACAATTAAATATTATGTTAATATTCATAGGTATTATGTGACCGGTTGTACTAAGCTTCACGTACGAACTGGCTACAGAGCATGGCGTCACCTAACCGCATGGAAAAGAATGTGCTGACATCGTGTCTACGCTATGCGGTGCCTGCTACACTAGGTACTTGATTATATATAAATACTTTACTGAATTTGAATTTTATTAAAAATATATATATGTATATTGTTACATTGTTTTGCTCACTGTTTTTTACACTACCATAATTTTTATGCCTAATGGCATGAGTAATGGAATGCTGAGACGAGGTCTCGGGTTCGATCTCAGGTTTTACCATGGCACACACCACCACTTTTTGATGCTTTTCGAAGTTATGTGTGTATTTATCGCAGGTTTATAAGTGCCCGGTTAATAGCAATAGGCTCGCCACCTATTACATTGGGACCTAAACTTGAACTGGCGAAATGTGGGTGCTAGCACCTCTGCCTACCCCTTCGAGGATATAGGCGTGAGTTTATGTTATGTTATTTTTTATAGTGTTCAAGGTTAACCCTCCTTTCAAATGTCTCGTTCTAATATCTACTTCAAGTTTTCACTTCAAATAGTTTGGCTTGAACTGACTTAAATTGATATCGTCGGTTTTTAGCGCATCACTCAGACGCTGTTAGTTCAGAAAAAACCTGCATAAGTACTACTAAGAAAAATGCAAGATCTATTCACCTGCTTAACATAGGTAATATGTATTCTGTTCAAATAATTTACTTTAAGTTCAATGTAAATGCAACTCATTATAATTTAGATTAAAACTCGATTTTTTTTCAGTTTTTATCTAACTAATGTTCTTACTTACTAGTTATTGGTTGTTTTACTACGTTTTTAATATTTTTAAAGTGAAACATATTTAAGTTCGATGGATATTTTTGACATTGACATGACATTTCCATTTCGAGATGTGAAACAACCGCTGAACTCGTGACTCTCTTATCGTAGTAATGAAATTTTAAAGCGATTTGAAACTCTCCCATACAACCATTTTTAGGGCGATGGTGGGAGCCATCTACCAACAATCATACGTCGCAATGAATAATGGTACGATCATTTTGAAACAATGAAACGCCTAATCAATGAAACGTTTCACGAAAAAATGTTTGTTAAAATCAAAATGTAAGATAATGCGAAAGAAGTCAAGGCCACAGCTAGTCAATCATAAAAAGACGGAAGTGAAAGAACAGGTTAAGTGATAAAGGGGCTATAAAGCCTTTTAAATTCTGTCAAGTGGATGCTCTGCATGGGTAAGTTACCGTCCGTCCCCATAGAAAGGGTATAATGGAACTGAGGCACATAATGTATGAAGATACAACACCAATGGCGATAGAAAAGATTGATTGCATGCCACGAAGGCAAATATTGGTCATTAATATTTTTAGGTTTTGATTCAAAGAATCAAAGAATTAATTTCGTTTATTCAGTTTAGGTACATAAAGAGCACCTATGAATGTCAAAGTTTTACAATAATTGAGTACAGACCTACATTTGTCAAAAATATTATAAACGGCAGGTTTCCTATTTATTCTTGTGATTTCACTAATATAAAAATTAAAAAAGTTCTCTTCGTGATGTGAAATACAGTTGAGACCTCTGCCTACTCTTCAGATATGAACAGCGCTTAATATATTCTCTGATTCTGTGTAGATTAAAGAAAAATAAAATATTATTGTTGGCACACGAGTGAAAAAAGTGTCTACATAATATGCCCGGCGCCAAAATAAAACTTTTATTCGAGATTTTTATTTTAATTTTTGCGCCATAAGTGACGTTGACGGACTTATATTGACCAATATGATTCGTTGTAAAATTTTATGTGATAACCTACGTGTCACTTTGTGGTTGAAATATCCCATCACCGTCTACGCCGCACCATAACTGAGTCATCGACTGCGGGGTGCCTGGGTGTTGAGGAAGGACAAGAACAGGGACGGCATGAGGTGCGGGCGGCTCTTCCCTGCGGTCCGCACCTCGTGCGATCTCCGTTCTCGTTCGTCATCCGTCACCCGTACCTCAAATGATCTCCGTTCTAGTTTGTCGTCCGTCGCCCGTACCTCAAGCAATCTCCGTTCTCGTTATTATGTCTGCAGGTGTACCTCGTAGGCAATGATCAGTCATTGCCTATACCAGCCTATGGTGATGAGGTTTAGCTACAACGTTTTAATCGTAAATGTTTGTGAAGATGTTTATTATTAAATTACGCTCAAACGGCTCAACAAATATTATCAATTTTGTAGTGGTTTGGGTGTTTATATCAATGTAGGTATCGGCCAAAAATATGTAAGTATATTTATCCGCAATATAGGACACAAAACACGAGCCAGTTATGCTATGCTATGCTGCAGCTATGCTTATCATGAGTCTAGGTGGCGTTGTGCAGATTGTCTACTATATTATGGCTCAAATTTAACAGGGTCTGTCTGAAATAACACATAGGCTGCTTCTTATCACCCGGAAAAGTTTTGATTTCCAATTTTCAATAAAATAAACCACCGCGGGGAACAGAAAGTCACTAATATACCCTATCACGTCAAATTTCATAAAATACACAAGAGTGATATCAAAGCCCATTCATCATAGTGCAACGCTGCACATCATAAATTAAGTGGATAAAGGAAAGGGTGATTTATATTATATCAGCATGATATATCACCGGCACTCGGATGTCGAGGAAATTGATGCTGGTTTTCCTTATTTCGGTATTATTGCTACCACAAGTGTGCATTCCGCAATAGTCCAAATGTTATTCATTCCGATCTATTCATTTTTAATGTAGAAGGAATGAGATATGGTTTTCTTTACAAATCAAAACGTTTATGTACATTATAAATGAAGCCCCTTTTGGCGCTTCATTAGTAGATATAATATTGTCTGTGATGAAAACATTCACTTTAGAAAAAGTTATTTTCTTGTTCAACGGCTTCTCCTAATTTCTATATTACCAGTGCGCTGCTACCTGGTTCATTCTTCTCAGGTATACGGACATGCAGCACAGTTAGACTGGAAAGCCGACCCCAATTGAGTTGGGAAAAGGTTCAGAAAATGATGATTGATGTAATTATTATCTTACCCTGATGCAGCTTGATTTGTGAATTCAATGGTGACTTTGAATAAAAATATTTTACTGTATATTATTTAAAAACTAACTATTTTTAAAATCGATTAAGAACCGGTTAGAACTAACGTTTAATGTAGCCCCAACGGCAATTTAAAAATTGTTAGATATAATTCAAATGAAATCGTTGAAGTGAAAGTTTTTTTGATAAATCGTCCGTCAACTCACATCCTGAGCGCTTGTCACCGTTGACTGCCGATCTATTAATCTTAGTTTAACCCCCTCGAAATTACTGAAGTGATTTTTAATATAATTCTTTGTCGATGACTTTGACTTCAGATCTGTTTAAAAAAATATATTATCAATTTGTTTACTACAGTTATGTTATTATTTCAACATGATTAAAACCTTTAGGGGAGAGTTAAACAGTACCGAACAACTAAACCTACGTGAGGTTTAAGAAAAAAAAAACTGAAGTAGTAGTACTAGACTAGATTCAACTTATCGTACAAACTACATATGATAGTAGAAATTCCATTATACTGAAACTGCTTTTCGTAGAGACATTTTTTTCGTATCTACGCACTTTGTCAATTGCGATCTTGAAACTTCTTCATAACCTTTCTTGATTTTTTTTCTATAAAGTGAGATACACTAAGTTCTTGAAAAAAAACAATATTTTTATAACAAGTACTCATAAAATAACAATGTAATTACTAAATCATTTTTGTTCGGTCATGGGATTCTTCAAGAAGTGCTTAGGTTTTCACAGGGTCGGCAGTACGAGCGCGATACTCATGGTGTTGCACTCTTCCGTAAGCCATAGTAACCATTCATCAGATGAGCCATGTGCTTATCTCCCACCTGAGTGATCCAAACAGAAAGTATTACGTTGATAGAATTTCATTGTTCATAAAAGTCATTTGCTCATAAAAGGAACGCTGTCACACAAAAGTCTGTTTCGGAACTGTAATGAAGCCTACAATATTTAGCCACACACGTTATTACGTTCAACTAATCTGTGACAGGCTTTGAAATATGCTTCACGGATGGGCCGCAATGGGATTATACTTGGTGTGGTGTAGAAGTTTCTAGAGCTTTATAACTAGCTATCTCAAAGGGATTTATAACAAAAGCTGTATTCATCGCTTTCTAGTTCATCGTTGTCATAGATGGCAAAATGTGAGTGTTTAAACTCCTCGTCCTAGGTAAGGAGAGATGAATTAATAGCCACAATAGCGGGTGAGCCTATTGACGTGTTTCATACACTATTTTTGACTCGAGCCATGCATGTGATACTGGGTCTGATTTTTATATGTCTGTCTGATGTTAAACAACTTAGTCAACTCGTACGACACCGCATTGGGTGAACCAAATTCTACTCTACCGCGAACCACACGGTTACCATGTTACCCGTACCTGACTGCCTATAATATGTATGATTTTCATAAACCAAAATTATTTATCATTTTACGCTATCGTAATAAAAGCTTATTAGACAAGTTATTTATAAACTTTTACAACCGCTGAAATATTTAAAACAATAGAACTTCGTAGCACAATGGTTCCCTTTTATCGTGTGGGTGTTCAAAGGTGAAAATTGGACGACGGCCAGAGATCGAAATTGGGTTCAAGAAATAGAGAAATCTTCATTAATTTGGCACCTGGCACTATTTTTTGGTGCAGAAATGTACAATTCCTTTATAGGTATCCTTTTTTACAGATCACGTCATCATCATCATTATTCCGACCGGTTGAAGGCAATCTGCATTCAACGGGTAGACGTGACTCTTTTTTTATCCTGCGCTAAATCCCCACAGATACCACCTCTGCTTAAATCGGTGGAGATGATTATGTCGGACTCGAACCGACCGAAAATCACGCCTTCTATGGGTTCTTGATTGCCGGAGGTCTAATTATACAAGAAATATCTCTCGCACCCCGCCAGACCCGGTGACAAATATGGACGAGTACCTATTCTATACGACACCGCAGTCGAGTAATAGGACGGTATGGACATCCATACCGTTAAGTTCAAACTTAGCATGTGTATCAAATTTCTTCAAAACCAGTTCACTGGTGAAGCACAGAGGCAGAGCAGAGTATTTCGCATGTACGAGTATAACCTACCCTACGACGAGACAACCCTACCCAACTCCCCACCACTAGATAATTTAATAGCCGCGGTATTTTGCACATCAATTTATGAAAAAAATGTTATAACATTGACGTAATAAAAAGCAATGAATGTTATGTATGTTTGAAGCAGTCTACCTAGTTTAAAGGTCCAGTGACAAGGAAGAACGGTTGAAACAATGAATTATTAAGTTGATTTACCACCGAATAATCAGCGGGCATAACCCTTTCGACCCACATCGAGTCTGAAAGACTCACTGAACAGGACCCACTGAATTATGAAAATAGGCGCCGGAATTCAGATAGGGAAGCAGAAAATTTAAATTGCCTGTCCCTTGGAATAAGTGTGAGTTTGTATCTTTTAGAAGTTTACACAAAAACATGAATTAAACTTGTCTTATCATGCCACTCAAAGATTATTTTCATTCTTTTATTGACTGAGCTAACGAAGAAAGCGAGTGTCTCCGTTTCAACAATATGAGTGATATTGCTTTTCGTATGTCATAGTGTCAGCTCTGGTGTGAAGACACATTTCATAACCGACTTACACCAAATTTGGCTTAAAAATCCACTTTTGTCGAGAACTTTTTGATAAGGGAAAAAGGAGGGTGAACAAGAAGTTTGCTGTACTGCATTATTTATGAGTGAATAGGATAGTGAACAGGTATATAAAAATTGGTAAGTATGGGACCTGTTACTTTGTCCATACTTTCAGCCAATAGTAAAATTGGTCGAATATTTCCGAATGGAGACTCTCCCACCTTCTTCTGTCGAATCGACGGCATTTTTGTGTTGCCATCGTGGTGTGATAATTTGTTTCTGGGGCCCGAGCATAGGTTTCGCTCTTCGGGAAGGCTTCTACGTCCCCTCCCTAAAACTACTCCCACCTAAAAGTATGGTAAAGGATGCTAACAAAGTCTACTGTTCATATAACTGTTAGCCATTCTCAACCTAGTTAAAAATGGCACCACTCGAAAAAGAGGAATGACTCGCCACTCCATCTATTGCTCAAACGTAGAATTTTAACAATATCACCCTCTATCGGCAACGGCTTCAACTACCGGAGACAAAACACAAAACCGTAAGTGTTCCTTGCTTTCATAGAGATTACAGAAATGTTCAATAGATGTCGTTTCATTGGTATTTTTTACATAACATACCATGAACTCACGCCTATATCCCCGAAGAGGTAGGCAGAGGTGCTAGCACCCACATTTCACCAGTTTATGTTTAGGTCCAGGCGCGTTTTTTTCTTTTTCTTTTACCTATTTATACTATTTTTTGTAATTTTGATTTTTTTTCTTCTTTTTTTCACCAAATGCTGTTAAAAAGCAACATAAACAAAATCATTTTGTTTTCTTTGATCATAAAGGTGGGTGACATTTAAGTGGTTACCGTGGCATAAAGACGTTTGTTAAATCAACGTCACCCTCGAGCTGTCGCCTCTATAGAAATCTCATAATGCCTTTCTTGAAGAACTCTATACAGGGTCATTTGTAATTAACTAGCATCCTCCCAGGGGTAGGTAGTAGACATTATAAGTAACAACATTTGTTCTACGACTTTTAATAAAACTGAATACATTACTTAATAATGAGTTTTCAGGTTTTTATTGTTCTAACGCGACATAATTAAGTCTATGTTTCATTCATAAAGTAAACAACGCGCGCGAACGTGTGTGTGTCGGCCGACCACACGCACGTTCGCGCGCGCTTACGCTACCAAATAATAATTACTAGGACCTAGGTACTTTCTTCGCCAGATTATTAATTGCTCGCGTGGTTGCATGTAGAAAGTAACTAGGTTTGCACCAAGTCCACAATCCCTTCATACTTTACCAGGCTTAGGACTGGCTACATTAAAAAAAAAACAAAAAGAGGCATAAGAAAATGAATGTTAAAGATGAAACATACCTACACTTATCATACCAAGTAACGGTTAATAACCTAATAATATGTTGTAATGTCTAAACAAGCATTGGTAGGTAGGTAGATATGATTCCCTTTTGATTTTTTAATGCAGGCGTATTTAAAAAGTGGAATCAGCGTATTTACAATAATTGAACTAATAGTTGATTTTTTTACAATATTTACAAAGTACGTACAATTAATTATTACCTCTAAGATTCAAGTCCCGCGCATGCCGATGAGTATCGCGCACAAAACGTTCAAAATAGTCACCATCAACACCAACACAAAGACCACATCTAAAAATTAACTGTTCATTAACTCTGGCTAACACTGCCCGATTAGTTTTAATTTGGTTAAAGGCACTAATTATTTTTTCTTTTAACACGTCCCGGCTTGCAATTTCTCCGCCAGAGTACACCAATGTTTTAACGTGTCCCCATAAATAAAAGTCCAGAGGTGTTATGTCTGGTGACCTGGGAGGCCACGCACGAGGTCCACCACGTCCTATCCATCGGCCGGGATAAATCCTATTTAAATGGTCTCTGACCTGCCGTGAATAGTGCGCTGGCGCGCCGTCATGTTGATAATACATATTATTATCAAGCAAGTCTGCCAGCGGGATGTCTTCTTCCAACTCCGGTAGCGTTTCTGTGAGAAATTGTAGATATGTTTCACCATTGAGTCGATCTAAAAATACAGGGCCCAGTAACGTGGTATTTATTATTCCCGCCCAAACATTCACACTGAAACGGTGTTGAAAATTATGTGGTCTGGGTTCGTGAGGATTTTCATAACACCACAAATGTTCATTGTGGGTATTGAATAAACCCACTCTACCAAAGGTAGCTTCATCAGTCCACAGAACTTTAGGACGTTCAGCCAGCAACCAACTGCAAAAACTCGCACGCGCAGGTTTATCTGGGTCGGTGAGTTCCTGGACACGATGGAGATGAAACGGATATTTGCCTTCGTTGTGAATGACACTCCATGCGAAGAACTGCGATACATTGAAACGTACCGCGGCGTCATAGGTACTTGCGGCGGGATTATCCTCGAAGAACTCCAGTATTCTTTCTTGTTCCCGTACTGAGTGCCTCGGTGGACGACCACTGTCACTGGACCTAGGCTGGAACTGTCCGTAATCACGTAAACGCTGTGTGGCGGATAACATTGTTGCCCGGCTTGGTGTTGGTAGATTAGGAAATCTTACTGCATATTGGCGGCAGGCTTCCGCCACATTATCGTCACACCTAGCAAGCATCCTCACCATTTCCGTGTATTCCACGTTGGAATAATGATAAGGCATAGTGATAGTCAGATCAACGAAACACGGTAACGGGAAAAATCGTGGCACACAAGGACAAGTGACGTACACCTGTGACGCGCGCGCATCTAGCGACCGACTGGCGGCTCGCAAAAAGAAATGGGTCAAGAACAAAGGCGCTTGCGCCGCCGCTCGGCCCGCCCGCCCCGCACCCCGCCACCTATCCTATCCGTGCATTGCATGAATTGATGATAGTTAGTTTGCCTAATTTTTACGATGCGCGTAAACTGCGGCGTAGAATTAATAACTGTTAGACGCGAAACTAAATTAATATTTATTTTTGTATGAAAATAAAATTTATCGAATTATAAAAAGTCGTAGAACAAATGTTGTTACTTTTGATGTCTGCTACCTACCCCTAGGAGGATGCTAGTTAATTACAAATGACCCTGTATAGTCGGTTGGGAAAACCACAGAAAGGAGTCCACTGCTTGAGTGTGCATGTGACAAAGTTCCATTCATACCGCATGGAGCGAACCTACATATGTCGAGCGATGCAATAATAGAAGGTAGGCGTGGGTATCATGTCTAACAATTTTTCGAAACACAAAATATTTTGTGTGTAAACACATACTGTGTGTTTCAGCGACTCAAAGTCCCTTCTGAGGCTGACAGGTTCCACACCGCCGCTGAGTATGGGACTGTCGACGTCCCTCAGTTTCCATCTTTGCACTAAGTCGAATGAGCAAAGGTGGTCTGCATCGATACTTGAGAATTCCCGGATTAGCTGTCCAGAACCAGATTCTGGCAGAGTTTCACTCCAAAACTGTACTTACTTTACAGAACCTTATAATTGATGAGTTGACAAAACGATACCAGAAGGTCCAAGGCTTTATAGATCAAGGTTCTTGAGCGACCGCTGTGTTGATTGCAAGGTCGGACGATAATGATTATAAATCTATAGTACCTACGGATTATTACGGATTAAGTCATTTATCACTTCCGTTTATTGGAGATAATTGTATATTACTAACATCTAAGCCATGACTGCTCAATTGGAAGCCACAGTTTGTAAATGGCATGTTAAATAAACCAAAAACACAAAACAGGAGTCTCGTATCACGCCCTTTGAAACTGAACTATAAAGCGGATTTCACTAATCTGTGTCAATTTGCCGAAGTCAATGAATATAAGATTAATTGGGGAACGTTTCTCAACGATCGGGCCCCTCTTTTGAATAATTAATAAGGATATACCTCCTTCTCTTACTGTTACACAAGTGCGTCTCACTCGCACCGTTTAATTGGATAAAAAATTGTTAAGAAGATTATTCATGCAGGATCCCCTGTTAGAGACCTATCGATTTATTAATTTTTAAATTTATCGCATTTAAATGATTAATACATATTCACAATGTCGAAATATATTGAACCTTAAATAGGTAACCTATGCATTAGAGGTGGAAAACAGTTCGTAATTTTAACTAACTCGTGTATGTCTTTGTGTTCCTGCGCCGAATCGTACGTCTCTGAGGCGTTTGATGATTATCTTTGCCAGTATTAAAAATAAGGTTATCTTTTTAGTTTGAAACCGTTTACTAATTTAATTATATGCATTAGAATCAAGACGTGTCAGATCAAAACTCGCACGAATGCCAGAGCCTAGTCTGTGGTATGTCAGGTGTATCGAGTTAAACTAAGTGAGATTGTCCTGATTCTGAAAATTTCGAGGAGCCCTCAAAAATAAACATCAAATTCAATTTAATTATGAATTGAAATAATATGGAAATAGAGGAATTGGTAAATAAATCATTTATCATTAGAGAATGAGAGTTGAAATCAATACGTGATAATATTTCTCAGAGATCTTAACAAAATAAAGCTACAAAAAATATTCGCCTTTAAACTTATTTTTATACCTATAATTTTTCTTCATAACTTTTTATGTGTAGTGACCCATACTGGTTTTCATAAAAAAATATTCCATGTTCAGGAAAATATAACAGTCGAACAAAATTCACGCCTGAATATTTAAATAAATTCAGGAAGGCATAAATACGTCGAGATCGGAGCGTAAGTCTTATATCGGCGGACCCTTATACAATATTTACGGTGCGCGAACATGTTTCAGATATCACCCTGTATATTCTACTCTAAAATAGCATAAAACTTGTTGGCATGAACTCTGTTTTTAGTCATGGTTTTTTACTTTTGAAAATTCTAGAGCATTGCCGAAGTCTGGCCCTCAAATTTAAGCTACTAATAATAGCTAACGCTCTGGCGCTGTTGTTAGGTTACAACCTGAGAGGGCTGGATAACTTCTGCATTAGACGCTACACTGAAATTCTGCGGTTCATAGCCCTACATGGATACCCAGAGACTCTGAAGATAAGTGTAAAATGCGAGTCTCCCCTTACCGTGACTCGATGAAAACACCATGAACCCCAGAGCCGAAGGGTTGACTGGAGTACGAAGGATACCGAAGACTAGAAAACGACGATGACTATCACCGTACCTTATAAGTCAGTCCGCGAACATGGGTGCCCGGTTAACAAAGGCGTAAAGATAAACCCTTGAGGATGCTGCAAGGCGAAACCGGTTAGGTATATTATTAATAAACACAGTGGAGAAGTACAAGTGTATTATCAATTATGTATATCACATTTTTTTTTTATAATATCACGCCTATATCCCCGAAGGGGTAGGCAGAGGTGCTAGCACCCACATTTCGCCAGTTTATATTTCGGTCCCAATGTAATAGGTGGCGAGCCTATTGCCATCAACCGGGCACTTATAAACCTGCGATAAATACACACATAACTTCGAAAAGCATCGCAGTCATTGGTGTGTGCCATGGTAAACCTGAGATCGAACCCGAGACCTCGTCTCAGCAGTCCACCACATATACCACTAGGCTACTGCGGTTTACAACAATTTCATTTCAATATTGGAGATTTCTTAAAGAATTTAACTGAACCAGATAATTGAGTTGCATATAATTTTAGACTGACCCCGATGACTTTGCGATTCGTTACTATTATTAACGAATCGCAAATCTTTACTATAGCTTCAAAAAGATAGGTCTTGCAGCAGCTATGTTTATTTTACATTTATAATTTAGTCCACCTATCTAAAAGCTTGTCTCAAAGGATCTTTTGTAACGCACGACTCAACGTACCTTTATTTTGCATGTGCTAGGCAAAACACGCTTCGGTCGGGCAGCAAAAACATTGGCCTCGTCAGCACTGAACTAAATTAAGAGAGATCTCCTTTCCTCCTTAGGGACAATACAACTATAGCTAACATATTTTGTGGTGACGTGAGTCAAAAGCAATAGCGATCATTGCAATGCCTTGATTTATTAGCCAATTGAGTTGTTATCTAAAATGGATATGGAAAGGTTTGATAAGAATCTTTGTCGCAATGAATCTATATGGGAATGATACCACCAAAATCCTTAATATCAGTATAATTTAATTAAATTAATGCTTCCATGAAAAATATCTTCACACATTTCAATCATGAAGCAATGCCTGAATTCAAATGTTGATACTTCATTTTAGCAATCCTTTCTTTTCATTTTGGCATTCCTGTCTATGAAAATCAGTAATATTTTACTATTGCTGGAATTGTTAAACCATGGGTAAGCGTTACCCCCCCCCCCCTCTCCTCCCTTCCCCAACATATTTTATTTAATTTCGTTAAAACCTTTGATGTTTAAAAATAGCGCTCGAATATACTGCACACAGAATTGGATATCGCTGTAGTACGTACCTAAATTATGTAGAGTGAACTCGTCTTGTACATCTCGCTAACGCAGTTTCTTGCACCGTTTCCCACAATATAAGGTAAATCCTCCCTTAACATCGGGTCATTCCCGGGGGCCATCCTCGATGTTTTATGATAATCGTCTTGTTTAATTTATGTAGGCCAGTTATAATTGACACAAACTAATTACGGTGCGTTCAGTGATGAAATTCCTTGTGGGTAATTCCGATGACTCGGGGTATGTTAAGAGGCTTGATTGACGTAATGCTCGTAGCCGGTTTGTTTCTTATCATTTCTCTTCGGTTGATATAGATATAATAAGCAGTAAGATGTAATGTAGATATTGATGTATATATATTTATATATATATAAGATATAATTAGCAGTAAGAATGTAATACTAATATAGATATATAAGATTTATTTAATAGTAATAATATAATAGAGATATTATAATAATTATGATAGCTAAGTATATGTATACTGCATTGTTGTATTGGGCAAAACCTGTAAAAACCATGCAAGATTTGTAATAAATAAATGAATAAGTAAAATAAAATGAAAATTCACAGATATTAAGACTTAATTTCTAATGTATATCCTCACACAAGTCTATTATTGCTTACAATAATATATAATCTACATAATACTGCATGCCATAATTAGCTCAAATTATACGTACTACAAAACGAAAACAAACTACCCTTTATGTAGTGGTACTATTATATTGCCACCATCTTTTTTTAACCATTCAAAATAACGATTACTTTGCTATAGATGAATAAGTATTTATGGCGTTTCATACTCGTACGTTTATGTATTCTTACAAAAAGATTCATATTGTCGAATTTATCCTTCGTTGCTTAAATCTACACTACTACATCACACTTTCACTTGTTTTTTGGTTTTCCATGAATATAATCACCAAAGAACTTTTCATAAAGCATAATTTAACTAAGACTCAGTCGTCATTCAGTGTCGGAATCGCAATACTGTGACAATGGTGTGTCGTTAGTATTCCTACCATTTCGATGTACTCTGACTGAATTATGCAGATGACAGTATATCCCAAAACACAACACAAGAGCGAAGCTTTAGGGTAGCCAGTAGATGTTTGACTTAGTATTGAATTCGGGCGAATATATTCCTTTAGTATTTGCATCTAGTGAAGGTTTAAATCACAGTCGTGTATTTGATAGGAAAATGCAAATACTATACCATAGAGTTTATATTAATGACGTAAATAAAGAAACAATCTCTTCTACCAATCTACCTTTTCAAACAGTTCTTAACAAGTATTTTGAATTAGATATTCTGGTAGATTATACTCGCAGAAATATTACACTAGAAAAGGTGCCATAGGTATGGGCATATGGAGCTCTATACACTCGTACAGGTTTTTGGGCCGTCTTTTGAAGGTGACACGGGGGGATCAAATCTACAAATAATAATAGATAATATCCAAACAATCCATACGTACCAGGTTACGTTTCTCTCGGTACTTACATTCAAGATCCATGTCGACAGGAATACATACTAAAGTTAGGTAATATATAACAGGTACTAAGTAAAAAAATAATTACACTACTGATTGTTGTGTACTTTCCTGTCCATCCTAAGGTTGCCTGGAAGAGATCCCCTTTGGCGATAAGGCCGCCCATTGTACATGCAACTTTATGATTATTACTGTACTGCTAACATTGTTCTAAGGTGTACAATAAAGAATTATCTATCTATCTATCTAAAAGAACAACATATTATGCCTCACTACAGAACCGTAAACTTGACCAAAAGGATTAATATTTATGTGAAAATTATCAAGTCATTTTACTTAGGTACTTTTTTACTAACAAATACTTTCGTTTTAACATTATATTATTTCTGTTTACAGATTTTACATTTCAGTTGAAATATGTTTAGTTTAGATTAGCTTACAAATGCAGGGTTTCAAACCGAATATTATCAGTTTTAGAAATAGCTCTTTGATTAAATACATAGGTAATCATAACATAAATAAGTAGTTAAAACTAACAGTAAATAAAACCACACAAATATATATTTTTGGTATTTAAAATGTGTATACATTGTAGCAGATTATTTCATTGTTGTATTACAGAACGTTATACAATTCGTACCGACCAAGCGCTTGACCTACCGCTCGTTCCAGATTACTCCCTGAAACAAACCAAAGGTAACCGTCCGTTCCATTTTGAAAGTTAGCAACTTAACTTTAATCCTGACTAACGTAATTGCTAAAGTTTGAATACAAAACCTTGTTCACGGAACGCGATTTAGTGTCAGACATTTTGTAATTGATGTAGGAGCTTCGCCTTTTTGCGTTATACAGTAGTATGATGACTATGACGAGTCTAGTTTAGTTTCTTAGGCCTTTCTCAACATGGTAAGGTCTCACTCAATAGGTAAAGTAACATACTTGAACTAGATTTTAGATTGAAATGTTCATTAACATATTCACTATTAAATATTTCGGGATATTTACCATGTTTGTTGATTTTATGGAGCAACCGATATATTTTAGAGCTGTTGCAAGCGCCATGAGCACGGGCGGTGTACTGATGACCGCCGAGCTAGTTCTATGTTATGTTTTTTTTCTTTACATGTTGTCATTAAATCCGCAATTAGGCGGCATTGTTGCCAATAGCTTATTAGTCAAGGAGTCGGGCTAACGATCAAAAGATTAAGACTTAAAAAAAATATCAACTAGAGGTAATAATTCGAAGAATTCAAGTAGTCATAGTTAAGTCGTCGCAACCACCTAATATAAAGTTAACCGAAAGTGCTTTATGCAGAAGTACTTAATGGCACATAATTTCTAAGTTATATATTAATATTATGTTACAACGAAATAGTATCATTACCAAACAACATTCTGATTTCATTAGAACCTTGTTAACTGTTACACTTCACTGTTACTAAAGTTAATAAACTATTTACAGGCGAGGGCACTGTGGCGTGCGGCCGGTATAGATTATGACTAGGTATAATAATATGAGTACAAATCGTATCTCAAATGGTTTAAAGCAACAAGTGGCTAATATGAAATTCATATCACTTTGTAGGTTTAGTGCTTCTAAACAATTTTATTGTTCGTATATAGTGGACAACGAACGGTACAACCTAGAGTTTATACTACAGACTCTTGAATAAGGTAAATATGTGACTGCAAACTGTAGTTAACAAAATTAATGAGTTTGTGTATTTAGGAAATGTATTTACGAGGATTGGTCGAATATAATATGCACATGTTCACAGGAGTGAGCAGTAACTTGCATGCCGTTATAGCTAATTATGCCTAAGATATAATGGTATTTTGAGTAGCTTACGGATCGTTTAAAGGTGGTTAACCATCCTACTATGGGAAAATATATATACCTTCTAAAAACAAAAATTTAGTTACATGATGAAAGACAGCAATATCTTTGATCGTTTTAGATTGGAAAAAGTAAGTGCTCCAACTGGACTCAAACCTATTAGCATTCCCATACAGGTGGAGTAGGGTAGGGGAGAAGGTTGAGAGAGTCTCTGTGTTGTCAGTGCAAAAGACAAAGAAGGGTTTCTCGGTCTTCCCATTGACAACACAAAACCTCTCTAGTGAGCTCTGGATACCCGTTTGCCCGTTTCTATTGATAGCAAAATGAATTTAAATATATTTCAGTGCTGTCAAACTTACTTGACTAAGTTTTTCTCAAAACTTTCCTTTGCCGCACCATTAGTCTTGGAATTCCTTACGTGTTTCCTTCTTCCCACAGTCCCGGGTCCTTTAAGCGGAATCTGAAAAAGCATCTGATGAGGCCGTCAAGCTGAGCTCCACTATTATAACACTGTGTGTGTTTGTAAAGGTGAATCTCTTTCCTAAGACTTTGTTTTCAGGTGCAGTCAAATTGACGTGTCCTAAATTAAAACAAGATTGCCATTAACAATTTCGAGTATTTGTGAGTAGGTACACAAAACCAACGTGAAACACTGTGATCAGATTCTAACGTAATTAGAAAATACCCTTGGTCAATACCTAGGTACATATACATGAGTAGTCATCATAACTTTACCTTAGAGAGCCTTAATTCTATAATCATGTAACAAGTTCGTAATTTCTAGACTCACGAACATATTAATCTTGTCCTAGAAATCTTGTCTAAATTCTAAAATACGGCACGGAACTGTATCCCTAGAGAAATAATATGTGTCCACGACTGAAATTACAATTTGTCAAGATAGCAAAGGGTCTAAGGTAGGACTCTTAGGACTTAAACTAACTAGTGTGGGCTGAATCAGAATTTTATGTGATGTTGTGAAAACTTAGTCAATAGAATTAATGCTAATTAAGGACACGTCTATTTAACTTCACCTCACTACTTGATGGTAAGCTGAAGGTAGAGTTTCAGGAAAGAGGATCACCATTACAAATACGTATAGTGCTACAATGGTGACACTCAGCATGATGGCCTCATCAGATGCTTTTGGACTGCAGAAAGAAGAAAACACGTGAGCTCCAAGATCTAATGGTGCGCCAAAGGAAAGATTCACCGAACCGCTTGATTCTTGATGGAATATTCTGCAAGCCTATTAAAATGTTTGTCTTCACTTCGCATAAAACACGCACCAAAATGCACCAAAAAGTAATTATCATTCAGCCATTGAACATCCACGCAAAAAAATGGGCGTCCTCCATCGAATCCTGCATTCAACGGGTACCCGCGACTGTGACTATGTCGTCCGTCCAGCTCACGGGGGGCCGTCCCACGTCTCGTCTACCAGTACGTGGTCTACATTGGAGAACCTTTCGGCTCCAACGGCCATCTGTTCTTCTTACTACGTGCCCCGCCCACTGCTATTTTAGCTTGCTAACCCGACAAAATGAATAACAATAGCGCTTGCAACAGCTTCGAAATATCGGTTGCTCCATAAAATCAACAAACATGGTAAATATACCGAAATATTTACCAGTAAATTAATTTATAAATATAAAGATTTTAATTAAAGTCTTTATGGTGTGATCAATTACATTGGTATAAATGAATGATCGCTCGATTTTATGGTATCTGCAAAATTTTAAGAAGGAGCCTAGCTACAATACCTACATTAAACGAATTATTCAAGTAAACCGTAGCAAAACACCCAAATGGAATATAGTAGTTACAATACATTCGTTATCATATTCTGCCCGTTTGAATTTCCGTATCTTCAATGTAGTGTTGTTTTATATTTTCAATACGAATACCGAACGAGCAGCGGCTACAGTTAGCGTAACTGGTAAATACTAAATTTACATCAACCCACTAGCTCTTCAAATAATAATGTTGTATTTTTAAAAGAAATTGCTACCGTGTTGTTGTTAAATGGTGTAAGAGTAGAAAATGTCGTATTATGTTTCTATTTTCATATTGCATTGCGGATTTCACCACTCCATTCCACTCGTGTCTAAAAAGCACACTGGTATAATTTACTAGTATATACGGTCAATTATTCTCTTTTTACTGTATATGAATGTATACGTCGAAACTAAAATGTCAGATATTAGTCTAAAAAACTAGTGCCTAACGTTTTTGAATACTCTATCAGGTCAGTATTTTACCGTTTTTGGCAACGCTCGCCAATATGTTGTGTGCCTAAATTTGCCGTGGGTAGTTGATAAAAACTAATGACTCCATAGAGACCAGAGGGCTACCACGTACCACGAAATATTTGGAAAATCGGAACACGAACGAAACATCTAGCATTTAGCGATGTAAGTAGCGATGCGATATTTTAAAAAATTGACATTTGCCCTGTAGGTCAGTTTTCGCATGGGAGAGATAACCAATAAAACGCCTTCTATAGAACTAATTGCGCCAAACTTTGATCCGCGGATATTCCGTGGTAGGCCTACAGAGTTTTCAAAAGAATTCAATTCACACCGTGTCCAATTTTTTTAAAGCGGCGGCGGACACATGAGTAATTTGGGAAAACTGGACCAGAATTTTAAATAGTCAGTTCACTCGCGCACCAACGTACAGTGTGAATATTCGGTCATTTTTGCTCTAGTTTCCTAAAACAAATGTGCGTCAGAATTGGTAGCGAAGTGTTTTGAAACTTTGCTATGGTATCAAATTCTTGATATATAATGTTTAACTTTTACCTTGATTAAAGTCTAGTAAAATACGGTCACAGTATTGGTTCTCTTAAACATTTTAGATATTCGAAGTGAAACCCTACCATAGAAAGCAATGTCAAAAGTTTCGAACTAAGTTCCGAATAATTTCAATTGAATTGAATTTACCGCAAAATTCGTCAGGATGAAACGACACGTGACATTCTGTTTTACTTTACTTTTTTACCAGTTAATCATTGCGTCAAATAATTTTGTGTTTCAACTTCTTCAACTCACGTTCAAATGACGAACGCCTTGTGGCTTCAATATACAGTACAGCAACTTGTTGAAAAAATACCCAAGCGAGATTAGAATAATTTATAATTATATTAGTAACTAGCTGTTGCCCGCGGCTTCGCCCGCGTGGATGTTGGTTATCGCGACCAAACATGCCATATTTATGTCCTTTCCCAAGGTCTAGTCTACCCATTCTCCCACACATCAACAGTCATCATTCTCTGAACCTTTTCCCAACTCTGTTGTGGACGGTTTTCCAGTCTAACTGTGATGCGGCTGAACTTCGATATTTTCCGTGAAGCGTCTGCCATATGACCTCCACAACCAATGGTCCAATGACCAATGGCGATATCGAAGCTCCAAGTTAAAGTGTTAAAGTGGTTGGACTTTTGAGGGCTCCAACTACCAGTAACGACTGCCATAGATAGATTTTTTATTTATGGTACGTCTATTTGACTTCACCTCGACTGATGTTAAGCTGAAGGCAAAGTCTCATGAAAGAGGGTCACCATTGCAAACACGTACATACAGTGCTACAATAGTGGCGCTCACCTTGACGGCCTCATCAGATGCTTTTTTGCGCCCCGCTTAAAAGACCCGGGAAGGAATTCCAAGACTTAATGGTGCGGCAGAGGAGAGACTCACTAAACCGCTTGGTTCTTGATGGAGTGTTCTACAGCATATGCGGGTGACATCTAAGCCCTGCACGTGTTGTCCTGTGTAGGAAAGGAGAGGACGGGATTAATTGGAAGAGCTCATCAGAACATTAACCATGGTAGAGACGGTAAAATACTGCCAGAAACCAATATCTCTACGCATCTACAAAAGTTCGGACTGGACTCCCAATAATGCGAATCGCGCGTCGCTGCAACCTGTCGAGAGCATCTAATAAGACTTTGCGAAGCCATCCCAGAGATGCGAGCAGTATTCCACGCAGGAGCGAATTTGTGTCTTTTAAAGAAGACACCGCTGCTCCGGCGAGAAAAAACATTTGTATGGCAACCGGGACCGACGGCTTAACGTGCTCTCCGAGGTACGACCAGACCAGTGCAAACAGCCATATTCATGTATACAACTTTTTGCCCTGAGCGGGGATCGAACTCGTGCCCCGTGCGTAGCAGTCGCGTGCACTACCACCACACCACGGAGGTCCTTTCATCAATATACATCAATATAAGTATACACTATTATAGTATAGGTGTTGCCCGCGGCTCCACCAGCGTGGATGTAGGTGACCGCCACTAAAAATTAACATTTTGTCTGTGTTATGACAGCGTGCGATTTGCCGTGGACTTCACAGAAGAAGTGTGCAAGTTGCAAGTAGACTTGGGTAAGTACTGTGAGTACCTAATGTATAACGCGTAATATAACACAACCGCGTACTCGGTTGCTCTGTTGCATACAGTACCTACTCGCGATGTACTTTTTGGCGAGTGTTGTCTCTTTTGATATGGCAGTTTTAGCATTGTAATGAACGCAAAGGCGTTTTGTCGTCGTTTGAGATGACGATTTTCTGGTGTAGAGTTTGCGGTGTCCTTGTCTAACCCCCGGGTATGGGATGGTGCACTTTACGCCACCACCGTATCTTGCTTCTGCTAGAGTGACAGGTGGCTCTACCCGTCCCTCCGGGCTTATAGGGGACGGAAGTCATTCGCAGACTGTGCGTGTCCGGAGTCTTCTCCGAAGCCGAGCCGCTATCTCCTTCTCAAACATTATTTGCTCGTAGCAGGAGACGGCGCATAGTACCATAGCCATGAGTAATGCAGCGAGCGAAAGAACCGTGTCTCCACATGGTTCTTCTATCTTAACCTTTACCCTCGTTGCCTTTCCACATGGTCGGCAGCACGTGTGTGATACCTCTGGTGTTTCAAACGTTTTACCGTCTCTACCCCGGTGAATGTTCTGATGAGATCGCCGCGTTGATCCCACCTTCATCTTTCTTACACAGAACAACACGTGCAGGGCTTAGATGTCACCCGCATACGATGCGGTGAACCAAGAACCAAGCGGTTCGGTGAGTCTTCCCTCTGACGCACCATTAAGTCTTGGAATTCCTTACCAGCGCATGTGTTTCCTTCTTTCTACAGTCCCGGGTCCTTTAGGCGGGGCTTAAAAAAACATCTGATGAGACCGTCAAGGCCACCAGCCGCCACTATTGTAATACTCTATGTATTTTTAATGGTGACCCTCATTCCGGTGACTTTGCCTTCAACTTACCATCAGGCGAGGTGAAGTCAAATTGACGTGCCATAAATAAATAAAAACATCCATAGAATAGACCGCGGTAACCACTTTCTATCAGGTAGGCCATGTGCTTTATTCCACAGTGGTCACTTAAGTGGTATAAAAAGTTATACGAAATCAAATAGGTCATGTTTAGAGTACTTAAAGTACTGGTATGATATGATCATATTACGTGCGCCATTTTTTACGCCTGAACGTTTTCCTTGTAAAGTATGTAATATGTAAACTATGTAGGCAGTTCAGCTGAACAATGATGTCAAAGACAGTACCGACATCTATTTAACTTTTAACTTAACGAATAAAAAGCTATTTAAAAAAAAAATTGACAGGTCTTATATAGTCCCGTATGTAACGAAACCATACCTTGAATTTAAATCGATCTACGCCATCTATTGTTGCGCCATGTACTAAATAATTGAAAAACAAATTTTAATTTCATAATTAATTACGTATTTTTTTTTACAAATATGTACGTAAAAATGAAGTTTTTTTATTCACATACTTGACTGGACGTAATAAAACATAAATATTATCTATTAGAATAAAACAGTGCCCTCTATATCTTTACTCATATTTCGTTTAACATCATTAATGCTCACAACTCCGGTTCTATTGAACCGATTGCGATGAAACAAACGTAAGATTTTAAGTCTGACCAAGCCCCTTCTAACAAAAAAAACCGTATCAAAATCCGTTCAGTAGTTTTTGCGTCCATAGCGGACAAACAGACAAACAGACAAACAGACAAACAGACAAACAGACAGGAAATGAAAAAAATATATTTTCGTGTTCAGTATCGTTCACTTAACATATCCCAAGTATTTTTTTTTAAATATCTCCAATGTACAGACACGACCGCTTTACAATTATATAATAGTATAGATTATAATTCGAAAGATTCATAAATAAAATAAATACTCTATGATAATCTACACAACGCCATACATGTAACCTATACCAAGCATAGTTCATCTAACTTGTGTTATGAATTCTAGAATGCGGATAAACTTAAATACATACACATACTACATACATAATCCTAGACCAAGACAAATATTCATATTCATGCACACAAATATTTACACTGAGCGGGAATCGAACCCACACCTACTGCGTAGCAGTCGCGTTCACTGCCACCACAAGCACACAAATCGAGCTGCAGTCGTTTTAACCAGTTTAAAAGGTTTAAGAAGTCCTCTAGTCCTCGCTACTATATTATCAGTGGATGTAATTGTAAAATCATTTCCAACCTCCGCACAATAAATTTCATCTGCATTACCAAAGAACTGCTAATATTATTATCATTAACACAATACTAAGCACTACGGTATTCATCTCTATTCTGTGTGTTTGAGATACTATTCCACAGAGACAACTTCAACTTTGAATAGTAATTGTCTACCAAACGGTTTTAGAGACGTCTCGTGCGAAGACACAAGTTGCACTTATTGCTAATAGAATATTCTTGGGTGTAGGGTAGCTGCCAGCTGATAAGTAAACTTTAAATCTATATCTATACTAATATTATAAAGGAAAGATTTGTACCTATTTTTGTATGTTTGTATGTTTGTAATGAATAGGCTCAAAAAGTACTGGGCCGATTTAAACAATTCTTTCACCTCTAAAAGGCTACAATATCTAGGAGTAACATAGGCATATATCATCACGCTACCATACAAGGGAGCGGAGTAATAATCATAAATCTCAATTGATCCGGTAAATTTCTATACATTGGCGCTAATATCGCTAACAATTTCCGTTGTCATGACAGCAAGGAAAAGTAGTATAGAGAGGCAAGTAGTGAATCGAGTAGAGTCGTACAACGCGATAATCGACATCCACGCGGGCGGAGCCGCGGGCAACAGCTAGTAATAAATAAGTTGGTAGGTACCTAGTTCATAGTGTACATCGAGAGTGGGTTTTGGGTTTCCGTCCTAAAGTACTAGTTTTATCCGACTATGGCAAAGCCAAAGAAGGGTTATGATTTTAACCGGCTATGTATGTGTTCCCTCATAGCTCCTCAGATACTTACAATGTAGTCATGGGGATTAAGATGATTCCTCCTGACACCATATTGGGGGTGTCATGGGGATTAAGATGATTCCTCTTCATACCACCTGAGGTGTCATGGGGAATAGGTAATTCCCCATGACATTTGGGGGTGTCATTTGGTGGTGTCATTGGAAAAGAAGGCAAAAACTAGAATAAATAGGTATAGTTAGAAGCGTCTTGAACGTCCACTGGTTTAGCGCTATATGACGTGTCACTCATTTTGCTACCTGTATTGGTCATAATATTCTTACTGTTTTAAAAAACAAATTTGAGATAAATATTTCAAAGATATAATAGTATCAAATGAAAGGGTACAATTACAGCATTTAAATATTATATAATATTATGAGTAAAAAAAATAACTTCAAAGAGCAAATTGCTGAAAAATCACGCTTTACAAAGTATTCAACAAAAAAATAGCAAAGGTCGTATGCCACATTCTTTTACAATTTATTGTTTTGTTAGATTAAATGTCATACGACCATCGATTGGATGGATGGGTTTTCTAGTTTAATATTTTATATTACTACGATAATATAAAAATAAGTAATAATAAAATTTGTAAATTTTATTACTGAAGATTAACACCACACTCCGACATATCGTAAAATATTTTATTTTATAACTTGAAATTATACCGCGAAACGCACCGCTCTGTACCGCGTTTTGTGTTTTATGGTAATCATAACTCTGTGGAACAATACAGGCCGAATAGTCGGTGCCGAGAGGATCCCAGTATATCATCGCGAACAAAGTGTGTCCGCCATGACGGTGATTTGTCAAAGGACTTGCAACGGACTGCGTGTAGAGCTACCGTCTACCTTGGGACCGAGGGAACAACCATTTGTGTCTTGAGATGTGTCTTTCGGGAGTGTTTTAGACTAGAGTTACAGCACACACAAATTTTAATAGCTATCTTGTCATCAACTATGAGTTCTTCAAGTCACATTCAAATTCAAATTCATTTATTAGCTAGAACATGGTGTATAGAGGTGTTTTAATAACATAGTGTAATTCGCTTATATTCTGCCATGTGATGGCGTGCAAATTTATTACATTTGTCAATTTCTTACATCTACATTGAATCTATAATCATTGCCATTATGATTTTATTATTATTATTAATTAAAATCATTATTTATTTATTCTTCTGAACAGCATAGTAGGTTATTTGCCTAACTTTATTCCCATCCTTAAGATTACTTCCTAAAAAGATTATGAACTGAAAATATGCCACCACATCTGAATTAGGTATTAAAAATGATTTTGCTGCTAATGAAAATCAACGATAACAGTGATTAGTATTGCTGTTATCAGTGATGTGCAGCAGTCATTCATTAATTAATTATAGTGTGGTTTCCCTAATGTATTTATAGGCGACACAATTGTACGGTGTCACTAATTGTAATGTGTGTGTACAACGTGTGTACCATTTTATGTAGGTACCAATCTTAATATTTTTGTGTGAATATTGAGAAATCGAGAAAAAGGAGAGCGAGAGAGAGAGATTAAGACATAGAAGGAGGGAGAAAAAGAGAGAGAGAGAGAAGGAGGAGAGAAAGAGGGAGAGTGAGAATGAGGGAGAGAGAGAGAACGAACTAAAATCGGTCATTTTAGTTCCTACAGCTGGACTGGCCCACTGTTTTATTTTGAATTGTAATTTACTTCCACACATAATAATGATATAGATAGCAATGTATAACAGCAAGAAGCTTTTATAACTCTGAAATGGTGGTGTTATGTGGGACAGGCGAACAAAGCTTCCTTTTTTTACCATGCGGCGCGTCTTCTTATTTAGCGGATTATTAAAATATTCAAAAACGACAACGATTTGCTCTATTTAGAATTACATTTATTGTTAAGTGTGACCTGTGTTATCCTGCCAAGCGTTATTTAAAATATTTTATTACTTGTTAAAAGACAATCAAAATATTTAAGATTGTCAAAAACAGTTTACTTACCATAAATTAAATGTTTTCTCCAAATGGCATTCTCCTTAAATTTGATCTAAGGCATAATTAACCGTTTCAAGAATAAAAGCTTAGATATTATTATAGGTTAAGACTAAGCAAACTTCATTATTTAACGGTTAGTCATTTTAATAACAACCTTGATTACAATACACACAAGGTTCTTATTTCAAAATCTAAACTATTTAAAACTAAAGTCATACATTCACATAACCACAGTATTATTTAATCTATACACTTAATATAAGACAGTGATGTAATTAATCTTGCTATTAGAAAAGCTCTGCCGACTGTGCACAGTGGTTCAATAAATCCCAACTTTCATCAGAAACTTTCATGTTATAAATTCACAAACTTAAACGATCGAATAAAATTTTATTGTTGCCTATCTTGTCCGGGTTGACCGGGGCAATTAGCCATTGTTATGCCCAGCTTTATGGACAAATGCCCGGGTACGTGGCACTTCGGCCAGGCCTCTATGATTTATAAGCTTACGTGGCCTCGTTCAGCCATTGTTGAATATTTCCGAGATATTCCGAGTTCGATATTCCGATTTAGATCGAATTGTGATGCCGCTACATTATTTGTGGGTGATTTGTCACGTGGTTAGTGAGTTGTGAGATTTATTTCACAAGTTTCTTTTGATAGGTGATTTCTGTTATTAAGTAAGTTTAGGTAGATTCACCGGTGGAAGAATGCTTACGCAGTTACTGCAGGTGATTTTTGGTACAATGTCATCAAGTGTTAGACGGTATAACAACATTATAGTGATTTATCACTTTCTGATATATATTTTTTATGCTTAGGTCGACAAATTTACTGCACCGCGCCTGATGGTAAGCAGAGACGCAATCCAAAACATGCTGGCCGCCGTTATGGTCCCCACCGTGACGGCGTCGACAGTTGTTTTTTCCCGCCCCGCTTGAAGGATCCGAGACTGTACAACGTATGAAAACGTGTACTGGCAGAGCATTTCAGGACCTAATGGTGAAAGATTTCAAAACACTTATTATTGTGTCCAGAATCACTGACGTACCTTCAATGTACAGTCACGACCACTTAACGAAAGAAGATATACGTAGATACGCATCTCAAAATCTCATTAAATTCTCAATCAAATCATGATATTCAAAAAAAATCGACAACCAAAGAAAGTAAAACCATTATCAGAGAGATGAGTCCGCAACACTTCACCTGAAGGGAAAATCATATTCGTAAAAAGACAAGACACCTCTGCGATTGACGCATTTGATAAATTACTTTTATTAGTGGATTTCTCACGAGACTCATCTATCATCGCAGGCTGTAACGATCGAACAACGAACTTACAATATCACTTAGTGTGCATTGATTCAGAAATTGCCAACCGTTGGACAGAATTTTCTGTTAAAACTTTTTCTCCCATATTAAAATAGTTTCTAAATTAATTTTTTACTATTAAATCATTTAATGTCATTTTATTATATACATTTCCAGCTGACCCTCGCAACTTCATCTGCGTCACCCCGTTTTTGCAACATTTTTCACTTCTGCTCCGCACCAGTTGGTTGCAGCATGATGTTATATACATATAAACCTTCCTCTTCAATCACTCTATCTACTAAAAAAACACATTAAAATCCGCTGCGTAGTTTTAAAAGGAAGAAAGGAGGGACATAGGGACAGAGAACGCGACTTTATTTTATACTATGTAGTGAAGTCAATACAATTTAGTCAATATATCACAAATTTAACACTCATCGAATAACCCACCTCTGATCGCTTCCAGTGCGAATGTGCCCATTACACTTTCCACCTTTCCACATTGGGTTGCAAAGACCAACTTCTGCATCAGTAACGATCCGGAGCGGGAATAACCAGTGGCCTCTATGAGCCTCTGTCCAATCGCCTTATAAGGTTTTTGGCCTTGTAAACGGTTAATATTAAAGCTGAACGATGAATGTAAATATTGGTTGGTTTTAGGGGGTAAGGTTGGCAGGTCTTTCCGTAATTAACAATTACTGTATAACTTTAGAAATTATATCGTTTTAGATGCCACTGAAGTTATCTTAAGTTGCGTAATCTTCATATTACAAATGGTAATATAAATATTTAAGAAGAAAATATAAAACCATAAAATATCCGTTCACTTTATTTTATTCCACAATAACTAAGATTGTACTAACTTCAAATCCAAAATTCTCAATATAATAAAATAATATTTTTTTGTTGTCATCATTAATTGTATTATAATCACTACTTCTAATAAAATATTGCACATCTATCGTCTACTTTTATTATATCTACATGTTACTATAATAATATAATATACACATACACAATGATCTACATAATAATTAAATCATTATCTTTTTGTTTTTTTTACTTTTCAAGCATTTTTTATTTAAGCGCCATTAAACTATTATAAAAATAAATCATTACTTTTTAGGACATAACAGTGGACATATTTTAGTGGCCTAGGGCCATGTGCCAACAATGCGCTAAGTCGTATAGTTAGAGTGCGTCGTATAATATTTATTGTGTCCCACATATTTGGTTTCATTCACAGAGTAAAATGCACGATGTCAGCACTTTATTTTGGTACGTCTCCAACTTGTGGTACTGTGCCTGTCCACGTAATTTTAGCATCTTGCCATCTGAAAAATAAAAGATTATTTTTATTTTCACTTCTAATAATAACATTATACTGAATCGTCATTCGTTAATTGAGAAAAACGATGTTTAATTACATGAATGTTTATTTTACATAACATAACATGACATAAACTCAGGCCTATATCCCCGAAGGGGTAGGCAGAGATGCTAGCGCATCCACATTTCGCCAGCTTTTGTTTAGGTCCCAATGTAATAGGTGGCGAGGGTGTGTGCCGTGGTAAAGCCTGGGATCAAACCTGAGACCTCGTCTCAGCAGTCCATTACCCAAACCACTAGGCTACTGCGGTCTTTATTTCATACAAATAGATGAACTATTTTTGCAAAACTTACAACTATATAATATTTCACATCTCTGTGGCGTGGCGGTAGTGAACGCGGCTTCTACGCGGTAAACGCGGGTTCGATACCCGCATGAATGCATGAATGCATCTGGCCGTGCCTCGGAAAACACCTTAAGCCGTCGGTCCCGGTAGCCATACTAACATCTATGGCAGTCGTTAAGGGTAGTTGGGGCCCTTAAAAGTCCGATTAGCCTAACTACAGAACTTCGATATCGTCAATTTGGTTGTGCAGGTCGGATGGCAGCCTTTTCACGGAAAATATCGAAACTCAGCCGCATCTTAGTAAAACTAGAAAGGCGACTCCAACTGAGTTAGGAATAGCTCAGAGAATGATGATAATATTTTTGTAATAAAATAAATAAAGAGAAAAATGACAAGAGAATGTTTATTTCACAATTCGTCATTTTTGTCCATAATATTTTTTACATTCATATAACATTCCTTATTCATTTCCGAATTCCGATAACCCCAATAACTTAATCATAGTATTGGTTTTCCCATTTTTCTGCTTATTTTTTTTTATTTATGACACGTCTATTTGTCTATTTGTCAAGGAGGACTAGATGGCGCTGCCGTCATGTTAACATCGGCTCCGTAATAAAATATAAATTAAAACTATTAAAAACGTCCTTACATCGCTAAAAGTGTTGTGAAAGTGTAAAACAAGTGCAAAACCATATGTGATATTGTTATCTCAGACTAAATAATGTGAATATCAATAAAAATAACTATATTCAAAATGTGAGTGCTCAACTGTACCCTGGAACTCGTTTGAAGTTAAATGATTATAAATAAGCAATGAAATCATCACCTGTGACAACAATTACGAAAGCATCATAAAAATAAATAAAATCTATTGGTAAAAGGTACTTATAATGTGCAAAAAACTGTTATAGTGCGGTAAACAAGAAAAAAGTCAATGCGAAACATTTTTGCACAATGAGTCATAAACAATTCAAGTATTTGAGTCCGAAAAGCACTCTCCAAAACTGATTCACTATTTCGCTCATTAGTGTTAATGTTGGCGTGGCTGCATCGGATTGAGTAGGTCTACTGATTAATCTGACCTACGATCGATCCCAAGTTTGTCAAAAGCTCTTTTTGCGAAGTTTTCTGCATCATAATAAATGAGTCTGCTGATTGGGGGGCCTGCGGTCGATCCTGAGTTTAACGACAACTTTTTTGTATTTTTTATATTTTTTTGGGAAATTTTTGATTCATGATTATTCACTACTGACTAAACTAGACGCACTATTTAACACAATAATGGACAATATGGGACGCAACAATGTTACATTACGGAATAAACAACTACCGAAATCAAAATCAGTTGAGTCCCTTGAGGGGAGTGTATATTCGAACTCATCATCGTGTGAAGATTTGTTAAGCAAAAGCCTTGATCTCTCTACTAATGTGTGTTCTACTCATATGGCTGAACTAAAAACAGAAATATGCAGACTAAAAATTGACCTACAGAGTACACAGAATGAAATGGAAAACATTATTATAGAAAATATTGATCTAAAAAAACAAATATGCAATATGAGTCAAGAGATCAGTGTGCTAAAACAACTATGCAAGAACCCATTAAGCACAACTTCGGTTCGAAAGGCACAGCAGTCGACAAGAAAGTCCAGTGCCAGACGCCGACTGACAGACTCGTTTAACAACAGCACTCCACATACAGATACACTAAAACAGGGCGTACAGAACAAGGAGAGTTCTGTTGCCGACTCCACGGAAGAACAACCCATATCACTTGCCAATACTGCTCCTGAAAACACGACTATACTTTTAACTCAGTGCTCACAACACGAAAAAAAACCCACCGTACCATATCTGGAAAACCAACCAAACCCAAAACGCAGGCTCTGCATCTTGAGTGCGAACAACTCCAACAATATTCTGTCAATTGCAGGAGATACCTCTGGCGATTTTGAATATTGCCATTACGTCACGACCGGTGGAAATGCAGAACAGTTACTTAAAAGTGTATCAACTAAACTTGCCAACTTCACCATGGAAGATTTCTGTGTTATACTGTTGGGAGAAGAAGATTTCAGAAGGACGTACAACTATATGGACACTATTTTCAAGATACGAGAAACCTTGCAGGACTTCATGTACACAAATGTTATTGTCTGTTTTCCCACTTATAAATGTAACACCAACTGTAACCTATTTAATTGGCGGGTAGAAACTTTTATTGGCATGTTAAATTTGGACGTCTTAAATCATGAACATGTTTATCTATTAGACAGCAATGTAAATCTGAAGTATGACCTCAGCATGTTTGATGGACGTTCTGGTAAAATTAATAACCGGGGTATGCGAGTGGTTTTTCAGGACCTATTAGGCCTTATCAATCAGATAGAATTGTATAATAAACGTTCTCCCAAATTTACGTTAGCGGGAAAGTTTTTTCGAGGTGAATGATGAGTATATGGAAATGAAGGAACACAAACACGGTGAGGTTATGCTAAGTATAGTAAATAATGACAGACTAATGAATGAACAATTAAGTATATTCCATCAAAATGTATGTGGGTTTAATAACAAGAAAGATGAGTTAGAACTTTATTTCGAAAGACAGCAAAGCAGGTTACATTATGTGTGTATTAGCGAGCACTTCTTGAATGAAAAAATGGTAAATCTCTTAAATCTACAGGATTATAAAGTAGCATCATACAGTACCCGCATCAATAAGCTAAGAGGAGGTACAATGATTCTAGCTAGGCGAGACAGAGAGTGTGAAGAATTAACGATAGCAAAAAAACTATATAAAATGGAATCCTTTGAGATTTGTGCTATAAAAGATAAAATCACCGGTACATGCATATGCTGCTGTTATCGGAATCCCATGGATAATAACCTAATAACTTTCATGGAAAGACTCGAAAAATTGTTTGAGCATATTTTTAAGTTTGACTGCTGCATTTGCGGTGATTTCAATGTTGACCTGTTAACGAACAATGACAAAAAAAGTAATTTTATTAACTTATTGACTTCTTATAACTTTAAAGCTCTTGTAAACACTATAACTTTTATTAGAAATGATTCCCAGTCATGCATAGACAATATACTTACAAATTTTACTCATAACTGTATCACATCTTACGACATAGATCATAATGGGTACTCTGATGGGCATGCAGGTATACGGTGCTGTTTAGCGATTCCCAGCAATCAAGACAAGAAACAAAATAACTCTGTGATTAGTGTGACCAAAAGAGTATTCAATGCGTCCAATGGAAATATGTTTAGACGGTTATTGTTACAACAGGACTGGAACATCGATGGTATCAATACTTTTATTAGGAAGCTGAATAGCGCATTCGAAACAGCTTATAAAATGAAAACTAGGCGCTTAAATACAGAACGATCATCCCTAGCATGGGTAACAAAGGGTATTAGAGTTTCCAGTTCGATGAAGCGCTTCTTAGTGACAAGTAAACATAAAAATAATGACATAAGTGTTATCAATTATAGAAATAAGTACATAACCGTGTACAGAAACGTGATAAAAAAGGCAAAAAAATTAGCTGTTCAAGCTGAGCTATCGCGATCTGAAAATGTTTCTAGGGACATTTGGAAAATTGTAAATAAACATAGGAATAAAACAAAAATACCTACCAAAAGATTACTTCTGCAAGTGGATAACAAGCTAATTTCAGAGCCAGTTGAAGTTGCAAATATCTTTGCAAAACAGTTTGCCGACAATTCAAATATAAATACCAGTTTGAATATACAAAGTGGTAGCGCAATAGATCTTTTGCAGCAAACTGAAACCAGAGTCCAAAATGAAATTGTTTGGGAATTTACCAGTACCCACGAAATCACTAATGTGATAAAGAAAATGAAAAGTAAGCCCTCTTGTGGTTTCGATGGGTTACCTATAACAATTTTTAAAGAAAATATAGATATTTTAGCAAAACCCTTGAAAAACTTTTATAATAGCTGCATGGCTGATGGTATCTTTCCCGATCAACTAAAAATATCCAAAGTCATTCCTATTCACAAAAAGGGTTCCAAAAAAGACCCTAAGATGTATAGACCTATTTCCTTGTTGCCAACATTATCCAAGATTTTCGAAAAACTAATAAAGAGTAGACTCATAACACATTTAAACCGAAACAAAGTCTTAAATCACAGACAATATGGGTTTCAAACTGGCGTAGGTACTCAGGATGCGATTGATACTCTGGTTGGGGATGTTAGAAGCGGACTGAATTCTAGAAAGAGGGTAGCCGGCCTCTTCCTGGACTTAAGCTCTGCTTTTGATACTGTAAACCACAAACTATTACTATGTAAATTAGAACATTATGGTGTTAGAGGCAAAGCCTTGCAGCTTCTCACGTCGTATTTTAAAAATAGAAAAATGTTCGTCGAACTAAAACAAGTAATGCATAGTCGTGAAAATGTAACCAGTAATGGATCTTGTGAACGGGTATTCAGATCTAAATTTGAGAACAATTATATAGGAGTCCCCCAGGGATCAATACTGGGTCCAATATTTTTCATTTTATTTATAAACGATATGATAAAACATATAGAGAATAAGTTAGCAGGTCACACTAAGCTAGTGGTTTTTGCAGATGACACTAACGCTGTAATATCGGCAGATACTGCTGACTTGCTCAACATTCGCGTTAATGAAGCCTTAGAAGCGTTTCACAACTGGTTCACTATTAATGGGCTCAAGTTGAATGCGACTAAAACTAATTTAATTTTATTTCGCACAACTTCTAGTAATAAGAACCGTCTGAATTGTACCTTGGACGGCGTGAATGTTGATGTCGTGGAGGTGGTAAAGTTCTTGGGGGTACGGGTCGACTGTGACCTTAACTGGAAACCCGAACTTGAAAGCATAGAACAGTCCATAAGCTCAGCATGCTATGTTTTAAGAAGCCTAAGAGATGTTATCGACAGACCGCAACTTAAGAGGGTGTATTTCGCATTAATTGAGTCCAGGTTGAGATACAGCATTTTGTGTTGGGGAGGCAGTTATGAGTACATCTTAAATAAGGCCTTTGTATTACAAAAACGAGCAATTCGTACCATCGTCTGTATCCGTCAGCAAGAATCGTGTAGGCAATATTTTAGAGACTTGAATATCCTCACTGTGCCATCGTTGTATGTTCTTGTTCTTTTAAAAAACTTCTCTAAGTATATTCATGAATATGAAACAGAGGATGAAAGAAAACTTAGGGAAAGCACTAGAAGGAAAGACTTCCAAACTAAATGTATTCCGCATCTTGACATTGTAAAACATGGCACTTGTTACATGTCAGTAAAATTTTTTAATAAGCTTCCCGATGACTTAAAAATATTATTGTACAAACGGGAATTTATATATAAACTTAAGCAGTTTTTGTTGGAAGGCTGCTATTATTCCCTAGCTGACTTTTTAAATTTGACCAAAGACTAATTTGACCTTAAAATGACTTGTATACTTCTTAATTTATTTATTGTTTGCATTTTTTATTTTTGTTTTATCTTTCTTCGCCATATTATGACATTCAACACAATGTAAAAATTGTTATGAATAAATGATTATGATCATGATCTTCACCTCGCCTGATGGTAAGCTGAAGGCAAAGTCTCAGGCAAGAGGATCACCATTACAACCACGTACAGTATTACAATGGTGACGCTCAGCTTGACGGCCTCATCAGATGCTTTTTCACGCCAGCTTAATTTTCTCCGTTTTTACTATTATCAAGGGCAGATATATAGGCCCTAGGTATCATACTGAGAATTAGCCCTAATGCGCCTAAACCTAATATACTTGTCTTCGCCCGCCCATTTGTATATCATTTTAGAATGAATTTCCGTTGCAGTACCTTAAGTACAAAAATTATAGAGTAATATAAATTATTAGGTATCATTTTTCTTTTGCATAAAATACTGCTAGATAGAAATAAATATACAGTGTTATTAACATGGTTAAAATGCTGCCAGTATTCCAAGACCAAGCTATTGTGAGTCAGGTGCTAAACAATATGATGTTGAAATTTCAATACATATTTTATACCATTATGTTTCCTAAAGCATCGACATTTTGGAACTGGGTCGTGGTATTATTGGAAATGTTTACGGGACGTTTAATTATATTTGGTGAATGCTGCATTTAATTAAATAGCTACGTTTGAATCTGATAACCCGTAATAAGCTTATCGATAATAAAATGTCATCGTCAGCATTTGCATATAAACTGATTTATGACTTGTGTCTGATTGCCTGAACTTGTTTGATAACTTCCAAATCTTTAAGAGCTTCAAATTATTAAGGGCTTATTATCAAACTCGATATACAACCATGTACTAACCCGTCTAACCAGCATGGAAAATTTCCCAATGTTGGGAGAGGCCTATGTCCAGCAGTGGTCTACGAAAGGCTAATTGACGTCATATTTCACCAGAATCGACTTCTGGTTACCCGACGGGGGTCATCTTGATAGAGGCGGCCCCGGGTCTGCCGGGGCGAGAGGGATATGTTAACTACTATCTCACGTCCGGCAACTAAAGACCCAAAGAGTACGTTTTGGTCGGTTCGAGTCCGACATAACCTCTCCAACCGCCTCCGATGGGATAGGGTACACCGTGGAGATTTTTTGCACGAAAAAAAGGTTCAACTTCTGGTTGCATCCCAGGCTTTAACTAGAACTCGCGGGGTCTACATATTCTTAGACTCATATGTTATGTTTTTAGGAACAACTAACGTATGACCTCCCAGTCTCCAAAAGTAAGCCTACGTCAAAGTCACGTCCATTTATCAGAATAAATTTCCTCCTGGAGGTGTCTCGTTTAGAGGCGAAACAAGTGTCAAGTTCTTCGCACTAAAGTAAGAAGTCTCTCTACTTGCATTGAGCGGTGCAGTTTGGCATTTTATTGCTATTGTTGTTATAGTTCGCTAATCTCTCCTCAATATATTTTCTTAAAATGGATTACTGCCATGTAACGCCTACTTCCATATGTTATCAGTGTAGATTTATTAAATTTTATGCACTAAATACAAGTTATCACTTTCATAAATCACCAATGTTGCTTTACTTTCTATAATAAAATATAATCAATATAATCACAATATAGCTAATCCTAAACAGCTTTAACGAAGTTCTAACTCACATAAAAACGAAAGAAATAGGAATCATAAAGTTGTCTGAACCATTTAATTTAATAGCCTTGATGATTATTGAAAATAATCGTTTCTGTACTAAACATTCCTGATAAGATGCATATACAATATTTAGTGTATAAATTCTCCACATCATAAATAATATCTATATTAATTTATATGTATCGGAGACCGCGATAGCCTAGTAGGTATGGGTAATGGACTGATGAGACGAGGTCTGGGGTTCGATCCCAGGTCTTACCATGGCACACACCAATATTTTTTTCGATGCTTTTCGAAATTATATGTATTTATCGCAGGTTTATAAGTGCCCGGTTAATGGCAATATGCTTTTAGGCAACATTGGGACTTAAACATAAACTGGTGAAATGTGGGTGCTAACACCGCTGCCTATCCTTTTGGGGATTTAGGCGTGAGTTTATTTATGTTATATTAATTTAAAATTGTAAAAAGTGAATGTCTAGAAGGGTCCTGAACCCTGGACTAGTTTCTCACAGGGAGTGCGCTCTTACAGGGAGAATAGCATTTATCTCTGAGCGAAATTTCACTCAGATCCATTCGACCGTTTGGGTGCGATAGACTAAGAATCACTCAACCATCCATCTATTCAAACAGTGCGTTAGTAAGGAGGGGACGTAGTAAGCCTTTCCGAAGAGCGAAACGTATACTCGGACCCTCTTCGTGAGTAGCGGCGCTGCCGTGAAAGAGATTACTACACCACGATGGCAACTCAAAAATGTCATCGATTGGATAGAAGAAGAAGTGAGTTAGTACATAACGTAAAATTCGCACAACGGTCTATTAAGTGAACTAGTATAGGAACCTCCGTGTCGTAGTGAACGCAACTGCTACGCAGGAGGTAGGGGTTCGATTCCCGCTCAGAGCAAATATATGTATCTGAATTCTAGAGTCCATACCACAAGTTAGGTGAGCTATGCTTACCATGGGTCTAGATGGCGTTGTGTAGATTGTCCTAGAATATTTGTTTACTTGTTTAGTATTGGAGCTTTCTTTATGAATCAAATTAATGATAAAGGTTGTTTGACAAAGAACTAAGATAATGGCATAGCTCGTCTCGTAGTATTAGTAGCGTTAGTGATCCGCCATTCTGCTTAAGAATCAATGGTAGTCGAAATTCAAAACATTTGTCATAAAAGCCCTAAGGTAAAGATCTCGAAATCGTGGCCGCTGTTTCAATTTTACTATACTTACTTTGTATGTATCAATTTCTCAAGCGGTGTAGCACTGATGTCATCATTCCGTAGTGGTCCGACTGCATCATCGTGGGTTCGAGTATCAACGTTCAGCAAAACGTGGCAACCGCCGCATGTGTAGTAATGGATATCGAACCTTAAGCACATGAAGCATAGAATAAGTAATTGTCACACATATCAATAAAAGTGTGTCTTCCACGAGGTGTAAAAACCTTTCGTTAAAAACCTAGTCAAGAGACTAGAAAAAGGGATGAAGCTAAAAAAAAAATAAGTAAAAAAAATGTTCAAAAAAAAATTATTTGAGGTAATTTTTTTTCATACCAATAATGTTGTGTACCATGAGTACTACCAGGGGCCTTCGGCTTCGGGAGCGTTCCCCTTACAACCTGTATGCACCACTCATTTTTAATTACCAGAGAAACTTTAGGTAGTTATATGAATCGTATTACCTATTAATTTATAAAGGTATACAAATTCCCTATAATGTTTTTAAAATCTCAAAATAAGGATAGGTACAAGTTCTTGATATCTTACGTACAATGAAGAGTAGGTAAATTTTGCGATGCATCGTCTTTACGGTCAACAAGCTGTTGCCCGTGGCTCCACTCACCCCAATTTCTGATCCCGTTCCCGCAGCTACATAAAACTTTTCTTAGAGTTCAAGGAATATATAAAAAAAATATATTTTATATATATTATAATATGAAAATAAAAAAAAAAAGATTTAGCAACATATTTCGCGATTCATTTTTATTTTTATAAATCTGATAGCCACCTATCTTTTACAGAATCGATTTGCGTTGTGAATAATGATTTTAGGGCTAATAATGTTTTTTTTTCCTTTGTAAATACATAAATATGGGTTTAGTATCAATTACCTATCCCTTTATCAAATATTCTATTGTAATTAAACTGATTTTATCTGTGTTTAAAAAAGAATAAAGGAAGACAAAATACACCCATCACTTGCCTAAGCCACAGTACATGTATGTATACTACATTATTCTACTACTTAACATTAATTATGCAAGAGTGAGAGGATGATATTTCCCTGGTCGAAACCACTTATACTGAGGAAAATATAGTTCTACATATATTATATCTTTCAAAAGCTTTGGTCTATAGGGACGGATGATTTAGGGTAGCTTGTAACGTAATTATACAGGTTGGTAGGGAAACGCTCGTGAAGCCGAAGGCACACGCCGGGTACATTAAGTATTAAGTATTGGTATGAAAAAATGTAGTGTACGTACATACTTACGATATACTTAAAGAAATGAACCAAGCTATTTTCTACCTCATTGGCAAAAGCTTCTACAAGGCTAATGGGATACTTAATTATGCCTCCAAAGTTGTTATTTCTCTCGACCCAATGCTTAATTGATTTTGGTCACTAGCGGCTTACGTGTAAGTGTAGCACTTAAGGGGGTCTAAAGTAACATCGTAAGATAAATAAACTGGTTGACTGGTCCTGGGACCTACGGTTGTGTGCGATCGCGAAACATTGGATTGGATTCTAGGGTTGAGTAAGGAAATTTGAAAGCCTAAAATATGCGCAGAAACATCAGAAATCTCCCTAAATTTTGAATCATTTGCATTTGTAAAATACAACGAAGATAATTACCTTCTTTCAGCATGATAGTTCCTCAGAAGCTCACGATTGGTGTTGAACAGAACTCCGTAATGTCCAGAGCAGCTGGTGACCTGTATTAAAATTAAAATATGTATAAGTATCATACCTTAACATTGATTTATAGAGAATTACCTGTTTATCTTTTTTTAATATACCTTCACCGATCAGTGTTACCATTTGGCCTAGTGAAGGTATATGCCAGACCATGTTTGTCTCATATGAATCTGCTTTTCTTGTCTCTCGAAGACTTTTTTTCTTCCTAACTATTATGGGCTTATTCCCAGTGTCGAAAAACATAACGAATACGTCTCAAGCTGCCCCATTAAAGA
Source organism: Pelosia muscerda (assembly GCA_963691645.1). Lineage (NCBI taxonomy): Eukaryota > Metazoa > Arthropoda > Insecta > Lepidoptera > Erebidae > Pelosia > Pelosia muscerda. The sequence continues at coordinate 20,148,627 of OY829101.1, forward strand.
ATATGAACGTATGAATTCTGATGTCCAAGTCTTACCCATACTGGCAGAGCAGGAGTCTTTAGCCTAGAACCAGGATGCTGTTTATTGATGAAGGTTTTCGCGTTCTCCTCACCGCCATACCACACTAGAAGACCGACGGGACTGCGAGACAGGATACCAAATTGGGGCATAGCCTGGAACAAAATTTATGCAACCAAGAATTCAAAGTTTTACAATCTTATTTCTCAAGAATATTAAAATGAAGTAAATATACCATTTGATACAAAACTTCTTCATTATTTTTATCGAAACTAGAGTCAATATCTTATACAACTGTATCAATTAGTATCTTATTTTGAGGAAATTATCTAAGCACGTCCTGGATATTGTCTAATACATTGCACTTATACATTACATATTATGTTAAACATTGGTCTTGTTGCAATCCTGGAGTCACCACCAACTGACGTATGACTAACTTCTAAAAAAATGGTCGAATGACAAGTATTAACTCACGTAATGGTCCTCATCACCGACATACAGTACACCGTTGTGAAGATACGGAGTAGCTCGCCCAGTCAGTAGAAGGGTCACCACGTTCAGAGACCCTTCGACATCAGCGGACACCAGATGTGTCAACTTCCCATCTAGATCTTTCTTGACACTAGAAGATAATAAATATTTTTCATAACAAATACTTTATTCAAACATTTTAACTTCATACTATTTTATCACGACAAGTCATTTCTCAGGCTATCTCTTTAACAAATTTTATCAATATCAGTTCAGTGTTTTATCAAAACAAATTCACATACATATTGTTAGTACGGAATGGAATGTATAATAGTATGGATTATATAATATGAAGATTAACTTACTTATCGCATCCTCTTGACAACACACAGGAATACAGTATTATCAAAGCACCTGCTCCGTCTTCCACTTGAAGCTGTTAAAAAACGTCTATATTATAACAATGAGAAATACCTATAAAGTGTTGTTTTTTTCACTTGTTTTTCACTTTTCGCGTTAAGATATCCAAGTAAAGTCAATATAGAAAAATAAACTCTCCAGACTTAATCATAAGCGACAAAAAGGCATAAATAATGAATTAAAGGAAACAAAGTCGAAAGGAACAATGTAATAATATTACTATTTGTGGGATGCGCTATCCGAGATATGTTTATCAATAAAAAGTAACAATAAATTTATTGTCTTACCAAGTACAGGTACCGCTTCAGAAATATTTGAACGTCTTCCAAACTCCTGAACTCGTAAAGATGTAGCTTGTAAAAGAACGTAAACATGATCATTTCTGAAATTACAATATCGTGATGAAATTGCGACAATTGATATAGTTTCAGCTTTTTTTATGGTAGCTACGAATAAATAATATTTGTAGCTACCATAAGGCATTAGTAAAATGAACTACTTTGAATGAATCATGAATTTAGTGCTGTTTTATAAGTTACTAGCTGTTGCCCGCGGCTCCGCCCGCGTGGACTTCTGATCCCGTTCCCGCTGCTCTTTGTTTACCTTTTAAACCTTGTCTGGACTTCCACGAATAATTCAAGACCAAAATTAGCCAAATCGGTCAAGCCGTTTTCATGTTATGTCGTGACAACGGAAAACGGGTTTCATTTTTATATATATAGATTAACTTTTATCATTACTAATTTTACTTAAACATTACTAGTAATTGTTTTAGACTACTTTGATCGGGTTGTCTCATCATCAATGTGATATCAATTCATTAATTTACACTTTAATCTATGAGGTAACAATAAAGAACGTTTCATTACATTTCTCGTGAGCATGGCTGCCGAAAAGCAACCAACCACAACGTCGGGTTCAGTATATATTTTTTAAATAAAAATGGGCGTTCGATAAATGTAAACGCATCGAACGCCTTCGCTGGATATACGCCATAAGGCAGCTTAAATTACAACATAATCGGGTAGAATAGTTTCATTTTAATTCACTATTAAGTAATAAATTACCTTCTCTGTAACACCGTCTTGGTAGTATTGAGAACTATGTTGAACATAGGTGTGTTCGCTAGGTAAGCTCACTACAGCCTTGGGTTCTACTCCTGCCTGCTGAGTGAAGCCCCCGCCACAACGCCAGATGACGTCACTGCAAGCACGCCATAGAGCCTCTTCTTGACGTTCCTCAGATGGCCGGAGATATCTGAAGGAAATATAAACGTATACAAAACCAGGGCAGAATATATATGAAGCTGAACTGCGTGTAAAAGATGTGTATATACGATATAAATAGTACATACATTAATACGCTTACACCCCTTATCCTCGAAGCGGTAGGCAGAGGTGTATTAGACACGCACCTTTCACCAATTATGGTTTTTGGTCCCACGTAAAAGGACATTGCCGCCAATCGGGCTCTTTGTAAAAAAATGGGTATGCCGAAAATAAATTCCTAACCGAAAATGTTGCAGCTATGTAAATTTGAAAAAAAAAAATTTAGACACCATAAAGTAGTCTTGATGGTGTAGAATTTTTTCAGAAGATAAATTAGTATTTATATATCTATTTAATCAGTTTATCAATCTTCACATCCATTCGTGAAACTAATTTTAATTTTTTTGAATTTGCTCGACGGCTCTGTGTGCTATTCATAATGTTTCATCATCAGTTTCATAGTAGTTCACTTGTAATTACCTCCAAATCTTGTAAACGGGTGTTGCTCATTACTTGTGATTAATAAAGTAATTGACTTTTGACTTCCAAACTCAGAGAAAAAGTTGTTGTTAAGCATGTGTTCAGGCTACCAAGTGAGGTTTTGAACCTCCCAAGTGTTGAGTCCGGTACACGATTTACACCTATAAAACTCATCCTATTCTCCAGGACCTTTAAAGCACAAAAATAACCATACCCATGCTATATTTAAATAATGAAAACTTTATAATATTTATGTTGGTGGTAAAATGAAAAATTTAGTTTACCGGAACTATATTACGTCAAAAAAATATCGCGATCATAATGAAATATTCTTCCGTAAAAGCGATATATTGGGCAGTTTAAATAAACACGCCGAGCGGTTAGAACATAAAGTCGACCATTTGGACTAAAATATTGTACGACGATGCATAGTGTAGATTTATGCCGAAACACGTGGCACTCTAGAGAATTATGATCGGTATTTTGAAGCTATGCTATATGCTTTCGCGCATAGAATACTTGTTATATTTAGAAGAATGATTCTTAAACGATATGTGTACGTTGGATTTTTTTTTTGGGTTACATATATGCGGGGACAACAGTTCATTACAACAACTAATATAATAACAACAGCAGCTATTTTGTCAATGGCAATTGCAATAGTTTCCTACTCCAATAAGTTTAATAATGATTCATTAGATCAACAGTTCGTTTCGTCAACATTTTTTAAATCAATTATTTCATGAGATCAACGTTCTTTTGGTAAACAATTTGCTTATGCACAGTGGGCTCCAAAATTTCCTGGGCAATTCGAAACTAAAATTGTATGAAGTGATGCCACTACACAACTATAACTAGTATTAGAAGCTACTGGATTATAGATCTACTTATTAACGTAATTAAGTTTAGGATTCTACTTGCATGAGTTCACTTGTTATCTTATAAAGAAACAAGACATCGCTGTTTTATTGCAATTTACTTTTTATTTATGGTTAAATTAGACATAGGCTGCCAAAGGATTATAAATCTTAAGATGTCCAGGAACTTTTGGGGCCCATTGTACCTATATCTAGAACCACAGAATCACAACCTGGTGGTGGCTGTCTTTTTCCAGTTAGTCTCATCGTCATCATAATTTATTCATCTCTTACAACTTTGAGTGACTATGTAGGCTGGAGGCTGAACTAATATCAAATTCCATTCATATTAGTGTTCTGATCGGAGTTATGTAATTAAGTTTCTAGTTCGCATAGCTATGGCGAACGAGAAGGGTATATTTTGTTGTAAATTCTAATAACTACAAAGCGATCTGAAATTTGATTTATTTAATTTAAAATGTATATGGTCGTTCTTACATTAGGTAACTCATACAAAAGTCAAGTTTTTGCAACTCGAGTTTAAAGTCTTAACAATCAATCCTTAGCTTTCAAAAAATATCGGCAAGATGGTGGATGCAGATAGGTCGAAATTCTAGCTAACGAAACTAACTTTTTCTAATTGTCTATTATGAAAAGGGTCAATCTGTATCGTTTTTATCTCGAAACTCAAAATTACCACCTTTCCGGTGCAGACTTGAGTGTAGTTGGTTATTGGCATCGTTTGTTATAACCAGGCATGAGTATGAAAGCGAACGCTTGTAATTTTTACCCTGTCGCCTGTGACTCACAATGTACTGTTCGTATTACTAAGTTTTTTATGCTATAGATGTTATTGTACTCTGATAGAATGCTTTGCAAATATGTTTTGACGAGTCTATAATTTCACTGGCTAACCTAAGTTAAAACTAAAATGATTCAACTATTTCGACTATGATGTGGAAAATAGATAATTTAAATAAACCCATTGAAGAAGTTGATAATATTAAATTTCTAGGTATAACCATTGATAAAAACTGTAATTGGAAGGCACACATTGACACATTATGCATTAAAATAAATAGATTTGTATTTGTCCTGTACAAATTGACACGTGTAGCTGGTTTAGAGGCTGCACTATGTGCCTATCATGGGTATGTCTCATCGGCGTTGCGCTACGCCTTAATAATATGGGGTAACTCTGTAAACTTAATTTTGGCTTACCGGGCCCAAAAAAAATGTATACGGGCAATGTGCAAAGCACATCCGATAGAAAGCTGTGTCCCGTTGTTTAAGCGATTAAAAATATTACCACTACCTGCCTTATACATATTTGAAATGTGTATATTTGTGCACGGTTATATTGGTCTGTTTGATTTCCATAATGATATGGTAACCCGACCAAGTAGTAGAAGAGGTCACAAGTTAGATATGCCTAAGGAAAATCTTCAAATATTTTCTAACAATGTACACTGTATGGCAATTAGGATATATAATAAACTACCCGCCCAGTTTAAGACTCTAAAGCTTAAGACATTTAAATATGATTCAAATACCTTCTGAATAAATGTTACTATTCCACAAAAGATTTCCTAAGTGAACGTTTTGAGTCTAATATTCACTTCTTTTGTGAACCTTGACATGTATATCTATGATTTGACATTTTGTAATTATATAACTTCTATTATGACTATATTTAAAAACGAAGAATAATTATATTATTATTAATTGTATGCTGACATAATTTAAATTTATATTACAACCTTTTAATATTTGTACGCTGGAGACAGCAGAATATTATGTACAACCAAATTTGTAACAACTTTTATACAATATTCTTACAAATAAATGAATCTTATCTTATCTTATCTTATCTTAAACTACGTCTATTAATTTTGGGCATAACTAATCATTGTTGTTATTAAAAGAAAGTTAAGCCAAAACGGCTATTATAAAAACCAAGATTATTTAGATGGTAAACAAGCTTGGAAATGATCTGTTCTCTCAACTTGCTACTCAAGCAAATTATTGTATCTAAACTAAGTAAATGTTTGTAAATAGACTAAAAAAAACACGCTGAGTTTCTTGCCGCAGTATTCTCAGGCTGGGACCGTGTTTGGAACCAGTGGTCCATTTTCTTTTAATTTTAACGTTTTGTAAGCATCATTAAATTGTGGTCTATTTAAAAAATTAAAAATTTTGAACTTTTTGCTTGAGTTTCATTTCGTATTTTTCATCAAGTTATGAAAAGTTTTATAAGGCATTGGGACTTTCAGTATCAACATAGGGCATAGATGTATCCAAATTTCGTTAATAAAATTAAGATCCGTATTCTAGAATACCACACAGTTCTTTCGAATCTGCCAAATCTGTCAACAGAACTGTCCTTAGATAAATCAAGGTTTTTAACTTCAGAATATAAAGCGAGTACTCACGTGTCAGGTGGAACATCACACTTATTATCCTTAGTCAGCGGCCTGGAGTCAAACAGAAGCCACTTGATCATATGAGCTTGGAGTGCCGACAGTAGAGACCGCACTCCGTTCCTAGGAGCAGCTAATCCATACCCAAGGGGCTGGTCCGGAGGCCTCATCACCAGAGGCGTACGAATCCACTCTCCTCGAGGTGGACACGAAGTCGAACTAAAGCAGGTCACTCGCAGGTCCTGCATAATATTTGAAATTCAATTCCTATCTTTCGTTCTTAAAGATGTGCTTACAGGTAAATATCAAGAATTATGTATATTTTTACGAAGTTATTATTACATTCATCATATTACTCTTACAATTTATATAGAAGATTTAGTTTATTTTAGAGAGAAAACTATTTTAATATAAATAACAGGAATCAACTCGAGACAACAGATTACAGCATGATAAGGAAACTTAATGATGTTAACTTCTCTTTTATCTTTAAGAAATTACGAGATTAACAAGCTTTCAACGGATTACGTTTTAACATAGACGGTGCTAACCAAAAGATTGACATCTACAAAATACTCACAGAAGCCAACTCCTCGGTTATCGGCTTCCCGCCGACCACAGATGGTCTAGCCCCATTCAATAACTTGTTCCTTGCGTACATCACGCGCTCTGAAAAGGATTTAAACATTTAATCTTTTATTGTGACATTCAGCACTTTTGTCTGCTTTGTTAATAGTATCTACGTTATACGTTTTGTTTAATGAAATAATAATGAATATCTATGTAGGAACTTAATTTTTAAGTGGCAATTTCACTAGCTTAACTAAACTTCACATATGTAACATGTACACATTTATGTGTATACAGTTGTCCAAACGAATAGGATTCATTTTATTCGTTGAGTCTATGAATACCAAAAGAATAATCTTAGTTATATAATTAACCTAAAAATATATTGTAGACAAACTAGTTCAGATGCTAAGTCAGGAGTAAGCTAGAACCGTCTTAACCATCTTACCTTTTCTACACTGGCTGGTTTAGTGAGTTAACAAATTTAGTTAACAAAATTGCCACCATATTATATTTTAAGCTAAATCAAACATAAAAACTGCCCTTAGAAAATTCATAAAACATTAAAAGTACTTTGACCGCAACATTGCCCACCGCCACCTGCATGTAATGTCCTTCGATAAAATATCTTTTCAAAATGCCCATGTCTGCACGTTCTGAGCATTTTCAAACGACGTGGTACAAGATAATAATGACACCTTGGTATAACATTTTATCAAAAGTAGTAGCCTAGTGGTATGGGTAATGGACTGCTGAGACGAGGTCTCGGGTTCGATCTCAGGTTTTACCGTGGCACACACCAATGACTTTTCGATGCTTTTCGAAGTTATGTGTGTATTTATCGCAGGTTTATAAGTACCCGATTAATGGCCATAGGCTCGCCACCTATTACATTGGGACCTAAAACATAAACAGGCGAAATGTGGGTGCTAGCACCTCTGCCTACCCTTTCGGGGATATAGGTGTGAGTTTATGTTCAAAATAGTTTCAGTTATTCGTAAACTTATTCTATTGGAAGTGACAGATAGTAATTTAATTGGTATACGAAGATGGTAAATATCACATTGTTAAACATTTTGCAAAGGTGCCCATTTAAAAATCACATCATTTAGTCATACCTGTCCGACAAATCCCTACTGTCTACTACAAATGGAGCCCATATTGAATCCTGTTCACTCCACTATTGTTAGGATCACAATACATTCCAATTACGAAGGTCTCGTTGCAGATTTTCTTGTGCCTTCGCATTTTAGTACAATTTTAGAAAAGATTTGAAATGGCCAGTGTTATTGTATGTCTATATACTTTAAATGGTTTCTGAAAATTTCCATTTTATTGTTTTTGAGGAACTCCATATATGCAAATAATAATAATAATTTAGTGTTCGGTGTTTTCGTCTTTCGAAATAGTGAATGTAAAATTTAAAGAATCGGTGTTATTTATTGTATGGGCTAATGCTAATTCATAAAGGTTTCTGAAGATTCCGTATAAAAATAAGACAATATCCTGTGATGAACATACTTGAAGTTGCAAATGTAATTTCAAGTTTCGTTAATTCAAAAGCTATTATAATTTCTCTGTAGAGCCCATTTTACGATCTTATTTTTTTGTCATATCATCACGCTCACGAATCCTAAGTATGAAGTAATTTATTTCTTTCCACGTAAAGTTTTACAATAAATCTGCAAGGTAATGCTTGAGAAATTATTCTTAAAATAATGCTACTTATTTCAAATACATAAAAAAAGTTAAGCTATACATCTTCAAGAATTTAGGTAGTCACATTGAGCAGTCGGTTTTACGAATCAAAGGTCCAAAATTGGATCCAATCGAATTTAAAGTACCTCAATTTGTCTTCATTTATTTTAATCTTGACCTGCGAAGTATTCAAGCAACTGTGAATAAATTGGACGCGGAGATTTAAATTACGTTTTGTTTTTATTCCTCACACGTTTATAAAAGAATGGATCGCTAAAACGTAGTCGATGAATTATATACAGGTTTTAATAAGTTAGTAACTATTTCTTTATTCTCGCATACATTATATTCACCCCATTTGATTCTATCCACACGCATTTATGGGCATCCATCATCAAACTTTTCTACAAATATTTACCTCTCAACAAAGTGAATGATTACCATGCAAATGAGAACATACCTATTGTTTGAGGAAGTAATCTTACTAACGCACAACTATGAGAGTTGAATGAATTTTAGAAATATCAATGTTCATGACATAATTGAGTCTCTTTTATTTATCTTTACAGAAGGCAATACGAAAATCACATACAAAGAAAGAAAAAAAGAACATTTATTAAACAGAAGGGAACACAATGATGACACTACGTAACAGGTAATAATTGCAAGCACCTAATATGTAAACTAAACAAAGTTAAATAAAAAAGAAAAGGGAAAACAGGAAAAGGTAATTAATGTCTAACTATAGGCAGGCATACAAGTACCATAGTAAGGTAAAGCACAATATTCCTTAGGTGTGTGTTTAAAGGACCACAATTCTACTATGCTATAGATAGGGATGTATCTATAATACTGGTTTTAAAGTGCAGCTGTTGGAACCACAGATATATCCAGCAAATCAAAGTCATTCATTTCTTCTTGAATCATAAAAAAAGTGTACAATATTCATTTAGTCAAAATACAAAACGAAATCAAAATCTCCCTACCATAAAACTCCTCCTGCGAAGTCCCAAGCGTACTCTTCCTCAACATAGCGTTCTCAGTTTGATAACGGAAATAGAGGAAGTGTTGTAGACACTCATGTGAACCTCGATGTCCAACTGTAACGAGTCTCAACAAGTTGAGGCGCACTTGGGAGTAACGAAGGCACTGAGCTTCCTCTTCAAGTTCATGAAATTGGACGCTACCAGTCCTAGTGTTTACAGTTATATTGCACAGTTCAACTATGTTTATTATATTTTGGATATGAAAAGTTTGTTACTTTGATTTTATTTTAATCGATTTTTTATTTGGAAACAACTGTTTACTTCTTCATTCTTGATTATTATTATTGATATCGTAATATTGCCTATAAGGGGATAAAAGTACGTCTGAACAGCTTTTTACACATAAACCAAAATTAATTTACGTTTTGCATTAATTAATAAAATTATTTCAGCTCGTATCTTTATTTAAATTTTAATGTAAAATTAAAAAACAGTAAATATATATTTACACTGAAATATTTTTTTAAATAATCAGTAGAAAGAACCAAAAAGTCAATGCTATTACTCAGAGGCCTCTTATTTCAAAGCAGGATTACTTCCAATTATTTTCTTTCATATAACCTTTTATTAGTAGGCAACAAACTCTTACATAGGAATAAAAGTATTCAATTACATATTTTTGGACTCACTTTACTTTTTAGAGAGAAATTTTTATTTTATTTCATGAATGATATATTTATTAATATAATTTGCAATAGTATTGATTTCCTCCTGAACTATAAGTTTCAGAACTGGTACCACCACACAGTGCAAAGAAATGAGTACAATTGAATGTGTAGCGGAATTTTCACTTTGGAAGTGTGAAATGTGTTCTGTAATTGTATTCGTGCCACACGCCCACTCAAGGGCAACCAGACATAGGCAATATTGGTTATTGAAGGCTAAGCAAACATTGCAAGTACAGTCAGGAGCATAAATGGAACAATAAGTACCTACGCTCTCTGATACGATATTAAAGGCTGTAGGCATTTATTATTACTTTTATAGTTATAACATCAAATCGAGGGCAATTTAAAGAAAGGCCATATCAGGAGTGAATTATGAAAATAAAATATAGGAAAGAATATACCAAGCTTGTAGTAAACACTAAATGGTAATCGTTGTCTACCTACTAAGATAAGTAAGATTTTATTTTTTGATATAAGTAACCTAGTTTCACAGTTTTCAACCGGCAATTGTTCTACTGGTGAATATTTTTTTCCGGTTACAACCGGTTTCAGTAAGTTTTTCTACCGGCAAGTTAATTTTTAAATTCCCTTTTCTTCTGATCTTTCTATAGATTTTTTTTTGCATATTTACACGTTATGAATTTCTTTATCGATCAATTTTATATTTAGTATCGAGGAGGAGGCTTATGTTCGGCAGTGGACGTCCAATAGCTGAAATGATGATCAATGAAATAAATATCGCAATTATGAAAAAACTGGAAAAACCAGAATAAAGATAATAGAAATAAAACTTAATGTTATACTAAATCATTCCAGTTCCGGCAGTGCATTCTGTTCTGAAGAAGCAGATACAAGTTGACCGCACCATTATTTCCCTTAGGTGTCGTAAGAGCAACTCAAGAGTTATATTGAGGTCGTTGTAGTAGCTGTTTTATACTGGGTGTTATTTTTAAATACTGGATTATGTTTCTATTATACAATTATCCTTTTGGTTCTGACTTTGGATAACTCAAAAAGTAGCTAAGAACTATTATCGAAGCGGGAACTCAATCAATGCAGAAGTTTTTGAGTGTTTTGAGCATGCACAAAACAATTTAATATTTCATGTAAGTAATGTAAAGTTACAAAAAAAATAAACTGCATTGAAAAGTATGGCTTCTGAAAAGATATACTGTTCGAGGCAATGGTCCTATGTATTTTTCACATAAAGGATTAGTGCTTAGATTTGACATATTGTCAGAGCTCACTGAAGAGGTTTTGTGTTGTCAGTGGGAAGACCGAGAAACCCTTCTTTGTCTTCTGCACTGACAGTACAGAGACTCTCTTAACCTTCTCCCATCCCCCATACGTCTAACCCCTTCTCCCCCTCTTCTCTATTCGTCGGCAGCATGAATGTGACTCCCCTGGTGTTGCAAACGTCCCTAGGCCTCTGCCACCCTATTGTTATGATTTTTTTTATTTAGAAGCGAATAAATGAACTTTCAACTTTCAATGAGCTTTCAACAGTGAAACAAAAATATTTTTCATTAATAATAACACTCCAATTACCTGTAATTTCAGTGATAAGACCCAGTGTGTGTAATGGAGTCACCATTTTGTAGTTGTCCATCTTGGATTGATTTTCATCAAAAATATCTAAAATCCCTCTCGACTAATTCTCCTTTCAAATATAAAAACTACACATACACGTCAAGCTTATATCCCTGACATTTTTACGTTGGGGGCAACAAATAATAAGCCAAAATTAAATAGTACCTATATCATAAAGCAAGATGGGGATAACGTAGTAGCCACAACAGAATGAACCCAGAGTCAGCCAGGGTGTAAGGAAAATGCCTTATTGGCCTCCTCACACCGTTATATAATTATATGAAACTCGAGACAGCGCGGTTTTAATTGGTTCGAACCCGACATAATTACACTCTCTGGGGAAGAGACTATCCGTGGGGATTTTCATTCGAAAGAATTTAAATTTCCCCACGGCTACCCTCTCCCCCACAGATACAATGAAAATATTTTTGCATACAGTGTACTACGCACTTAGTACCTACTAATTTTAACTGCGTTTGTGAACAAAATAAATGTGGAGAAAATCTTAACGAATAGAAAACATGATTATACCTCGTACATCGTTTCCAAGGACTATAATAGAGTGCCAATCACTGTGGCAAGCGCTTGACTTTTAATCTATGTGCATCGTATGAGTTAAAGTAGTAGGAAGCAAATAGTCAAGTTTTCTTTTTTAAACTTCATTTCATCAAGCGATTTCAAGCAAATCAGGTTTGCCTAACTTTATATATTCATATACTGCATAATACTGCATTTAGTACATACAAACAAGAAATTAAGTATATCATGTAATGTTTCAAGAGTTCTTAACCCTAAAAATACTTAAATTAATAGAATTTATACTTATTACAGTTTGAACATTTATTATGTTAAAAAATTGAATTACCTTCACCACATAGTTGAGTAGTAGGTCCATCACGAGATACACGGTGCATAGTATCAATATTTCTAAAATAATGTTTTATAGAGGTTTATAACAATTATCTAACTACTTATTTTAACGTATAGGTTATTGAACGGCATTATGTATTTAATGCAGATATCAGAAATGATGCCACAATAGGTTTATCATTAATAAATCGCAAAATCCATATTATATTATAAAATTAGACCAGTGAACTGGAAATCCAAATTTGGCAATCATCGCTCGTTATGCCAGTCAATCAAATACCACAATATCACTATAGAACCTAATCAAAAATAGCCAATACTCACCAGTGTTAAACAAAAACTAATCTTAACACAACCACACAAGGTCTACTTTGAAAATGAATTGATGCACAAATATTGCACGTCAAACCAGTATAGGTGATTGTTTGAAAATGGTTGCATTTGCTTCACGCCGTTCCCTTGCACATTATAATGTAGATAAGCTTGTGTTGTATCTACGTGCTAAATAAACTGCAGTAAGTTAGTGGATGAGGCAATTTCCAGAATGAAGGCGCGTGTGTTCGAGGTCACTAGACTCAGTAAAAAAATTAGGAAAACCTTTTTGATGAAAGATCGAAACTGATGATTATATACACATTATGTGTATTATATATCGCTATCATTCATTGACGCAGATAATACACGTATTACTGTGCTATTATATTTTAAAGTTACTGCTGTTATTACTTTAGAATATAGTCTACTAAAGTAGATACTTATGCTTATTTTATAATTTATTTGGGGTAGAGTACACCTTTCCACTTGCCACAATTCTGGCACACATCTTTCTGTTTCCCAACTTTATCCCGTTTATTGATGCTTTTAAAGCTCATACAGGTTTACTCATTTTTTTATACCACTTAGGTGGCAGAGAAGCACGCGGCCCATCTGATAAAAAGTGGTTACCGTGGCATATAGACCTTTGCAACAATAAGGGCACCACATTCGTGCTGCCGATCATATTGAGAAGAGAGGGGAAGGGAAAGGGGGGTCCTCAACACAAAGTCTCGCCAGTGAGCTCTGTCTACCCTACTCAACGGAAACACAACACAAGGTTATTATAACCGCCGTATTATGTACTTCCCCAGTCGGACTGCTCAATTAGGACGCGAGATAACGTCAAGTCCTACCACCGTCAAATTTTATTGCATTTTTAAGGTTTTGTACTGAATCCTTCTTCATCCGGACATTACGAGTCATCATTATAATTTGTTATCTATATTAAAAGTATTTCTGAAATAATCACAATGAGAACGCAAACAATAGCAATCAAATTGAGCGTATTTATAAGAAATTAAAGTTTAAAGCTCATCGCATAAGCCGTAAATCCTAGACCAAACCTCGTATACATCACCTTACATCACTATTTCAGATTAAACCCGTGCCACCTACCGACCTTATAGGAAATTAATATTTTATTTTTAGCACCAATATGGAGCGTGTGTTCGTGTATCCACGCCATAATAATGGTGCAGCAATATTTCAAAATAGTGGTGGTTTTTTTTAAGTTACGTTACGTTCGATTTTTGAATTGTTTTCTATAGTGATTTATGTCTTTTGAGTCTTTATTTACAAAGTAACTACTGGCGTATTGTTGTTTAAAAACCGGTTTTGGTAAATTTATACCTGCTTAAGTCTTTATACAAGCTGCACAGCGCCTTAACTACATAACCCGCTGTACCTAACTAATCGCAAAGATAAACATGGCTTCATAATTTTTGTTCAATGACCTTGATATGTGTTTGATTATAACTACCTTCATGATTTTTCATAATAATTGGATGTAATTTCTAGTAACTATGTCCATCAAATATAAATAATGTAATCTAGCTACAATATTGTAGTCCTGCAATTTTATTTTTTTTGGAAAATCTTCTTACAGTCAAAGATGCAGAGTAAAACTGACGACCTAAAAAAATATATATCTATACCTAAGTACATAAGTAACAAGAATAAACCTATATACATATAGCTAGTATCAGTACGTTCTAATATAGAACTAATTAACGAGCTCCACCTACGAAAATGTGCTTTTGAACGTAAGTTGTATGTGAACATACATTAGCAGCACTAACCCAAAAATTTCCAAAGGTACAATGCAACATGTTTACAATTAGAATATGTGTTTAGGTGATCATAAAGCTATACAATTATATATGTGCGATAATATTACTTGTAATAAATCATTACATTCGTTTTTCGATGCTTTTCGAAGTTATGTGTGTATTTATCGCAGGTTTATAAGTGCCTCGGAGAGCATGGTAAGCCGTCGGTCCCGGTTGCCATACAAACAACTATGGCAGTCGTTACGGGTAGTTGGAGCCCTCAAAAGTCCAACCAGCCTAACTTGGAACTTCGATAACGCCATTGGTCATTAGACCATTGGTTGTGGAGGTCAGATGGCAGTCGCTTCACGGAAAATATCGAAGTTCAGCCGCATCACAGTTAGACTGGAAAGCCTACCCCAACTGAGTTGGGAAAAAGGTTCAGGGAATGATGATGATGATGAAATCATTACATTCGTCCAAATGTTGTTTTAAAAATTTACTAACTAAAAATTTCAGTTTGGTAATAAGAATTCTCTTTCTTGTATCTACTCGGTATTTCTACTCGCAAATTCCATTTCAGTGATATTATTAGTATTCTCAATGACAAATGCATTATACTCACCTTCATATACCCTTTCCAGATCAGGTGATAGGAGAAGTACTCTCCTATCAATTGTTCCTCCTTTTTCTTTTACCTCTTTTTTCTGTGCTTTTATTGTTTCATAGTCCATTGGGTGTCTGGATGGTGGCGTTTTATTGTATACTAAATATTTTGTTAAGGGATCCATTTTACATAGTCTTGGATACTAGAGTTGTTTGCAAGTACTTAATTTGTTTATTCAATTATTATTAGTTATTACACAACACATTCTTTTCTTTTAATACCTTCCAAAAACCAACAAATATTTTAACTTTGGCTTAATTTATGCGCGATTTTATTAAAGTAGATGACGAAAAGTTTTCAAAATGTTATATATTACTTACTAAGATTTTTTTATTTATTACATTACCCACAGAATATGTTACGGCAGGCAATCCCTGCGAGTGGTAAGTGGTGAATGTAGAATAATTTGTGTCGTATCGTGTCAAGTGGGTACCTACTCGTATATGGAAATCACATTTCACAGTTGCAATACATAGGCCTTGTAGAAGCTTATCTTGTGAAAACTGTTAATCTTTGAGGTGAAGAATGTGATAGTGAGGAATAGATTATACAAGGTGTATGGTCTAACAAAAAATCAATACCGTGGAATATTTTGAGAGATATTTTGATTTTTTTTTCTTGCATTGTGCTCTATAATAATAAAATAATTGACCTAAATCTACCCTTACTGAATAGATTTGGTTAAATGTGTTAATTTTGAACCGAAAACATATTTAGGAAGGTGTTTAGTGAAGCAATCACGGATGACAGTAATTTATGGAAAATAATACATTTTGTGCCCACGTGATTATGATAAAAACAGGCAGATGACAATAATAACACATTTGGTAAATTATAAAATTTACACCTACAAAACTTTAATTACAAAGAAGTAATAATAAAATTGTTAACTAAATACACAACAAACGTGGTTAGACAGATAGTTGAAAATTTTGAGTTTTAGATGACGTACTAATTCACTTCAAGAAAAACAAGACCTTAAAACTAGCTATAATATTGTCGGCAATCATTTTGTTATTTTCAAACAAAATATGATTTATGTTTGAATTGAAGGTGGTATGTAAACAATTTAATGAAACTCTCATTTCGTGTATAAAGTAAACACCTGCATTGCTCGTTTATCGCTGCAAAGCTTTTGACATTGATGGCTGTGTATATAGATGTATTGTAGTTGATACTTGAAACAATTAATTGAAATATGATTGGCGTTAATATCTGAAGGAATTTTATTTTACCACTGCATAGAATTTCAGTGTCAAACGTTGTCAACGTTGAATTGTTTAAAGAAAAAAGTTTCAGGCTTAAGGAATCAAAACGATTTTATTATAAAAGGAGGAGCAAAAGAAACTATGGTCTATCGTGAACTAAAAATTGTAACACATATCTTATTTAAAATAAAGATGTGTGATAATATTGCAAACAAGAGTACCGCAAGCAAATATTTAAGCCAAAGTTAAAACAGATAATATTTTAATTACGTTTGGTATTAAATTGAAATCGTTGGAAAAATTAAATGTAATTTTACACAAAACAACCGTCACCTGCGGTTCTCTTGCTTTTCTTGAAATGCTTCCAAGACACAACTGGTATACTATCAAAATTTTCTTATAGTAAAAAATAACAAGAATAAAAATACTCCCTGGACTACCTTAAAAGTTTCAAGTCTAAAGATGAATAAATCTGCTATATTCAAGAGGTTTTACAGGTCATTGCTAAGGAATATGTTTCAAAAAATAAATACTAGCAACACTGTGAAAAATTAACCTCCCTTTTTTTTTTGCATCACTTTTTGTTGACATCCTATTTCCACCCTCATCATTATTTGATATTATTTTAAAACTAGTATCGAAATCATCATTTGTAAACTTACCACTTTCGGTAGCAGTAACACTTATCAAATCACCACACATTTCAGGATCTATAGTAGCCAAACCAGAAATTTTGAGAGTTGCCATTATGTATTGACTTCGTGGAATCTAATTTACAAATGGGGGGGTAGGAATTTTAAGGAAAACGAGACACTTGACTATCGTGTGCCGCGACCCAACACTATTAAGCCTAATAACCATATAATTTCATATGGCTATGAAGTTTTAGCACAGCGAAAAAGTTTTTCAAGACGATGAATTTTATTTCATTTTATTGCGAGAATTTTAACAATAAATGAAAAGTTGTAGTGATTATCTGCTGTTTTCGTTTTATATTATATATTGAAATAAAACTAACCTAACCTAACGGCTTTTATCGTAACTTTCTTGTTGTAGTTGTTTCTGTCACTATTCCCGATGTTTTGGTTACTTTTTTAGTCATGATTATGGAGATATTAAAATGGTAATCATCTTACATCTTAATGTAATGTAAAATACTCTCATACTTTTTTTAAGTACCTACACGGGTGTTATTTTTTATGAGGCACAAATTCAAATAAGGTATGGTTAAAAATAATAGAGAATAAAAATTGTAATACATACCAAATATATCAAAATCGAACACTAACGAACAACAAAAGTAGGACGAGCAGTGCTATGGATACCCAGAACGAACGAGTACTGAACGAACAATAAAACAATTTTCATTAAAAGTGTTCAAGGACGACTTTGAAGAGTTTACAAAAGAAAAGCTTACAAGGAACACCTTAATGATTTTTCCTTTAGGTGCATTTTAACACGATTTACATAATCATTTTTATAAATAAAAGTGGGCTCTAATAGATACAAATTGTGTCTTGCAAATGTAAACAAATAACTGAGAAGTGACTCACCTTTTTCTCTAGAAAGGTTAATAACTTTTGTAAGAGACGGTGGTGCCTCATTTTTCTCTTCTGTTACCTTGTCTTGTGTTAAATTTTTGACATTTTTCCAACGATTTGCAATATTTTTACTCATTTTTACATTACGTCACTGTAGTTTTTTTCGCGATAGTTCGATCATAAAGTATACTTTCGTGGCTTGCGGTTAGAATGAATGTGTTCCATTGAATGTGTAAAGTGTGTTAATAAATATCAATCTGTATAGCTGCGTTGAATCTTCTTGATCCTTGTAATATTATTTATTTGTCTCCTAGGTTTTAGTACAATTTTGAGATGGAACATGTGTTGGATACCGCCTTGGCTAGAATAACTCTCATTTGTAATAATTTTCAATCCTAATGTATCACAATTACTTTGGAGACTATGAAGAACGAAGTGCCTGGGACATAGTATGGCAGTCTTTACTCCAAGTCATCAAATACAATAATTTAACATTAACTATAATTTGAATAATATGTATTTTTGTATAATTATCTGCTTAATTCTATAATTATAATCACCAAACGTATATCAGTTCCAGGCAAAGATAAATATATGTACTCTATAAGATGCTACGTCCCGAAAGTGCGATAGTGTCAAGAATGTTTAAGTCTGTTATAAGTAAGTCCATTTAAGTGTTCCACAAAGAGATTTATTGTTGCCTTCACAGGTGATAGGGGAGGCTATTGGCAAAAATTGTATGCATTGGGTTATTAGAAACTATTATATTGTAAACAATGATCTTTAATTTCATGAACATGATTCGACATTTTGTGACAGAACAATAACTGTTGGTAAAATTGCATTTTTGTTTACAGTTGAAGTACTATTTGTGTACTGTTGAAACCTTGATCATATTTCTATAAAAAATATATTAATATTGATTCAACATACTACGGTAGTGTACACGGCTGTTACACAGGAGGCGCTGGTTCGATCTCCGCTCAGTGCAAATATTTGTATGCATGAATATCGCTATTTGCGTTGGTCTGGTTGTGCCTCGGAGAGCACGTTAAGCCATCATCGGCGCCGGTTGTTATAAGAACATCCATCGTTACTGTTAGTTGGAGCCCTCAAAAATCCGACTACCCTAACTACAGAACTTCGATATCGCCAATTTGGTTGTGGAGGTCCGATGGCATACGCTTAACGGAAAATATCGTAGTTCAGCCGCATCTTAGTTAGAATTCTCTGAGCTGAAGAGATGGATGATTCAATTATAACAATCTTGAATATTTACGAAAATGTTTAGACGTATGTTAGTAAATTCTAAGAAAATAATTAAACTTTAACTGGTGACAATAAGGTTCATATTGTCGAATTTCTCTTTCGATGCGTACAATCGTGCACATTGATACTTCACAATTTCACTTGTTTTTTATTTTCCTTGGTTGCCATTATGAATGATTACTTTTTTGATGAAACCAACCAAAACAATACCAATTCAACATTAACTGGCAAATATACAGGTCAGAACGAGTTTTCACACAAAAATATTTCCATGAATTTCTTTGAAATTTGGCATATTGTTCAGCTTCAGTTAATTTACGAACATTACAAACCACGTAAGTGCTTTAACAGTAATGATTACTCAAACCACAGAAACTTCAATAGCAACCATTGATAGATGATGAAGCGATTTTCTTACAATTCAATGGCATTGACCTGCCCTCAGCACAATACAAGAGGTCGAAGGGCTTTCGATACAATATTGTCGATGAGACGATACTTAATAACCAGGTATGCCATTTCAAATGATATCAAATCCATTTATGCGTCACAATATACGAGTACCTCGTATACAAAGGACAGACTTATAATAGCCAATTTTCATTTCAATTTAATTTCAAAATTACGATGCGAAAATATTTATTTTCACATTCTGTTATTTGTTAAATGTGTACATTCATGAATGTGAGATTGCACACTCCATAGCTATCTTGTACAAAGTTAAATAGGAGTAACTATCTTTTTATACATTCATAAACTCACGCCTATATCCCTGAAGGGGTAGACAGAGTTGCTAACACCCACATTTCGCCAGTTTATGTTTAGGTCCCAATGTAAGAGGTGGCGAGCCTATTGCCATTAACCGGGCACTTATAAACCTGCGATAAATACCCTTTTTATATATTTCACTTATCCAGGATTCACCATATTTCATACCATGGAATTGCTATTTACGGTAAAATTAAAATGATTTAATAATGTTAAGCTACTTAAAACAAAAATCAAATAGAAAAATATTCCCGTTCATCTCAAGGTACAGTGTTGGACCAGCTGGTTAAGTTTATAAACTTGCTGATTTTTTTTTTAACTGGAAAGGTTTTATTGTATACCATTAAAGTATCACGTCAAAATCATGTTCCACCAACTAATCAGAGTTAAGCATCATATCATAATCATACACTGGTTTCCTTAGGATGGTACTATTTTAGTTGTATTCTAAAAAATCTGACTCAATCATGGAGTTTAAAATGCATAAATCTCAACAGAGTTTTGTGTATGTATGTATAGGTAGTAACCTTTTAGATATATCACCGGTTCAATCCAAAGTTATCTATACCAAACTGAATAGACTGCCCACGGTAAACGTATTCGTGGACATCTTCCAGAGTTGACCCTTCGACGTTATTCGATTTCGGTGCGATGTTGTTGTTTGTTGTTGTTTGTACTGGGGTTTACCGCACTTAGCCTCTTGATTGGGCCATTGTGCGTGAGGTGGTGCTTCTCCCCGCTTACTCCAACCATCCCAGTTCCTCCCAGAAAGCCAGAAGCTTAGAGAAACTTCTGCAGGCTTCCGGAAGCGTTGCCGGTGATTGGAGCAGTTGTGCCCGTTGATGCGCCACACTATTACATTCCATAATGACGTGTTGTGGCGTTTCTTCCGCCTCCATGCATCCTCTGCATCGGGGGCTGTCGGTTACACCTATGGTAAACAGATGTTTGTTTAGGGAGCAGTGACCCGTAACTATACCTGTGATTTTACGTATGTTGTCCCTATTCAATCTGATGAGGTTGCGGGCAAACCTTTTGGATGTTACTGGGACCGATTGTTTGGTTTGCTTGCACCCATCATCGTTTGTCCACTCTTTAAGGTGAGTTTCTTCGGTTTTTTCGCGTAGCCATGACCTTACTTGAGCCTGAGGTATTGGTAGTAGTGGTGTCGGTCCGTGTACACAAGACAACAACGATAGCCTGTCTAGTGATATAAGTATTATACAGATCTTTATATTGATTTTGGCAAGCAGAAAAGGTCACCAGTGTTCGACATGTATGTGTGTGTAACAATAACTCGTTTCCTCACTCACACACACCTACACACTTGCAAATTACAATTGATTCAAAACCATTCGTATTTATTTATCTTCAATCATCAGTTAACATTTTCTTCAGTAATAAGAATAACTCATAAAATTCTTATTACTAGTATATGAACGTGGTTTTTGACACCATCTCAGTAAGCCTTTGTGACCCCGGGGTTTACAGATACGCTTTTGAAAAGTTTAAAATTCGCAAGGTTTTGAGTTCGATTCCCAGTCGAATTTTACTTTTTGAACTTTTAATATTTGTATATCTTTATGTTAATTACTTACCTATTAAGGGAATGTTTAGGTAACATCACAAAAGTATCTTGATATTTTAGTTATAATTTTATAGCAACTTAAATCAGTAGTATTTTTATTATTACTGAGCGAGTATTGTTGCTGTGTGCAACAATGATTGCATGAATGTTTCTCGTATGTATTGGAATTTATGCTACCCTCATTCTCATGATTAAAATAACATGATAATTTTAATTTTATCTGTCAACAATTGGATTCGCTGTGCTTTCCACACGGTTAATAACAACTTATTTGTTTATAAAAATGAATCAACAACTTACAACTATTATGAGAGCGCATATTATTACTTTGCATGAGCAAAATATTTCAATACATGAAATATCTCGAAAATTGAACATATCGGTAAGTAGTATTTTCTGCAATTTATTATTATGAAAGTTATTTGATTTTATAATCCTGGATAATCTATTATTTCTTCCAATACTAATAATGAACAAAAATATATAAGTAGATAAATTTTACAGAATTTTAACAAGGAATTTTATTACTTTATTTTCATTACAGATGGAAGCTGTGCAGCGGTGGGTGCGCCGATATGGCGATTCAGGCACCATAGACCGTCTTCAGCCTGGCCCCAAAGCCTTTGCCTACACCGATGCGTGTTCTTTGCATAAAGAGGTGGTGGAAAAACATATAGGTAGAAAACCCCTTTATGTCCACCCGTGTTATGACCACCAAACACCATGTTACATTGCAAACAGTAAGGAACCATCTTCGGGCGGCTGGGATCAAATGTCGCAGACCGGCAAGAAAAATTTTGATGTCGGATCTTCATCGTCGATGTAGGTTAAGTTTTGCCAGGGACTATTTAAATTTTGACTGGTGCAACAATATAGTAATATTTAGTGACGAAAAATGTTTTAAATCAGACAAGGATGGACCCAAAATTTTATGGAGAAAAGCAGGTGAGCGATATTGCCAAAAAATATTCTACCGTGCAGGTCTAGTGGTCATATTATTTTAGGGTACTGGGGTTGGATGTCCTCGATGGGTCCTGGTGGGTTGGTTGAAGTAGGTGCTCTTATTATTATTATCTCTGTTTAATTACATTGTAAGTCTGTATTTTAGTGGTTTCAATTATACTTAGGTATATATACTCCGGTATAGATAACTTGGAATAATTAAAACCACTATATACTTACTATCTAATATATAGGCAAATTTAAGCAAATAAATGACTATTATTACTATTTATAATAAAAGTTGGAATATGTTGCGCCATTTCTTCGCACTAGTGCCTAGGAACTAAAAGATGTAGGTAATTATGTGGCATCATTTTGAGAAATAAAGAAATTGAACTGTAAATAAGTGAGTGATGTTATTGTTAACGAAATGAGAAGTTATTATATTTGCATATAGTATAATTTCTAAACGTTAACATGGTGATTCACTACACTTTAGTTACTGAAAGTTAATTAGTTTACCTGCGTCCATTCTTGTCTGATTTAAACATCCAGAAGGATAATATTGAATAACCTATTTATTATATAAAGAATGTTTAATGTATAAACCTAAACGTATTGCACTCGGCTACGCCCGCTTGGATTTCAATTATCCCGCACAATAGTATATGACTATTGTTAGGACTAAATACTATTTAGCAAAAATGTTTATCAAAATCTGTTTAACTGTTTAGAATTAGTTTAGTTACAAACATTGTGACTCGAGATTTTTTAGATACTTATAAATAAATATATATATATATATATATAGGTATATATATTTATATATATTTATAAGTATATAAATATATATAGTAAGTAAATAAATATAATAGTATATAGTATATATATATATACTATATACTATATATATATATATATATATATATATATATATATAATATATATACTATATACTATATATATATATAATATATACTTCTACGCAGTGTGGGGCAAAAAGTAATCAGATTATTGATTAAGGATTATGATTACAATGTGTAATCTTCAATCATGATTACAGATTACAGAAATTAATCAAGAATGTAATCGCATCTGTGATTAATGATTATCAATCTGTAATCGTAATCTTGATTACTTTCATGATTGATTACTAACAGTCGGAATGTTAAAAAAATAAAAGTAAATAATATATTGTAGTAAAAAATTATTTTTTTTATAAAATTATATATAGTTTAAAATCGAATTTGTTAAAGCGGGCTCGTTTGTGTATCCAAAATGACGGAGGACATTTCGAGCAACAACTAAAGTACTTGTAGTGGTAAGTCTTGCACGTGTTAAATATAACTTGGTTCATTAAAGAAAGGTTTTATAAATGGCGGACGTTATCACTTCCTCTCGCTCGCACACTAGTACTGTCTATACTCACTCACGCGCGTACCGTCAACACAAAAAAAATATTGATATTTATTTTCTTCCACGCTCTGTGCTCTTGATGCGATGCATAAAAGAAAGGATTCTTAAATGTCGGCTTGTACTTGCGTTGATAGATAGTACACCTAGCATACAAAATTTCATTTCAAAGACCGTTGTTCATAATAATGTTAGTTCTTTATTTCATGATCTTCCATGATCGTCCTTATATAATGTGATATGCGTTCCTTTTTCAGGATGAAAGGACTCAATGTGCGTTTAAAAGGACTCTATGTGTAAAAGTAGGTTCTGTTTCCGATGAAAACAAAAATAGATGCCGTCACGTGTCGCGGGCGAAGCCGCCGGCCGCAGGTAGTTAGAAATTATTACGACCCGGTCTTGTTTATATTATTTTTCATATGAAAAAAAAATATTGAAATTTTATATGCTAGCTGTACTATATGTCAACGCAAGTACAAGCCGCCTTTTATAAAACCTTTCTTTAATGCACCAGCTTATACATGTTCTTTAGAACCTACCTGCCAGTTGAAAATTTAAAATTAGTGAATTACGCTAAAAGTCACTCCGCTTACTACGGTTTTACTCAGTTGAGCCAAACTTGTGTTAAAACGCTATTAAAAAAATACTGTCACTAGAATCAAACTCGTAAGATGAGCATGTAGGTACAATAAAATCGTACTTGTACGATGAAAGTTTAAAAGTTTATTGATATGATTGGTATACCTGTCCTATTTACACATTACTATTATCCACACATCGCGCGTAAATAAAATGGTGTCTCTTCGTGCATGCACGTATTGTGAGATTTTAAAAACGTTAATAACTTTGTTTTTTTGTATGGCTGGGTATTTGTATTATTCCATATAAATTGAAGTATATACGTTCCAAATCAGCCCCTACAGTTTCTCTGGTAATTAAAAAGTAGTAGTGTATAATAAATTTAGGTAAGTATAATCATGTAATTTAGATTACTGACTACCTACTGTAATCAAGATTACAGATTACAATGTCAATCTTGATTGAAAGTAATCCCGACTACTTTAATCTGATTAAAAGTAATCGTGATTAAAAGCAATCGTGATTGAAAGTAATCGTGATTACTTTCAATCAGATTATTAATCTGATTACAAAAGTAGTTGATTACGCCCAACTCTGCTTCTACGACACAACACAACTAAATTATTTATTTACTAAACAATCTTATTTTATAATTATATCATTGAAACAATGATGTTGTTTTATTTTCCATATTATTATTATTTTTGAGATTACGGAACACTTAGTATAAAAGTCGACTGTATGGTTCTTTAATATCACAAACAAAATAAAGAACTAAAATAAAACAATTAATTAATCAAACCGCCTATATCAATATAGCTGCGGTTCGAACTCGCAACCTTCGCATTGCCATTACGCCTATAATACCACTCAACTACGTGAGCCCTGTGCTGTATTGGTGAAATTTACCTTCTCATTCGATGGCAGGCAAATCACTCACTAACACATATTCAATCGTTCACAATTCACTGGCACACATAAACGTAATACACTAATACGCCTGTAACGATGACGCACACATATGTGACTTCAAAGAAATGAGTTATTGTTATTGATATTGACTGTTCTCACACATATGTAAAACATACGGGTGCTTCTTCCACTTGACTCAAATCATAAATAGATTGTATTAGATGGTTAGGCTATCATTTTTGCTTTGTGTACCATTGTGTCTGATCCTCGTTTGGCTAGTTCGTCCGCTGCGTCGTTTCCTAGTGAGTTGCTGTGTCCCTTAATCCATTGCAAAGTGACCTTATTGGTGTTCGCAATCAGCTGTAGTGCCTCGTGGCACTCTAAGATTAGGGCAGAGTTAATCGTGCTTTTGCTTAAGGCCTGCAGGACTGATGCGCTGTCAGAAATGATCCTTATACTGAGGTTTTTCACACTTCTGGCTGCTACTGCCTGTGCGGCTCTGGTGATGCCCAAACATTCTGCTTGGAAGATTGTGTTAAGTTTGTCTAGTGTTGTGGATATCTTAATGTTGAGGTCGTTTGAGAATACACCGGCTCCTGTCCCTTTTTTTGTCTTTGAGCCGTCTGTGTAAATTCTGACCTCATTCACTTTTGAGATATCTGCTGGTTCGGCTTTGAGCTGTACATTGTATCTTCTGTCGAAGATATAGTGACATGTTGTTTTGTCCGTTGGTGCTTGTAGAAGTGGGACTTCTTCTATAGCGAGCCTTAGGATTTTGGTGTGCGTGGTTTCGAAGTTTTGTTTCCACAGTCCGTGAGACTTTAGTCTTAGGGCTGCTGCTTTTGCCTCCTCTTGGATGACTAGATCTAGAGGTCTTAGATTGAGTAGATATTCCAAGGCAGCAGATGGAGTTGTTTTCATACATCCAGTAGTAGCTACGCTAGCCAGACGTTGCAGGCTTTGGAGTTTTGTTTTGACCGTGGTCAGTGTTGTTCTTGGCCACCAGACCACCGATCCGTAGGTGATAGAGGGCCTGATTATTGCTGTGTATAGCCAGAGTGTAATCTTTGGGTTAAGACCCCATTTTTTACCCACTAGTCTTCTGCACTGATTAAATGCAATACACGCCCTCTTTGATTTGTTTTCTAGGTGGCTAGCCCAGTTTAGTTTGTTGTCCAACACCATGCCTAGGTATTTCACCTGTGTCGAGAGAGTAAGTCTGGTGTTGAATAGCTTTGGTGTTTGTAGTGCTGGAATCTTCCTTTTGTTGGTGAAAAGGACTAATTCTGTTTTTTGTGGGTTAACTGTTAAGTGGTGTTTTTCACACCATTGTTCTATTATCTGAAAGGCTGCTCTCATTATTTGACACATAATGTTTTCCGCATTCCCATTTATCAGAATTACTAAGTCGTCTGCATAACCAGTAGTGGTGTAGCCTTTATCGTTTAGAGACCTTATCAGGCTGTCTACCACTATGTTCCATAGAAGCGGAGATAGGACTCCCCCTTGTGGGCATCCTCTAACCACTTTTGCTCTGGTCGTGGTTGTTGTAGCTTCTATTCGAACCGCCCTTGCGCTCACCAGTTCTGTGATCCAGTCTACTAGTACTGGTTCAGCTTTGAGTTTCGTCAGGGCGTGGTTTATGCTGTTGTGCATTGTCTTGTCGAAGGCTCCTTCAATGTCAATAAAGGTAGCCAGTGTTGATGCTTTGTTGTTTATAGCCGACTCTATTTTATGGACTACCATATGAAGTGCTGACTCTGTTGATCTGCCTTTCCTATAGGCGTGTTGTTGGGGATGGAGAGGATTTCTTCTTAGAACTCCATCTCTGAGATGTCGGTCTACTAGTCTTTCTAGGGTTTTTAGGAGGAAAGATGTGAGACTGATTGGCCTGAAGGATTTTGCTTGTGTATAGTCATCCTTACCTGGCTTTGGTAAGAATACTACTTTGGCTTCTCTCCAGTGTTTTGGTATATATTTGTAGGCTATGCATGCCCTATATAGTGGTGTCAGATGTTTTATTATCAGGTTGGGTTGCCATTGCAGGAGTGCCGGGAAAACGCCATCCAGCCCTGCGGACTTGAAGGGATTGAAACTGTTAATTGCCCAGTTTACTTTTTCCGACGTCACTATCTTGTCTGCAGTTTCCCATTCCTGAGTTGATGGTAAAGATCGATTTTCATCGGACCATGTTTGGTTTGATGTTATTTGACAACCGGGAAAGTGTGTTTCCAGCAATACTGCATTGGTTTCCTCAGTTGTTGCGGTGTATGTACCGTCTGCTTTTTTGAGAGATCCCAGAAGGTCCCTATCATCCTTCGCCAGAACCTTCTTTAGCCTAGCCGTTTGGCTTGTTGTTTCTATATTGCTACAGAAATTTCGCCAAGCCTCGGTTCTTCGGAATCTGATACGTTTTTTGTAGTAGTTTTGTGAAGTTTTGTAGTTGTCCCAGTCTTCCTGGGATCTGGTGTTTTTTGCTCTGTTGAAGAGTGCCCTTAGTTTCCTACGTAGACCTTCAAGTTCCTTTCCCCACCAGGAGCTTTTGGTCGGACCCTTCTGTTTTACAAGAGGACAAGTTGTTTCGTAACTACTTACGAGTGCCTTTGTAAAGAGCTGTATGTTATTCTCTAAGTTTACGGTGCCAAGTGTTTCGTCACTCATCCTGGCTTCGTTTAGTGATTTGGTTACTATGGTTTTGTACCTTGCTATATCTGTTTTACGGGGATTACGATAGGGAGCAGGGTCAGTTATGTTGAAATTTAGTTGAAAGCATACGCGACGGTGGTCAGCAAAGGATGGCTCTTTGGATACGTGCCAATTTTTTATCATTTTGGTTGCCCCGTGCGTTGCTAAGGTTATGTCTATGATGGTTTGAAATCGTGAACTTACGAATGTGGGTTCAGTTCCTACGTTTATAATGTTCATGTTGGTTTGGAATAAGTATTCAGTAAATGACTCACCCCTTTCGTTGGTATCCTTATGACGTACTATGACATCATAACCAAAGTACATAAGCTGCAACTAGGAAATAGGAAATTATATCGTACACATAACTACTATAAATAAGAAATATACAGGTCAGCACTAAACGTACGCTAAGCACGTACGCTATGCCAGCCCCACTACAATTAATTAATAAAACAATAGTATATAAGGATGTAAATATTAATATAAGACAGAATAATATACAAAATACAAACTGTGGTACAAACTTTATTATTCTCCGCAATATTGGTGACCCCGACTGGGCTCATTTTCCAGTGCTGATATAATTGCAGGACAACTGCTACCCTATAAGGTTTTCAGCATAGAATCTGGGAAATGAGCCTAGTAAACAACACGGAGCAGGAATAGCATATTTCAGTTGGCTTCCACAAGCGGTCTCACCAGCTGGAATTTCAAGAAGCTAATTAGAAAAAGTTAAATACCGAGATGGCACCACTAATCCCAATTGGATCGCCTGCGAAGAGTAGCCTCAGCTCGTCAACAGAAGCAACAATCGAGAACCAGGTGGTAGCAGCAATATCCATTGCGGAACGATTGCCACAGTTTTGGACCGACTCGCCACGCCTGTGGTTTGCTCAATTCGAGGCTATTATCGCCCCACGAAACAAGGAGACGAATACAAGTACAATAGCGTAATCGCAAAGCTACCTAAAGAAGTTATACACCAGGTCAGCGACATACTCCACAGCCCGCCAGACACCGACAAATACGCCACTATAAAGGACAGGCTAATTGGGTGTTACGAGGAAAGCGAGCATCGGCGATTTCACAAACTACTATCGGAAATGGACTTAGGTGACTCGACCCCATCACAACTATTAAGAAAGATGAAGGAGGCTAGTTGCGGCAAAATGAACGAAGATACCATTCGATTACTGTGGTTCCGACAACTCCCTGCGGCAGTCACGTCCATATTAGCAGTGTCCGACAACCTTGACCTGGCAAAATTATGTGAAATGGCAGATAGAATATACGAAAACATGCGACACAAAATAAACAACTCGTCAACGGAATGCGCTAACGTAAACTTAATAACTACGCTGACGTCACAAATTGCAGCGATGCGCATTGAAATCAACGAGTTACGTAGTATGAACACTCGTCGACCTATGCAACGCAGCAAATTCCGAGCAAGGTCGCACTCACGGTCTCGGTCACGACCGCGATATGAGCTAACGAGGCACGAACACTGTTATTATCACAGAAGATATAAGCAAAATGCGTATAAATGCATACAACCGTGTGCATGGCAAAAGGATAAAAACAACCAAAAATCGGGAAACGAATAGTAGCACAGAATGAGACGGGACTCTGTGCCATAAACCCCGCAAACCGTCTAACTATAACCGACTCAAACAGTGGTTATAGGTTTTTAATAGACACAGGGGCAAATATATCCGTTTTGCAAAACGCTCAGAGCAAGCAAAAGGCTAGCAACTACAAGTTATATGCCGCAAACGGATCAATAATTGAAACATATGGCGAACGCACATTAACATTAAACCTGGGGTTACGCAGACCTTTCACCTGGACGTTCATAGTAGCAGACGTCAAAATGCCCATTTTAGGAGCTGATTTCTTAGAGCACCACAAATTATTAGTGGATTTGCACGGAAAAAGATTGATCGACGAAGAAACAAGTTTAATAACACCCGTAAAAAGTACTAGAACATACACAACGTCTATCAGATCAATCGACGCATCACTTCCTGAACGTATCAGACGATTATTAGAAAAATACGAAAGTATCACAAGATTTACATCGGTTAAAAAGCCAACCGAACATGGAGTGAAGCATCACATCATAACAAAGGGTCCCCCAGTATACGCACGCGCCCGCCCATTACCACCCGACAAATATAAAGCAGCAAAAAAGGAATTCCAGGAACTAATAAATTTAGGCATATGCGAGCCATCAAATAGTCCATGGGCGTCTCCTCTACACATGGTAAAGAAAAAGAATGGAGAGTGGAGACCATGCGGGGATTACCGCGCATTAAACAAAATAACCGTTCCTGATAGATACCCATTACCACGACTGTTAGATTTTACATACGTCGCAAGTGGGAAAACAATATTCAGTAAAATGGACATAAAGAAAGCATTCAATCAAATTGAAGTAGCAGAACCGGAGAAAACCGCCATTATTACCCCAATGGGGCTATTCCATTGGAAATTCCTCCCCTACGGGCTCCGCAACTCCGGGCAAACATTCCAGAGGTTCATGGACTCCCTATTCCGAGATCTGGACTATATATACGTATTTGTAGACGATATTTTAATCGCCAGCCAGAGCATCGAAGAACATTACACGCATCTAGAGGAAGTATTCGCTCGGTTACACAAGAACGGGATCTCATTAAACCTTAGCAAGTGCGAATTCATAAAGACAGAATTAGATTTCCTAGGTTATCAGATAACGAGCCAAGGAATGACACCAACGTCAGAAAAAATTCAAGCAATAAATGAATACCCTAAACCAAAGGTAGTAAAGGAGCTACGTCGATTTTTGGGAATGATTAACTTCTATAGAAACAGTATCCCACACTCTGCAAGACACCAAGCTCCGCTCAACAAATATTTGAAAAACTCTAAAAAGAACGACAACACACTCATAGAGTGGAATGAAGAAGCAAATCGTGCATTTGAAGCCTGTAAACAAGACATTCGAGACGCCTCAACTTTAGCGTTCCCTGAAACGGACGCACCGCTAGCCATCATGACGGATGCTAGCTTAAAATGCGTAGGCGCAGTCCTTCAACAACAAGTTCAAGGAAAATGGAAACCCATATCCTTTTTCTCAAAAGGATTAAGCGAAGCACAAACGAAATACTCTACATATGATCGCGAATTACTGGGAATATACATGGCAACAAAACACTTCAGACGACTAATAGAAGGTCGAAGTTTTACCATTTATACGGACCATAAACCACTGACGCACGCATTCGACAAGAAGGCATCAGTGGACGAGTCCCCTAGAAGAATAAGATACCTAGAGTACATTGCACAATTTTGCACAGAAATAAAGCACATAAACGGCCGCTACAATGTAGTCGCCGATGCACTATCACGGGTCATAGAAACAATATCATTACCCCAAATTATAAATTGGCAAGAATTAAGGAAAGTTCAAGAAAATGACACCGAATTACAAAACTTAAAACTTAATAAGTCTCTGAAAATGGCACTAGTACCAGTACAAAATGAAAAAATCAAGATATATTGCGACATCTCCAATGGAAAGCAACGACCGTACCTGCCATACCAATATAGAAGGCAAATATTTGATAGCTTTCACAACATGAGCCACCCCGGAAAAAACACAACGAAGAAATTAATCACAGCACAATATGTCTGGACAAACATGCACAAAGACATTCTGGACATGTGTAATACATGCATACATTGCCAACGAGCAAAAATACAACGTCACACAGTATCACAGCTGGGAAAATTTATGCCAGCGAATCGATTCAGCCACATCCACATGGACATTGTGGGGCCACTTTCGACATCTCAAAACAAACGATACATAGTTACAATGATTGACCGGTGCACATCATGGCCAGAAGCATTTCCTGTCGAGGACATAACAGCCGAAACGATCGCAAAAATCGTATACGAAGGATGGATAGCACGTTTCGGATGTCCTAGCTTCATCACAACAGATCAAGGACGACAATTTGAGTCAGAACTATTTAGAAGTTTAGCAAAATATATGGGAATAGCGAAAATACGCACAACACCATATCATCCTCAAGCAAACGCAAAAGTAGAGCGATTACATAGAACAATGAAGGCAGCACTTATGGCAAGAGGAAACACTATCAATTGGACACAGGAATTAGCAACTGTATTATTCGGACTACGTACCAGCATTCGACAAGACACTGGATACTCAGCAGCCGAACTAGTGTACGGAACTACAATAAAAGTGCCAGCAGCATTTTTTGGCGAAAGTACCAAAACCTCATACCCCGAATTCATAGAAAACATAAGGGATAACATAACGCACATGACGTCAATTCCACAACGACAAAGTTCAAACAAAAACGTATACGTACATCCACGCTTAGCTGACTGCACGCACGTGTTTGTACGATGTGATAAAATACGCCCAACACTGAAGCCACCCTATGACGGACCATTTCAAGTCATTAAACGTGATGATAAGGTATATACAATCCAACGAAACGGAAAAGAAACGAACGTGTCAATTGACAGACTAAAGCCAGCATTCACGACAAGCGACGATAAGACAGAATTCCATCATCAAAATCAAGATAGAGCAAGTCTAAATCAAAACATAAAAGTAACACGTTCAGGAAGAAAATCACGCCCCACTGTCCGCTTCAAACTCTAGTATAAAAGGGCCATGGACAAGAAAATAACCAAAGTAATGAAAGAAATGCAACAAGTATAAAGTAAACAACCAACAGCAGGAAAAGGTACGACTCAGCAGCGGAAGTCGCAGCAAACGCCGAGGCAGCACAACAACGGCACTACAAATTCAAGTTCAAGAATAAGTTCAAGCAGCACTCCTAGAATAGAATTCACGCACGCAGCACAAATATAGTAATTTGAATTTTTAATAAAGGGGGGAGTACTATGACGTACTATGACATCATAACCAAAGTACATAAGCTGCAACTAGGAAATAGGAAATTATATCGTACACATAACTACTATAAATAAGAAATATACAGGTCAGCACTAAACGTACGCTAAGCACGTACGCTATGCCAGCCCCACTACAATTAATTAATAAAACAATAGTATATAAGGATGTAAATATTAATATAAGACAGAATAATATACAAAATACAAACTGTGGTACAAACTTTATTATTCTCCGCAATATCCTTACTTCCCCACAGCGGATGGTGCGCGTTGCAGTCCGCCGCGATGATCAGGTCCCAGTTGTGGTGTTTACAGTGTTGTATCAGCTCCGTCAGCGGCGCGGGTGGAATTTCTTCCTCCAGCGGCATGTAGACCGAGGCTAACACAAGGACTGTTTGTTGGTCAGTGAGGGTTTTCACTGCTGTTTGATCTCTAGAACAGAATTGGTTAAGTAAAGTGGCATTTATGGACTCAGGCATGTAGATGCAAGTCCTCGGTTTTTCAACTGAGGTGTCGCTGAGTAACTTACCACCAATATTGGTTAGACCGCAGATTTTGTTGTTTCTGATCCAAGGTTCTTGGATCAGGGCCACGGTCTTGCTGTTTGTCTCCAGCACTCTACGTAATGTGGCCGTCGCTGTCTTTTTGTGCTGGAGATTGGTTTGTATGACACGACTGTTGTTAAGGGCTACGCAGGACGTCATCTTCGTCACTGGTAGCCGTCGTGTCGTGTTGTTGCGGCTGCGGGTCAGTATCCATCACGCTCTGACCCTGTTGGGGAGCTGTGGTGGATTGGACGGGCGTGGAGGTCTCTCCTACCTGGTGGTCCATTGCCTCGTCGGTTTCCGCAGTTGGTTGACCTCCAGCAGAGAAAAAGCGAATATGTCCACCGCCGCTCATGTGTGCGACTCGCCTCTCTCTGCTGAGGATATCCTCGCGCTGGTCTTCGGGGATGCCGAGAATCAGGTGGACTATCTTCTCCGACGGATCACCCGCCGGTTTGTCCTCGAACGTCATGCTATAGCACTGCCACGTGTCAACTTTGTACCAGGGGTTCTGGGCACGAAGGAGTCGTTGCAGTGTAGCAGCGTCGGTAATTTTGGTGTGTAGGAGGTGCATAGCCCTGAGTTTTTTCTTCAGCTCTGACAGTTTTACAACTGCCAGAGTGGTGTTGGGTATGGGTGAGGTAAGTGTTTTGACCGCGTTTTCCAGCCAGCCGAGCGCGTTTTCGTCTTCACACCACATCGCCAGGGCGCCTTCCAGTAGGAAGGGCCGACCGCGGAAAGATGGAGCCCGTGCGTCAGGGGTTGGCGGCGATAAGACCGTCTGAAGAATGCCATCGTCGATGGCACTCCTCAGCCGTTCCGCCTGTTCGGCCGAGAGGTCGCTTTGAGGAACGGTGACCACCGCTACTCTCAGATGCGATTTGCTCGCATCTGCGTAGCGCACCGTCCTCGCAGCTTTGGTGTCGGTTTTCGCGCGTTTGGCATCACCTCTGGGGGACTTGGTTTCGTCCAGGCGAGCACGTTTCGTAGAAACTTGCTCGCTTTTACCAGATTGCTCCTTTTCAGGAGCAGTGGGAGCCTTCGCAGCGTTCCGCCGTCCACGTTTACCTCTCGGCTTCGGCCTGCTGCCACTCGGATGGCTGGAAGCTGATGAAGGTGTTGTGCCTGTCTGATTTGCCTCCTGCACCGTGTCTGGCTCTTTCGAGCAGGACGGCGCAGGTTCGCGCTGTGTTTCCACTGCTGCGGTGGCTGGTGCAGTATGGTGCTTGTTTTGTGTTTGTTCCCTTTGAGCTAGCCTTCTCGCGCGCCTATTCAGGCGACTGCGTTCGGGTTTGCTCTCCGGGTTAGTTGTGTTTGTTGGGACTTTGGGCGCTGCGTTAGCTCTTCCCTTTCTGCAAGGGCGCCTGCGCGCGACCATAGTCCATTGTGGTGCTGGTTTGGGTTGTGCTGTGTTTATGGCCTCAGCTAGGCCGGAAAGGTCGAGGCTGTTATTGCCTGCCTTGGAGCGCGGGTTGCCCCCCCCAGAATACGCGGGGCTGGCCAAGGGTTGCTTGGCGAGGGATTCTCCACCTTGGGTGGTACCCTCCTGGGGTAGTATTTTATTAGACTCGTCGCTCATTGTTGGTTTTTTGGGCTTGGCGGGAAGCGCCGTGATGGAATTACCATACCTCTTAGCCCGGTGGAGGTATGGTGCCTACTTTTCGGGGGTATTTAGTGCCCCGGGGTCCGGCTGGGCCTGGGTGTGGTTATACCGCCACTGGATCGGTGGGGTAGGGAAATGAGGTGTGGGTTGGGTTGAGGATTGGTCGGATGAGGAGTAGGTGTTTTAGGATGGGATAGGAAAGCGGTGGGAGAGGATAAGAGTGGCCCGACTAACCCGCCGAGTTGACAAAGTTAGCCGCGCCCCGGTTTTTATAGGGGTCGGTACCCCGTGGTCCTGAGCGGAAGGTGTGAACAGGACCCTCGGCCCACTCAGTGTGGGTTTCGAGTTGGGCGAGTGGACGAGGGAGTGTGAACGCACTTCCCCGCCCCTCTTCAGGGTTTGGTCCGCGCCGGTTAAAACCGGAGCCCCTCATATCTGAGGGGCATCCCCTATCCGCCACCCGGGGACGCGCCTCGATGGCAGACCCAGAACTGCTCACGGAAAAAATTTCGGTGCGATATGTTTGTTTCATATAACTTTGTTTCAATCCGTTGGAAAGTTTCATAATAAATAACTGCAAATTTGATCTTAAATGAAAATCTCGAAAAACTATTACTAAAAATGTTGCTCGTTCTAAGAAACAGCCGGGTAAAGATATCAAATAAAGAAGTGTGAATTGTCCACCATATTTCATCATAGCGTCGCATCAGCACTGCTATCTGGAAATGCCACAGATATCAAATAACTAGATGATTTATATTTAGGTCGCTAGTTTTATGAGGATATTTCTCTCAGAAATGATCTTAAAACAGTTGTATATTTCACATCTTGATATAGTAATTCTATTTCACAAAATTGGGACGTTGTTTTACTTGGTGGTATTATGCAAATATTACAGGTTCAGATGAAAAAGTAATAATTGACTCCCGCCCCGGCAAGTTTCTGGGTCATAGGATGGCCATTGCAATTTAACGAGACAACGCGACCAGCGTCATGGGCACTTGTGCGTTGGAAACGATACGAAACTAAGTTAGTTGATACGGCATAATCACGGATGTATTCTGTGTATTTTTGTTTTTATTTCGACATGTCGTGATTGTATTATTTTGATATAGGTATAATAATTGTACAAAGCAAATACAAATATTTCCTTAGAAAAAAAATAATCGTAAGAAAAAGCGCAGCATCTATTGCAACTCATTTATGCAGTAATACGAATGACATATCTTCAAGCCTGCTATAATAAAGACCGTTTTGTTCATTTCATAAATTTATCACAACATTTAATTTTCGTTCTAATGTTTTGATGACTGAGTATATTTCCTCATTTCCTTAGGGTTTACTCCAATCATAAAGGAAAAGACAGAATTAAATTTTGAATGATATTTAGCCGCATGAGAAATCATCAACGTTCTCTGTGGAACAATTTACGCAATTGCTCTTATTCTTACTTAATCATGACCTTGTTGCAATTAGATGGATAAATAGATAGATTACCTACTGTCATACTAGAGGTGCAATGGTTGTCCACAAGCTTAAATCTATCAATAATAGCAAGGGCTCCTCAGACTCCGGGCCCGCATTGCTCACGATGAGCGGAGGCGACTCGGACGTCGGTCTCGGTGGTCGCATAATGACCTCCGTCCTCCATGAGTGTGGGCTTGTAGGTGACAATTGTAGCTGTCTTTCACCATAGCAGAATCAGGCCGCGGTGCAAATGCGTCTACCAATACTAGGGGGCTAGATGGGGACACCATGGTTCCCACATCAGGGGAAGGGGGTTATCTCAAAAGAGATGTCCCTGGGTCTGCTGAAGTACGAGAGATATATCTTGTATAATCTCACCTCTGGCAATCAAAGACCAAGGAATTAAGTGGAAGGTCCCTACCAGATAAGTTTAATACATTTTTTAAAGTATTGCTTCAAACGTACAATGAAAAATTTAAAATGATATATTGTAAACAACAAAATCGCACGTTGTTTTCACACCGACCAATTTTAAAACCCATAAAACAGGAGCG
Source organism: Pelosia muscerda (assembly GCA_963691645.1). Taxonomy (NCBI): domain Eukaryota; kingdom Metazoa; phylum Arthropoda; class Insecta; order Lepidoptera; family Erebidae; genus Pelosia; species Pelosia muscerda. The sequence goes on from OY829101.1 coordinate 20,185,775, forward strand.
AGCTGCATCCCACTGAGTCAGTAGTCAAACGAGACTGGAATATCAACTATTTTTATATTAGTTAAATAACACCCGAGGAGCGCTGAGCTATCTACTCCAAGCGTGCTTACTTACAGATTTAGTGACTGGATGTGGCTAGAACAAAACTGACATTTTAGTTACGGTTCTGGTACACAATATTATGTCGAACAACGTATAATGGAAACTTTATGGATTAACAAATTAGTTTTCAATATTATGAAACAAATAGTAGAACAGTATTTTTGTGCCGAAATCAAAAATGGCTTGCTTTAATCAGGACATTTCTATGTATATAATATTATAATGATATGAAATATTACATAATGAAATTTAAGAAAGCTTTTTATAGCGCCAAATGCTCCAAAACGTAGTCCTTAATTCATTCCTGCCTGTTAAGACTTGCGGTGCCCATAAGTATTGGGTTTAATCGGCGAATAAAAAATTGCTCAGCTAGTTGTGAAACAAGATACCTATTTGATTTTTTCTTTATAAATTTAGTCATATTTTGTTCATTTGACAAAAATCAAAGTTACTGACATAGCTCGCAGAATAAGCTTGCTGAAGTGGCAATAGGCTGACCAAACTTGAACTTTAGACTAACGAATCCCGGTGTGAAAATGATGAATCCACAAACAGAATGTAGGAGCATAAGTGCCAGATGGTCTGTTGAGCCAAAATTGGTGACTGGAATATATGGGATGCGAAAAGCGGAGGATCGCATACTATAAGTGCCCATTGAGTAAGTATTACGCGCTGTGTCTAGCAGTACTTAATAACTTCTGAATAATTGCACCAAATTCGATAGCTAATTATTTTTTTATTGTTTGTTATTGACAGGGTTTGTGTGGAAGATTTATTATGTGAATACTGTTTTGGCACGTTGTGTATTTGTCGTAGAAAATTTTGGGTGAGGAAAAATTACAAATTTGCAATGTTACTTATCGTCACGCTCATGCTCCAATAGATGTATTTTTTTTTTGTAGAACACATCTTGATTCTGACATCTATCAGATACCCCACGTTGATAAAACTAATATCAAAGCTAATATGGTTATCAAATTTTATATGACCAGTGTGTTTTATTTCGACAAATAAAATTGTAATAGTGGACATTTCTTTGGCATAAATCCTTTTTTATAGTCTCGTTTAACACTTTTTTGCGAAGTAAGTAACCTTTTTATATAGACTGTTTTTACATCAAGCAGCACCCCACAAAACGGGCGGATTAAATATTGAGAAGAATGGTAATTAGAAGAATCCGCTGTTTGCAATTTTTTTTTTTTGCTAATATTTCACAAAAAAAAACTATTGTAATTTGTATAATGAAAAGAAATCTTGTTACAAGATCTAAAACATCGTTCTATCGTAAGGTGTGATAACAAATAGGTACGTGAAACTCGAAGCGCGACGTTGATTGAGTCGGCGAATTTATTCACCAGAATCGAATCTATTTCGTTCACATAATATCCAGTTTATTAGATGCCGTGAAGTATTACACGACTGATTTACAATGTAATTACAAGTGTATTGCGTACGTGAGAACCATTTTTATTTATTTAGTTGCGTATTTGTGTAACTGTGATTTAGTTAATGAAAAACGTCCACAGGTCACGGTGACCACTTTCCTTAAGATGGGACGTGTGCTTGGCCACCAATTAAGTGATATAAATAAAGCTAAACTTATAACTAATGTTTTGCTAGTCAATAGTCTATACAGAATAAATGATTTTTGAATTTTAATTTGATTGTCGTGTAAATGGTATTTTGGAAGCTCTAAGTACCTTCTCGATTATGTTATTACCTCGTTTTCAGTTCGATATCTAAGAACATTATAAACAAGTTTCTCAAGTTTCTGTAATCTTCATCGTCCAAAGTTCTTTATTTTTCCAAAAGATTGAATTGTATTCCCTACTTCATTGTTTTTGCTACTATCTTTAGTCTGTGCTTTGTTATGACACACGTGTCATAAGTCATAACGTAATACGAATTTGATCAAATAAGCTATTGTTTTCTCGCCAATAATTTTATATTACGTTAGCCATATTTACTATCGACTGGCAAAATTGTGGCGATTCCGTTGCAGAAGTCATTTTAAGAAGAAAGAAGTTGAAGCTATTGGTCAGCATTGGTATCGGCAAGCTTGTCATGAGAAAAATTGAAATAGATATAATTATTAGAAAACAAACAATCGAAATTGCTGCGATTCTGCTGCACAAGCACAAGGCAGCTTAAGAAGTCAAACAATAAACTGTCTTTATATGAAAGTATACAATTAAATAGTTTTGTTTCAGTTCTAATTAACTAATTTTGGTACAACTTTGCATGTAAAAACTAGATTTGAAATAGAAATCATGGATGTCGAAGAACATGCCGAAGAGCTTAGACTTAGAAAAGATAGTAATTCAAAACGGGACTCATGGCAAACCTCTGGTAGTCAGTTCTCTTCGACTTCAAGTATTCAGATGTATAGGCCAAAATCATTGTTCCAGTTGCATATGTTTCAGAAGGTGAGTGTCTAAAATCTTTATCCCCTATCCCTATTATGAAAAATGGATAGAAATTTCTTCTTCGTTTAATCTTAATACGAAACGCAGACGATATCGTTGTGAGAGAAAGAAAACTCGAAATAAAACTACCCGTTTGGCCAACGTGGAAACAGCAGGCCAAAACTTCCCAGCAAAAACATTCTGAGATACCTATGTTTATCAGTGGACTGTGAAAGAGTGATTGATTGATTGGTTTGTATTTTTGTTAGGTACGAGTATATACACTGGAGCTATATGATAACCAGGGTCTGAAGATGATGGCAGTAGGTCATCCTGGACATTTCTAAAATAAACATAGACATAGTTGCTTTAAGGTTCATTTGGCTGGTCTTAGTAAGAACACACCAAGGCTCCTAATTTAACCATTAACTAAAAAGTGGGAATTATAGAAGAAAACACACAGCCTTTGGTGGTTGTACTGAACGCGACTGCTATGCAGGGAGGTGCTGGTTTGGTCCTCGCTAAGTGTAAATATTTGTATTTATGAAAATAGCCTTTTGCCGCTTCACAGAAAATATCGAAGTTTAGTCTAATCCGTTGTCAGTGTTAAAAAATCATCCCGGACTTTCAGGTGAAAGCTTCGGGTGCTACTTAGCGTACTTAACGCTATTTCATCTTCATTTTTAAATCAAGCAGTAATTCTCGATGTCCTGGTCACTCCCACGGTTAACTGCTCACCACAGTGGGAAGAATATAATCTCAAGTAATCTCACACCATAGCATCTGAAGATTGAAATAGCGTGCTATTTTAGTCAGTTCGACATACCCGCGGCTGGGCTGTCCGAGGAATTTCGGAGGAAATATATTCAAATATAAAACCTTTGTAAACTTTCTTTACAGAAACAGCCTAAATCTATGCGGCAACATATACATTCAAATAAATGCCAGAGATTATTATTCTACAGAACGTTCACTACGCCATTGAATAGGAGTGGAGTAATAAATACCTCAATATTCAACCGGTTGAGTATTTTAACACACTTAAATAACTTTAGTATTATTTTTGACGGGGTTTTATTAAATTTGTATGGTATCCGTTTAATTTTAGTTCTTTCGGTTTTATTAAACAATGACATTCCTTTTCAGTGTGATTTGGACCTGCACATTGTTCTTATTCTTAGATAGCTTATCACATACATTTATTCACATTTTTATGGCCTCATATGCACCAGAAGAGCACATATTTTTGACTAAAATGGTACCATTCTGTATTGGTATGTATTATTAGTTATTATATTTTTATACAGTCATTTGATTAATATTTCATGATTCGTGTTTTTCTGATATTATCAATAAATAATAGATACATAATTCTTTAGACATTAGAACAAAGTTAGCAGTATCAGTATAGTAGTAGTATCAGAACAGAGATTTGGCGACCTTCGGCTCAAAGCTTAAAGATCCAGTCTAGCTACTCAAGTCATAATGTTTTATTACCAAATCCTCCTATGAAAATGATAACTTATATCGGATCCGGGCTGATGATATTCCAGCGATGCCACGTAACTGGAGGCAAGCGTATTGCTAATTCCCTGCTAGCTAAATAGGATTTTGATGGAAATAACAACCGTTCTAGTGTTATTTGGCAGTTGTTTGGGAAGCCATGCAGTTAGAATATTAATCAATCAATTAGTCCATTGCAGTCCACTGCTGGACATAGGACTCTCCTGGTGTGCGCCACTGTCACGGATCCTCCCGCATCCAGTCTGTCCCAACCACTTTTTCTAGGTCATCAATCTACTTGACTCCTATCTGTTATGACCTATTGTGCCACAACATGGAAATTGATGATGGGGTTAATCCACCAATTGAAAGTCAGGCAGCAGGCCATGGAGCGAGCTATGCTTGGAGTCTGTTTGAAGGAAAAAATTCGCAGTTGAATAAATATTAATTATTTATTTTCCAGGATACAAATTTTTATTAATTGCAATATCATTTTTTGAAGTAGCGCACCAATTGAACACTTCGCTTTTAATATTTCAGTACTTTGTTTATAGCATACTGTTTAAAAATCCTTGGAACAGGTTGGTTTTTACGATTTATGATTTATTAACAAGAAATATAAACCATCGGGATATCGATGAGTGAACCATAAAGGAATCACCTTGTATGCTTTGATTATACATTATTACATTCTACATACACAGTGCTATTTAGCCAGCCTCCGTGGCGTTGCGGTAGTGCACGCAACTGCTACACACGGGGCGCGGGTTCGATCCCCGCACTGAGAGCACGTTAAGCCGTCGGTTGCCATACAAACATCTATGGCAGTCGTTACGGGTAGTTGGAGCCCTCAAAAGTGCAACCAGTCTTACTTGGAACTTCGATATAGCCATTGGTCATTGGACCATTGGTTGGCACTGTTGGCAGTCGTTTCACGGAAAATATCGAAGTTCAGCCACACTACTCTACTCACCGCCAGGAACACAACACAAGGTTATTATTAAGCGCGGTATTCTGTAGGGCGGAGGTACTTCTTCAGTCGGACTGCTCAATTGGGACGTTAATACCGACATTTCCCACTTCCATAAATGTCGTCTACATATTTATGTTATAATTAAAAACCAATCTGAAACCGTGTTGTAGATGCGATAGCAGTACTTATTTTGACCTGGACTTGAATAGAACTATTAACTGTTATCAATTAGAAGAATTTGCGAACCAGTTTGGGAACATGACTCATATATTTTTAGAAAATACGTACCTATCTTCACAACTTGAATATTTTCAATTAGCGCATATAGAATATTTCAGGTAAGTACTTCAATTTTGTTAGGTTACTATTGATAGTATTAGGTTCATTACACCTGCTAAAGAACGAATAATCATTCATTCATTCATTCTTGAAAAATATCCATTACGTTTTATTATTTATATCGATTAATCTCAATAATATTCCAATAAGGATTCCAAATACCTTGGGCGAAATTGGGCAATTACTATGAGGTTACGAGTATCAACGACTAGTGTACACTCGCACCGATATTTATCATGTTTATAGGCATTTTAAGGATTTTATATTTCAACGCTACATCTTACAAGCGCCACGATCATGGATGTTCTGAAAAACAACTGAGTTAATTATTGGGCACGACATATCGGTCTACCCTTTTCCGCACTCATTTTTAAGCGCGTTATCACTACTATTGTCCGTGTTCTCGCACTGCACTCGATTACGTTCAAGACACACAAAACTCACACAATCGACTGGCATATAAAACACTCAAAACACTTTTAAAACATTATAAATATTCCGGCGAGTATTGTGCTAGTTATATAACTGATCATGTCAACCTGATATCGTAAATAGCTGTGACGGTAATGATGAAATAACCCTATTGCAGCTGTATATGCAATCATTATGACTTTTATAACACTTATATATTCAAATCATTATGGTCTATGTGAGGCCATTCATTTGATTGTACCAGTTTTACGAACGTTTATACTGTGATAGTTTGTTTATAGTTTATAGTTTATAGTTTTTATTTCATAAACAATTTTACATTGTATTGAAATGTTGTAACTTAAAATTAACTTAGCCTAAAGGCGGTACAACATAATAATAAAAATCAAACAGAAAACCAATTAAAATAAAAACAAATAAAAATAAAAGATGTCAAAAGTTGCATGTCAAGAAAATGAAATTTAAAAACGATATTATTTATTATATTATTAGTAGTCATCAATCAATTAAATTAAAAATTATTAAGATAAAAAAATTGTCATTGAAAGAATAGTCATTGCTTGCATCTTTTAACATGTCACTTAAAAAATTCATCAAGTGAGTAGAAACACCCCTCAACAAGAAAAGCCTTAAGTATGGCTTCAAACTTCTTTGTGTACACAGCGCTTCTAATGTCCAGAGGAAGACTATTGAACAGTTTGATTGCACTGTAAGATGAGCTATGTTTGACCACATCAAGAGTGGGTGCAATGATTGCAGGCATATGCTTCCTTCTCGTGCTTTCACGCGGTAACCTACCATCTCTACTTTCAAAGGTGTGTATGTTTCTAGCAAAAAAGGTCAAAGTCACCAAAATATACAAACAGGGCACAGTTAAGATTCTTAGTTCTCTAAAGAATTCTCTACAAGAGTGTTGCTGATCTATGCGTGTCATAGTTCTTATGGCTCTCTTCTGTGCTACGAAGGCCTTCTGAACATTGTAATCGTAGCTGCCCCCCCAAAACATTATGCTGTACCTCAATTTGGACTCAACCAAGGCAAAATACACGCTTCGAAGCTGCTCGATGTGCACAACGTCTCTGAGGCTTCTCAGCACGTAGCACGCTGAGTGAATGCCAGCCTCTATACTTGCTAGTTCAGACTTCCAGTTTAGGAAGCAGTCAACATGCACACCTAGGAATTTGGTATCATTAACTGTGTCCACCCTATCACCCCCGAGTTCACACGCTAATCTGTCAGAATTATTACTGGTGGTTTTAAATAATATTAATTTTGATTTGCTACTATTTATTTTGAGATAGTTTATTGTGAACCATTCATTGAGGTATTCTAGTGCTGCATTAACTTTATCATTTAAATCTTTTTGGTTGTCTGATGATACAATAGCATTAGTGTCATCAGCGAATACCGTGAGCTTCACCTGTTGAGGTAGTTTGTTCACCACAGTATTGATCAGATCATTGATAAAAATAATAAATAGAATAGGGCCAAGTGTAGAACCTTGTGGAACCCCCGTCTTAACCTTGACAAGTCTAGATTTGAAGATCTTATCGCACTTAGTGCGGACGGTCCCCGTTTGTTCGTAACTTTCCGTTTTGATCTCAACAAACATTTGCCTGTTACTTAGGTAAGATGTAAAAAGCTGTTTAGCTGGGCCTCTTACGCCATAGTGCTCCAACTTTTCAATGAGTAAGTCGTGTCTGACAGCATCGAAAGCAGAACTCATATCCAGAAAAATGCCTGCAACTCTCAATTTATCATTAAGTTTGGTGACTACGTCATTTAATAAAGAATTAATCGCATCTACCGTTCCCACATTCTTAAGATATGCGAACTGCCTCGGGTTTATTATTTTATTAGCACCGAGATGCTTAAGCAATCTAGTTTTCAACAGAATTTCAAATATTTTAGATTTAGTAGGTAACAGGGAAATTGGCCGGTACATTTTTGGATCCTGTTTTGAACCTTTTTTATAAATAGGAACAACTTTGGCAATTTTTAATTGATCTGGAAAAATGCCACCCAATATACAATGATTAAAAAAATTACTTAAAGGTTCAGCTAGCATGTCTATGTTTTCCTTGATAATAGTAATGGGTATACCATCATAGCCCCACGAAAGTTTGGTTTTCATTTTCTTGACAACATCAAAAACCTCCTTGGGTGTAACTAAGTCAATAATCATATCATTTTCTATTCTTTTAGTATTTTGTTTGAGTATTTTAAGGGCTGGGCCACAGTCAACACAATTTATACCGGAGTCATAGTCAAATGCACTAGCAAATAAATTTACAATATCCCTTGGATCAGAAATGATGGAGTCACCCATAGTTAGGGAGTGAGGTATCTTATCTCGTGATTTAATGTTTCTATGTTTATTTATAATACGCCAAACATCCTTAGAAACATTGTCTGATTTTACCAAAGCCGTCTGTATCGCAAATTTTTTTGCATTCCCTATTACCCTCCTGTATATGTTGATATATTTGTTTTTATAATTAACCCAGGAGATGTCCAAATTACCCTTGACACAGAGAAAACGCTTCATTCTACTTGATACCCTAATACCTTTGGAGACCCAATTTAAGCCAGAGTCCTGTTTAGAATGTATTTTAACTTTTTTCAATTTGAAACTCTCTTGAAAATGTTCAGTAAATTTTGAAATAAATGTATTGATATACATTGTATTCAAGTTATTTGACTGTAATAATTCCCTAAATATACAATTATTCGTTGCGTTAAAAGTTCTTCTGTAAGTAGTTTTATATGTAGTATATTTGTTCTTAAAGGTATTACTATTGTATATTGAATTACAAATTAGGCCTGCATGACCATCTGCTAATCCATTATGGTCAACTAGACATTCAACTACATTATCCTCTTCAAGATTTGTCAAAAAGTTATCTATGCAAGAAAGCATTTCTTTCCGTTTAAAAGTAATTGTATTAACTAATGGTCTAAAATTGTAACTCGTCAGAATATTTATGAAGTCAGTTTTTTTCTTATCGTCAGTAAGGAGGTCTATGTTGAAGTCTCCACAAATAAAGCACTTCCTATCGAAGAGGTGTTCCAGTAGTCGCTCAAACATGTCCATAAAAATTTCCAGATTATTGTTATAAGGACTGCGATAACAACAAAAAAGATGTACACCAGACTGAATATCTCTAACACCACAGATTTCGAATGCGTCCCTTCTATACAATTTTTCACAAATAGCAGACTGGTCCTCACATTCCCTATCATTACGTGCAAGTATCAGAGAGCCTCCTCGCGATTTATTAACTCTATAATTAAGAGAAACCAGTCTAAAGTTATGGAAATGAAATAACTTCGATAAAGGCTCGTTTAAAAAGTGTTCAGTTATACAAACATAATGCAAAACATTTTCTAGCTCATCAACATATACTTCAAGTTCATTCTTCTTATTGCTAATACCACAGACATTCTGATGAAAAATGTTTAAGGGAAAATTATAACAAAATTTGTAACACTCTTGACTACTCGGGTTCATCAAAACATTACCCTCGAAAAAACTCAGACGTGGTACTACCCTGACCATCAGTTTGTATAGTAGCAGAAACAGAAACATTTTCACAGTCCGTCTGTGTGGTGACGCTCTTGTATAGCTTTTCGGTACATGTGATATAGTCAGTCTGCGCAAATGCATGACTATAACACTTGCGAGTGCGAGACATCTCCGCCTCTGTCAGCTTTGAAAGATAGTGCACATAGTTATTTTTATATATTAATCGCAGTATTTCCTTGTGTATTAACCTACTTGCTTGTAGTTTATTAACAATATTCGTAAAGTCCCTATCGTATACGTCCATTGGCACATAAAAAGTATTGGTTAAATTACAGCAAAATCAATCAATGTTTATACTGTATCGTATGTTTTATTTCAGATTAAACATGGGGCCAAATAATTGTTTCAGTGACATGGTATTTTTTGTATTTACTTGGAGTATGGCTGCCTATTTAACCTATCGCGCTTCAAAAGCCAAGTTTTGGAAGGTATTAAAAATATGCTTTGTATAGATTTTAGCTAAGAGTGGTTAGCACAATGCTAAGTTTATTTTTGTGAAATAATTTATAATATTCACTGTTAAATGTTTGGGGATATTTGCCAAGTTTGTTGATTTTTTGGAGCACTTACACTCGATACTACTTGTGCGCTGACTCGCATCGCCATCTGCGTCAGCCGAAGTCTGTAGTGACGTTACTTACTAACCGCACATATACGACGAGGAACACTTATATACTGAAATTGCACATTAAGTATAGGTGCAACAAGAAGTGTATCATACCACTAAGAAGCACGCCGACACCTAAACGCTTGGACTATAAGGTTGAAAGACAGCCTGCTTATGAACCATATGTGAAAGGTGTGAAAGATAGGGTTGCCAATATTCACAGTAAAAACTATCTTCACTCCTAAAGCTGTCACAGTACCCACGAGCACCCAAAGACATGTTTCCCCTTTAAATATCCAAGTGTTTATAAGGTTGACTACTGGCAGGTGTAGGAATTCCTATGTAGGCCAGACCAAACGGACAGTATCAAGCCGGATTAAGGAGCTCCTCAGGGCGGTCAAAAATATTAACACACAGAAATCTGCTATCGCTCAACATCTGATTCTGTTGGAGGAAGGGACGAATCACTGGATTGAGTTGCCTAGCAGATTTTGTCGATAGAACGCCAATATATACCCGGAATGGTAAAATCAAAAAGCACAAAAACCGTGCGAGTCGATACAGTGAGTTTTATGTGTTGCGATCGAGTACAGCATGAGAACGCGGACAGTGGTAGTGGTGGCGCGCATAATAAACGAGTGAAAAAGGCGGTAGACCGACACGGTTGGCCACGATAAGAACTAGCTCAGCGATCGTTAGTACACCGTGATCATGGTGCTTGCAAAGCGCTGAAATATAGGTTGTTCCATGAAATCAACAAACATGGTAAATTTCCCGAATTTTTAATAGTAAATATATAAATGATTGTGTTTACACACACACAGGTCCTACACTATGCCCACTGGTCAAGCGCTTCAATAGAAATCTGTATGTTTTTATACTTAATTGGAGTCCAATCCAGTGTAGCAAAAAATTTTAAAATTGTGCTCCCTGCATCTAATAGACTACCGGTAAGTTATTTATTTGTTATTTTTATACGGAGTAATTTATCATAATTTTATTCCCACAATGTTTGCGAGTCATATAAATATAAATATTGTATTTTTAAAGTTTCGTCAATCAAGCATACAATTTATTCAGTGTACGCCATTAAAGGGCACTTAAAAACAAAAAAATATATGGACCGGTTCGAAACGCGGCCCCAGTCTGAAATTCCTCCGGCTAAAACTCAGAGGGCTTCCAGTTTTTCTTTTTTTTTAAGTCTATTGTAACGCAAAATTGTTAGTGGCGTTAAAATTTGATTTCGGTAAACAATACGTTGTACCTATGACGACATCTGTAGGGTTTGGGGGGAACTTTTCATCGATCACCAATTCGGTATTGATGAATGGTTTCCCAATCTGACAACAGATGTCACTAGTATGTTTACCTATTTCAAATAGAATTATAATATCGTGATAGGTTAAATTGTTTGTGATATTTTATTCAATCATATAGCTTAATGTCTTTAATTTCAAATTGTCATAATCTAAATTCCTTGTTGCCCAAATTAATTAATCACGGCAAGAATGTCGATAGTTTATGCTTGTAGTTCTGTATGATCTGTGGTATATTTTTTTATTTGTTCCGCGATTCGATCAGGTGAACGAATAATTCGTGATATCAGATTCATCTACTAGAATATTCCATGAAAAATGATATAAATACACCCCTCCCGGTGGATGCGAACACCTCTGATAATTACTCTGAAGATTAAGCACGAAACTCTGTTCGTATTTCATTGATTTTTCTGATAAGTTGGAACTCTGAATTATATGTACCTACCTACATATAAATTAAATATCTTAGACTCTGTGCATCTTTCCCGGACTTCTCTGGTAAGATTTCTTAATTTATCTCTCTGTTCTTAGTCTTTATATCTGTGTCTTTCGTTTGCGTCAATAATATACTTAGGTCTTTTTGGTATTCTTGATGCAGGGTCCCAAGGTTTAGCGGACAATATTAGTGACCTATCTACATTGTTGTGATTCCGTTGTTGGAGTCCCTGTTCGGAACAGCTGTCCCTTCGTTTGGCTCGCGGCAGTGCGGGCAGTTGCTAGCAGGAGGCAGGTGCCTACGCAAGCCGACAACCGACGCCAGGGGAACCATCCGAAGAGGAGTGCCAAAAGGTCACGTAATCTTAACTTGTACAATAACTGTAACTTCATATACCCGCTACCTTGAGTTGTAATTACGAGATCAGCTGTGTGCTACGAGGGAGGCGCATAAGCATCTTATATTGTATTTACATTTCTATATCTCTGTGCCTGTGACCATTCTACTGTATCTACAACTGTGTACCCTATTGAATATATGCATGTATAAAATCTTAGTGTTGTTTCATTAAGGGTATCTGGAGCACGCACCCACTATCTCCACTCTGAGATAAAAGGCGCCCAAGAGTCTCTTTCGAAAGCTCTTGCCTGGGTTAGCCGGTGGAGTAGCTGGGGAGTTTTCCCAGGTTACACAGTGGCGCCCAACGTGGGGCAGTTCAAGAATTCCAGTACCCACTGGATTTCTCTTGGTTCTGTGTGTGTGTGTGTGAAAGACGCCTTTAATGAATTCAAACCTACTATCCGTCTGATACTCTCCAAGACGTTAATTGGTTGTGCTTGTGCGGCTAAGCACGTAATTAATTTCCTTGCAATTTACACCGAATAGCAAGGAAACGGGTCAAAATTTTTTTTCTAAATTATAAATAGCTGCTACATTTTCGGTAAAATTCATATTTCGGCATACCTTCGTATTTTTTTCTTTTTTTTCTTTTTTCTTTTTTTTACTGGTTGCTGGTTGGGTTGGATATATTATTATCATCTCAGTAGTTTGTCCCGAATTTTAAATAAAATTAATATACATGCATATGTTTAACTTTGTGTTTTTTCTGAATTTAACTTTTAATTGTTATCGACATTTTCTATAAGTGCCGATATATGTAACTCTGTATAAGGTGGTTTCCATTCGGAATTACCATTTTTTTTTCTTTTTAACCTTGGATCAGTATAGTAGCCGGTACTTATACTTGCTACCGTACATTTTGCTCTTAGCCTTTTAACTGTTTTTTAATTTTTTGTAATTTCATTTGTACCTATACGTACGGTACAATTTTTTTTGTGTATATTTTTTCAATATTTTAGTAATTGTCTGCAGGGCGGTACATCTCGGGTACCTACCCGCTATTGGAGAATTATTCTCAATTGGAAATTTTTAAATAATTATATTATTAGGAATTGTCTGCAGGGCGGTACATTTTAGTTACCTACCCGCTAATGAAAATTGTTTTATGCTGAATTTTTTTATACCTATATTATTAACATAGAAGGGTACATTTACATACTGTCCGTTCAATTGAATACCCTCTTGGATTTATATCCATTTAAACTTTCGTTAAATAACGGAATTGTTAGTTAAATTTTATTTTTATATTCTATTCACTTAAAGTTCATTTCTTATAAGATGGCAAAAATGCACCAGTATGTAAACTATTTAAGAAAAGATGAGCTGTCTAATGAGTTGTCTTACATGGGCATTTCAGCGGATCCTGAGGCTACGGTTGTCAGCTTGCGTAACGAATTGAGGACGGCATATCGGCTAGTTCGCCGTGGAAGTCTGAAGCCTAACACCACGAAGTCCACTGATGCTGCAACTGAACGCACTGTCTGCGAGCCAAAAGTGAAGGAACTCGAGGATTTGCTATCGTCAGGTGACTTTGATGCCGATAAAAATAGTCGCACTAGGGCTGCTGTTAGGGCTAATTATCTTTTGACTAGGCTAGCTCGTTGTGGGTTAGATTGTTCTGAACTTGTTAGTATTCGCAACAGATTAGTTAAGATTGTGTCAGTAGCTGAATCGAATAGTGACTCAGAATCTGAGGTGTCAGATAATGATGATCGCGCTTCTCGTGTCCGAGTTGAATATACTTCACCTGCGATGAGAAATGAACGCTCGATGCGGGGTAGCTCGCAAAACATTAACTTAAATAATGATAATTTTATTTATAGGGAACGCCCTATTAATTTGAATAGTTTTAATTTAAAATATGATGGATCTGCTTGTGTGCGTGTCTTCATTGAGAGACTGGAGGAACTCCGGTGTGCTAGGGAAGTCTCCAAATCAAAAGTTCTCCTGGCTTTCTCTGACCTATTGGACGGACCAGCTTTGTCTTGGTTCCGCACCAATAAAGCCAACTTTATGTCTTATGAAGACTTACTAAATGAATTAAGAGACACCTTTGATATTCCCGATTACGATTATCGTTTACGGAATGAGATTAGGCAACGTACCCAAACACGTACCGAGTCCTTGGTGAACTACATCTCCACAATGCAGGCCATGTTCTCTAGACTAACTTGTAAAATGCCCAGTGAAGAACAACTGGACATTCTTATGCATAACATTAGACCTGACTACATGAAGGAACTAGCCCTTCATGAAGTCAACACTATTGATGATCTAAGAAGGTTAGGAAAGCGTTTGGAACTTGCGCGTGCTAGGGCTGAGGCGTTCCACGAGCCAGTCTTGGACAAATTTGAGATCTCCTCTGACTTACATTCACAGAAAGCAAAGTGCACACCAAAAGCTACCAAGCAGGTCTCTGCGGTGGACAGCTCGGCAGCCTCGCACGAACGCAAATGCTTTCGTTGCGGCGGCAGCGATCACACTGCTAATAACTGCTCACAATCAAGGGAGTTGGTGTGTTTCCGATGTGGTCTCAAAGGAGTCAAGTCACCTGACTGCCCCAAATGTACGTCGAAGTCAAAAAACGCGTAGGCCAGGGCCTTATTAAGACAATCTCAAGCTCTGTGTCTGAGTCTTCTTCTGATAAGGTCCTGTTTACTAAGCGGGATGACGATGTTAGACCGTACTTAGTTGTTAGGGTTTTAAATTTAAATGTTCTTGGTCTTCTTGATTCCGGTGCCTCCTGCTCCGTGCTAGGAAAAGGTGCGCACCGTAGCTTCTTAGATTTAGGGTTTGAACTAGAAAGTGTCAACCCAAATTTTAAAATTACAACTGCAGACAGTTCACATTTGAAATGTCTGGGTTCTATGTCCTTACCCTTAGAATACAACTCTGTTATCAGGGTACTTAAGTTTTATGTTGTACCAGAAATAACTACCTCAATGATATTTGGAGTAGACTTCTGGCAACAATTTCAATTAGGTGATAGATTAATTTCTCAAAAAATTAATATGAATAATTTTAGTGATAGCTGTCCTATTGAATCTTTGTCTCTTCACAGTGGTCTCGAGGATTACAACAACCTGACCGAGGATCAGCGGTGTGTAATGAACGGGATCATTGAAAAATTTGAGTCAATTAATACGGATAAGGTGGGCTTAGGTCGAACTACGCTTGTGCATCACGTCATAGACACGGGTGACAGCAAGCCGATCAAGCAGCGGTATTACCCTCTCTCACCTCTCAAACAGAAGGCTCTGGAGACGGAGTTGGACCGGATGTTGGAGATGGGAGTGGTGTCACCATCACAATCCGCGTGGAACTCACCCGTGGTTATGGTGGAAAAGGCGAACGGTGATCTAAGGCTGTGCTTGGATTCACGTAAGCTTAATGCTGTTTCCAAAAGTGATGCTTATCCCTTACCGTACATCAATCAAATTTTAGACCATCTTAATAATGCTAAATATTTGTCCTCTATTGATTTAAGTGCAGCGTATTGGCAAATCCCGTTCGACTCTGCCCAGTCTGCTGAGAAGACTGCGTTCACGGTGCCGAGGCGGGGTTTGTTCCAGTATAATGTAATGTGTTTTGGTCTTGTCGGAGCTTCAAGTACGATGCAACGACTGATGGACCGCTTATTCGGCCCGGAATTCGACAACAGAGTGTTTTGCTTCCAAGACGACATAATCTGTGTGGCCAACACCTTCGAGGAGCATGTGGATCTCTTAAATAGAATCTATCAGCGACTCAAGGATGCGGGCCTAACGATTAATATGAAGAAATCACACTTTTGTCGAAGTGAATTAAAGTACCTTGGTTACTATGTGGATAGGCATGGACTACGTACTGACCCCGGTAAAGTCGAGGTCATCCTCAACTATCCCACACCTTCTAACTCGAAGGATGTCAAACGTTTCCTGGGTATGGCCGGCTGGTATCGTCGTTTCATTAATAACTTTTCTAAAATTAGTAAACCTCTTTGTAAACTCACCTCTAAAAATGTAAATTTTATTTGGACATCTGAAGCTGAGGAGGCTTTTAACCTTCTCAAGTCAGCTTTGGTCTCTGCTCCTATATTGAAAATGCCTAACTACTCTTTACCGTTCCGTATACTAAGTGACGCGTCAGCTTACTCAGTTGCTGCTGTTCTGACCCAAACACACGATGGTGTGGAACACCCCATCGCCTATTGCAGTCGTTCTCTTAATAAGAACGAGGTGAACTACAGCACAACCGAGCGAGAGCTTCTGGCCGTGATTTTTGCGCTGGAACAGTTCAGACAGTATGTGGAGGGACAGAAGTGCACTGTTGTCACTGATCATGCCTCACTACTGTGGTTTCACAAGCTCAAAAATCCTACAGGTCGTTTAGCACGTTGGAGTATGCGACTCAGTCAGTTTGACTTCGACATAGAGCACCGTAAGGGAAAAGATCATGTAGTACCTGACGCTCTATCTCGCATAAAGATTGACTCCATCGATGCGAGCTCCACCAATGACCCGTGGTATCTTCACACCATGGAGTGCGTGCGTAGGAACCCAAGGCATTACCCTAACTTTAATATTCGTGAAAATTTGTTATATCGATTTTCTAAAAATAAATATTCTTTGACTTCAGATTTTGATTGGAAGTTAGTAGTACCTCAAGAGGACAGGCTAGCACTCCTCACCAAATACCACGATGACACGCTTAGTGCCCATGGTGGTGTTTGGAAAACACATAAGAGGTTGTCTTTGAATTACTACTGGCCAAAGATGTACAATAGTGTCAAAGACTACGTGGGAAATTGTGAGGTTTGTAAGATGTATAAACCCGTAAACACTTCGCGTCCTGGTCTAATGGGAAGTGCGAAGCGTGTATCTAAACCTTTTGAAGCTATTTCGTGTGATTTACTTGGACCTTTTCCAGTGTCAAGCAACAGAAATATTCATCTGATCGTTGTTTCGGACTACTTTAGCAAGTATGTCATGCTGTGTCCTATAAGGATTGCAACAGGCGCTGCAGTAGCGAGATTCATCGAGAAGAATGTGTTTCTAGTTCATGGAGTTTGCAAGACTATCTATATTGATAACGGTCCTCAGTATGTGAGCAAGCAATTTAAAGATATGTTAGCTAAATATAATGTTCCAAACGTATACTATAGCCCGCGTTACCACGCTCAAACTAATCAAGCTGAACGAGCGATTCGAAATGTTGTTCAAGCCATCTCATGTTATGTGAAGACTCAGCACAAAAAGTGGGATGAACATCTTGTTGAGCTGCAGTGCGCTCTAAACACTGCAGTAAACGAGGCCACTCGATTCTCTCCCTATTTCTTAGTACACGGTAGGGAATTTATAGGTGATGGAGTTCTATATAGACAGTCTGACATAACCTGTCATCCGGACTTAGTCTCCATTGATGAGCCCTCAGCCTTCGGTGCCAAACTGAAAGAAATGCAACACATTTACGATCAGGTGAGCAAACATTTGATTTCGGCTCACCAGCGTAATGAGAAGTATTATAATTTCAGGAAAAGGCATGTCGAGCTGAAAGTTGGTCAAATTGTTTACAAACGGACTCATTATTTATCTAATAAAGCTAAACATTTTACCTCTAAACTCGCTCCTAAGTTTACTAAGTGTGTAGTGTCTGCTAAACGTTCCTCTTTAGTGTATAGGTTAGCAGATTTGGATGGTAAGGACTTAGGCGAGTATCACATCAAGGACATTTTAAAATACACTGATGAGAATCAATCTGCGGTACCTTCTCTGCCTAGCGTCAGCGCTATTTCATTTCCGTAGCACTGTCGATTTATACTTACTTTACCGCGACTCGATGAAGTATGACCTTGTTGCTGTGGCTTGGGTGTCCTCGTATGGGACATATTATTTGTTAGGTACACCTCATCGAGTTTTCGTTTCTCATCCTCCTCTTCTCTGTAGTTGTGTTGCATATGCGACCATCTGACTATAGCAGTTAAGGAGAGTTTTCTTTCTAGTGGTTTAGGGCATTTAGACTTAAAGTAAAAGAGTCTGTGTCAATATTTGCCTCTGGTTAGTTCTTAGTAGTTCTGTTTTGTGCTTTGATCTGTTCTTTTTTATTCGTTCTATTTTTAACTTGTTAGACTTTTGACTTGTTTTATTCTGTTGTGTATTCCTTGCGTTACTTGTCTGTCCACACAAGTAATACTTTCAAGGGGGGGGATTGTGTAACGCAAAATTGTTAGTGGCGTTAAAATTTGATTTCGGTAAACAATACGTTGTACCTATGACGACATCTGTAGGGTTTGGGGGGAACTTTTCATCGATCACCAATTCGGTATTGATGAATGGTTTCCCAATCTGACAACAGATGTCACTAGTATGTTTACCTATTTCAAATAGAATTATAATATCGTGATAGGTTAAATTGTTTGTGATATTTTATTCAATCATATAGCTTAATGTCTTTAATTTCAAATTGTCATAATCTAAATTCCTTGTTGCCCAAATTAATTAATCACGGCAAGAATGTCGATAGTTTATGCTTGTAGTTCTGTATGATCTGTGGTATATTTTTTTATTTGTTCCGCGATTCGATCAGGTGAACGAATAATTCGTGATATCAGATTCATCTCTAGAATATTCCATGAAAAATGATATAAATACACCCCTCCCGGTGGATGCGAACACCTCTGATAATTACTCTGAAGATTAAGCACGAAACTCTGTTCGTATTTCATTGATTTTTCTGATAAGTTGGAACTCTGAATTATATGTACCTACCTACATATAAATTAAATATCTTAGACTCTGTGCATCTTTCCCGGACTTCTCTGGTAAGATTTCTTAATTTATCTCTCTGTTCTTAGTCTTTATATCTGTGTCTTTCGTTTGCGTCAATAATATACTTAGGTCTTTTTGGTATTCTTGATGCAGGGTCCCAAGGTTTAGCGGACAATATTAGTGACCTATCTACATTGTTGTGATTCCGTTGTTGGAGTCCCTGTTCGGAACAGCTGTCCCTTCGTTTGGCTCGCGGCAGTGCGGGCAGTTGCTAGCAGGAGGCAGGTGCCTACGCAAGCCGACAACCGACGCCAGGGGAACCATCCGAAGAGGAGTGCCAAAAGGTCACGTAATCTTAACTTGTACAATAACTGTAACTTCATATACCCGCTACCTTGAGTTGTAATTACGAGATCAGCTGTGTGCTACGAGGGAGGCGCATAAGCATCTTATATTGTATTTACATTTCTATATCTCTGTGCCTGTGACCATTCTACTGTATCTACAACTGTGTACCCTATTGAATATATGCATGTATAAAATCTTAGTGTTGTTTCATTAAGGGTATCTGGAGCACGCACCCACTATCTCCACTCTGAGATAAAAGGCGCCCAAGAGTCTCTTTCGAAAGCTCTTGCCTGGGTTAGCCGGTGGAGTAGCTGGGGAGTTTTCCCAGGTTACACTATTCACAAGTATTTACGGAGTCTAAATACAGTAATTTGATTGAGAAGCAAGATAAGTGAACAGCACATTTATATGCTCGCATACCATCTTAATAGTCTTAGATTTTTAATTTTATGATCAGTATCCTTAATTTCATTAGGGAGCTCGTTTAAAAACGTATACAGTTACCGTTGAAATAATCACAATTTTTCGGAGTCTACTCTCACAGACTACATGATTGTTTTTGTGTCTGATATTTATGATATAATGCTTGTCAGACTCTTGAAAATTTTGTGATAAAATATATTCCATTACATTGGACTATGGAGAACATGACACGTGATGCTCTGTTCCTCAACATATGTAATATCAGATTCAAAGTATAACTTGTTTATTAGATACCGTTGGATATTTATCAATCAACGTCAGTTCCCCCGGTTGCACACATCTTGTCTGCTAGAAGTACACATCCGGTAAATAAAATATAACACTATATTGTAAGCTATTTTATCCTTATACAGAGGACTTATTGGTATTTTTTTATCACTAAGGTGACCGACAAGTATAACCCACCTGATGAGAAGTAGTTAACGTGCCCTATGGACGCTTGCAACACTCATGTTGCCGACCCTGAAAAGCCTACTTATGCTCTTTTTGAATTCTCTCCTGTGGGGGAGGGGGAGAAGGGGGGGGGGGGGTGAAATAAGAGAGCTTCTGTCCCGCTAGGGCAGGAGATAAGTTGGTCTTCCCACTGACAGCTCAAAACTC